>VZRF01005627.1:11868-130480 GCA_013396875.1 Vireo altiloquus | reverse complement strand
GGACTAGGAGCCAACCCAAAACTGTCTAGGATTATGCAATTAAAAGAGAACGATGAAGGCACCAATCAAGCTGCTGAGTTATTAGNTGCAATTAAAAGAGAACGATGAAGGCACCAATCAAGCTGCTGAGTTATTAGAAAAATTTGAGGAGCACATAAGGATGGAAGAGATAACCATCCAGGACAAATTATTGGGCCATGTATATAAGGAATTAAGAGAATAATTAGTAATGATTTTCTTTTTTTGAACAATAAAGCACGAATTAATTTTGTTATATTAAAAAGAGGGGGGAATTGTTATAAATAGGGGATTAATTAGTGCCCATGTAACGTATATATGTTGTATTATAAAAATTGTGCTTGAATCAAATATAAGTAAAACCAAGAAAACAGGATGGAGAGCAGTTTTGCAAGCCTCGGCTGCAGTAGGGAGGACTAAATTAAGATATGAAGATGAGCTCCGGATGAAGGAGACAGATGGTATCAAAAGGCATTTCACACTAGAACTAGAGAAAAGGAACTTCATGAATACGTGAAGGAAAGAAAAGAAACTGGACATGAATATGCAGGATGCCTGAGAGCTTGGACTCTAGTGAAAGACTGTATAAAAATCGGTTCCTTCATGGTGGGGTTATGAACAGGGCAGTACCGATGCGATCGAGGTCGGTGCTATATGTTCACCCTACTCCGAGACCCGGGCTTGGCGCTGCCTTTCTCCGATCATGTTTTTTTGCGTTACCGAAATTCTGGTCGCAGAATAAACCTTTTATTGATTAATTTCTATCTGGCCTAATTTGTTTATATCAAAACCATAATGAATGCCAGTGCAGATGCCATAGAGCACAGCAAATTGAGATTAAGAGCATCTCACAATTAGTCATACAGAATAGACTTGCTTTAGATTTGCTGTATGCCAAAGAAGGAGGAGTATTTACAGTTATAAATACAAGCTGTTGCAGCTATGTTGATTTTGATATATGAATAGAAACAGATTTGCAGATAATTCTGGGACAAACGCAGACATTACATCAGATCACCTTGGATGACACTTCTTGGGGGTTTAAAGAGGTATGGGACAAACTTACATCATGGTTACCCAACTTATCCTGGCTTAAACAATTGTTTGTAATAGCTATTTGTGTTATTGCATTGTCACTTAGTGTTTGTAGTAGTAGCTATTGTTGTATGATATTATGTACTTGGAATCGCGATGCTTATGCTCAATGGCACAAGCACAAACTTAGAAATAAAATAGAGAAGGGTACTTACTTTAAAGGCATGCAAGATTTGTAAAGAATTACAAATGACCAAAGAAAAAGGGGGGATTGAGGAAGAGGTGGTCAATAGCTAACCCATGTGAGCACAGTTAACTACTGGGAGACAGGAAATGTTAGTTCAGACAGCAGATATTGATTACAAAACCTAAGAAGCCGAATTCGCCCTAATCTTGTCGAGATAGAGGGGNCCGAATAAAGCAAATACCCACTTCTCTGACTCTGTCTCTAAAGTGTCTCCTGGTCCAATTTGGGGCAATTCACAAGCCTCTAAAGAAGAAAATGATGCCTTAGGTTTTAACTTTTATATTTTTTCAAATCCTGTACTGGCCAGTGTAACTCTGAAGTTCCTGTAGCTCGTTGGCTGCTGCTCTCCTGTGCTCACACAGGCATAACAAAGCCTCTCCAGCTTGCTCTCCAAGGACACCCAGACTGGCCTAGGCCCAAAATTGTAAACCCTCGTCTTGAGGGGTTGGGAGGGGGGCAAGCTTGAGGAAATTCCATCATTAGCTAAAGTTTTAATTGGCGAATTTATGCTGATATGCAAATGGACCAAACCTATAAAGGTGTGAAGAATTCATGACCTGTTGTCCATCTTGGGATCCACTGAGGCAGGAGCCTCTGGATCACCAGGGTGTGACCTTTGAAAGCCTTTCAAATAAATACCTCCTTTATTCTGTCTAGTCTCTGTTTCTAGGTAGCCATTTAAAGCATCACCCTGAAGACCCCCAAACTGGGGAAGCACAGGTGCAGTGCAAAAAAATTATCTAATAACCATGAGATCATGCTATGTGAATTAGTCCCAGCACTTATGTGATGATACTGTAATGGCACAGCAACATTAAGCATAATTTACTGTATAAATATACCACAGCATTTGACAAAGGTGGATGAATTAGGAGGAAAATCTCCCTCACCACTAGCACTGCAATAAACAAATACCTGCTATTTGGTCTACCTGCATTGGTCTATGGGGATTTATTTCGGGCATCAGTCCCAAACTTAGTGTCTTTGAGAATGCAAACTATTAATGTTGGAAAGTAGGTTTTGCTGAATCACAGAAACATTTTTTACTTTTGCTAAACCTAACTTTGTATTTTCAGTAAACTGTAGATTTTGACAGTTTATTAGAGAAATTTAAGTTTACCTGTGTGAATGTAGTGTATTTCTGCCTGCAGATAGCATTATGTAATTCCTTACTTTAACACTGCTTAGCAAGGTCTAAACTCTTCAGAGAAAGTAGTCATGCATTGTATGCTTACTAAAACATGTCATGTAAGATCTATACTGCCTTTTCAAAAACTTTGATTTAAAAGTATGATTGGACTGAATTAATACTGATTTTTTGCTTAGTAGCAATGATGTAAGATGTTACTGTGAAATTAGCAAATTGCATACCTGAAAAGATATTTGCAAACTCACTACTCTTGTGGACAGAATAATTCGTGTTTGCAAGATACTGTTTGACATCTTAATCTTAGTCAGCATCATAGGTTGCAGGTGGCCCCTTAGAAATACCAGTAGATCCTTCCTTGGGAATATTTAGGGTGACTATTAACTGACAAAAACATGAAACCACAGCAATTAACTTTAAAGCCTGATGTCAAAACATTGATTGATTTATGAGAGTTACTGGGAGCAATTAGCTGGGTGAGACTCATGCTAGGTTTAGCCACTCATCATTCAAAGCATTTGTTCGCTCACTTGAAAGCAAATCCTGACTTCTCCAAGACTGTTACCTGCAGAAGCTATTCGAGGTTTAGATATAATTAGCTCATGGATCTCCACTGCAAAAGCAGGTAGAATTGTGCCAGCTCTACCTGTTCACTTGCTTTTTACCCACAGCTTTAATAAGATAATTTAAATATGAACATTTTATGTACTTGTTTTGCTTAAGTTTAGAGCATAAAAAGGCCTGTTTTTTTGCAATAAACGATTTTCTTTGGAACAAGCAAGAAGGACGTCTATATGTCTTTATTTCTCATTGCTACGATTTTTATCTATCTATCTATCTATCTACACACATATAAAGTAACAGTTTTCATTTTTCGCTATGGAAAAAATGAAATGAGCAGCCAATGTAGTGTGTTGGTACATTTCCTCCCCCTTTTCCCTCCCACCCCCAGGCTGCACTATGATCAGAGAAATGCCTATTAGGCCTCAGCCTTGATGGACAGCACCAGGACTCAGCTCCTCTTGAGTGTAGCAGAAAGAGTAACTGCTCTCAGGAACTTGTGGTGTCTAATGAACTCCTGCTTTTTCTATGACTTAAGCCCACTGTCTTGTGGTCCTATAAACAGCAGTCAAAAATGGGACTCTTTGAGCCTTTCTGGACTACAGAGGCTGAGACCAGCAGCTTCCCTCTGAGTGGGGCCTGTCAGTGAGAGAACTCTCAAGTTTGCTGCACTCAGAGAATACCCGGACGATGATGAATCCTTGGTTGTGACCCCCTACTCCTCGAGGCTCGACCTTGTTGAGAAGATGCAAAAGCATCTGAAATGAGTATTTCACTACCTTTGCAGGGAATTTTTGGCAGCTACTGTACAGACTCTATGTCTGTGTGTNGAGAGAACTCTCAAGTTTGCTGCACTCAGAGAATACCCAGATGATGATGAATCCTTGGCTGAGACCCCCTACTGCTCGAGGCTCGACTCTTGGCTTGTTGAGAAGATGCAAAAAGCATCTGAAATGAGTATTTCACTACCTTTGCAGGGAATTTTTGGCAGCTACTGTACAGACTCTATGTCTGTGTGTATGCAAGTGTGCATAAGCTGTAGCAAATGTGGGAGAAATGTTGTTCTCCTACATTCTTAAGCACTTTTTATTTTTAAGATAGGGCTGTAAGTAACTTACTATTGCGGTATAGCAAATCCTATATGAGTTCTTTGTTAAATAGTTACATTTAAGTCACAAATTAACAGCACCTTAAACTTAACAGCATTTAGCTTAAGTTTAAATGCTGTTAAGTGCTACTGAGACTTTAGGTCATATTCATTTTTATCCTTACTCCTCCTATCCTTTTGTCACACACAGACCCACACCCCATGTCCACATAAATAGTGTTCAGTTTATTTTGGTTTGGATTGATTGACTCTGGATTTTTTTTGTTACTTTTCCAAGATGTGCCTTCACCACCTAAGAAGTAGTAGAGTGAACCTTGCACATGGTTAATTAGGAGTTAATTGCACATTTATAAAATATACATTGATGAAGCAGACATGAAAAACGACACTTGTTAGAAGGAAACAGCAGTCACACAGAGTTGGCAACACAGAGGCATGTATGTTCCTGCACTAGCCATCAGCAGGGAGGGTTTTACACTCCTCCACCAGGTGCTGCTCATCTGCAGCCTGGGCATGGCCTGGCAGGGTGCTTGCCAGAAGATTCTTTAAAGTTTTACTTCAGCTGCTAGCCCCTGTACTGCTGCAGGTTCACTCCCAAACTTTACTCCCTTGCATGCCACAATCCACCCCGTTTCTCACAGGCCTGACAGGGCTGTGCCAAAGGGAAGGTGCCCATTGGCAGCCCTGTGTTATGGTCCAGGGTTATGGTCCCAGTGCCCCATCAGCCATGCTCTCTGAGCCATGGAGTGGAGTTGGCACAGTGCAGCACCCACGTCTCCCACAATCAGCACCTGGGCTTGAGTGGGGGATTAGCCCTTGAGAGGAAAGCTAATGTCTTTACAAACAATTCGATGGGTGAAGGTATGGGTGTTAATGTCTCGTGGGCCTTAATGTCTCTACTGACTTTGGGCAGCAGGTTTGCTACAGAGCCCGGACAGTTTGTCTCCTGAAACAGACAAGGGGGTCTGCACAAGCCTGAACTTCTGAACTTCAGGGTAAAATAACAGATTCCGGGGAGGATATGTGGTAGGTGGTTTGGGAAGGCCACACCTTCCTGATTCCTCAATCAATGGGGAAAGGAAGAGAGTGACCTGTGGCTGGTAATGCAGGATGGGAGGCTGCGACCTCCAAAACCTCAGGAGAGAAAGCTCCGGGGGTGTGTGCCCCAGTAGCCTCTCTCCCTTTATTTGAGTAAAGTTGCAGGAGTCCTCTGTCTCCTTTTTAGGACATAAGCCTCTGGCGTGGTGGATTTTTCTGACACCCTGAAGAAGTATTTTCCCTGTTAAGCACTACATTAGGCATATCTCATCAGTGGTACTAAACCTGCTTAATCGTCACTCACGATAAATTTTGCATCCTTCTGGCTACGAGAAACTTTTTAATCCAATTTTTCTGCTCTCCTCACCCCCCACCTCAATTCCCGCCTCCGTCCCATTCCCCCCACTATGTTAATATTTATCACTTTATTCTTGGTTCAATGGCACGTGTTTCCATCGCTTAGGGTCTGCAACAGATGAGCTGCAGAAGAGCCACAACCCACCGTTCCCACTGCTGGTGTGCCAGCACCCAGCCATCCCGGGAACACATCCCGTTTCTACTGCGGTGCAGCTGGGAGAGGCTGGGAGGCTAAAGAGACACCTCCCCACACCCAAAACCACCACCGCTCTCCCCCTCCCAAGCAGAGCCATCCCGAAGGACCGCCGTGCCTTTCCCGGCGGCGGCTCCTGATGGAGCGCCCGTCCCTGTCCTGGCAGCAGCGCCTGTGCAAGATGCCGCAGCTCTTCCTCCTGCCCCCTCATGACCGCGTCCCGCACCGCTCCTCCTCGGCAGCCCCCATCAAGGGAGCACCGCTGTGCCGGGAGATTCCCCAGCCAGGGGCCGCGGCTGCCGGCCGGGAGTGATGATGCTGGGCTGTGTTCGGGTCAGCGCCGCTCGGTCCCGGCCGGCCAGGGCCGCGCTGAGCCGGGCTCTGTGGGGCTGCAGCCTCACTGCCCCTCGCCCACGGGACAGCCCGGGGATAGCCCAGCCCCCGCCCCAAAACCCTGGCCCGCACCGTGCTCCGTGCCCGCTCCGGAGCGGCGATTCCAGGGGGATCCCTCCCGGTGCCCCGTGCCCGCTCCGGAGCGGCGATTCCAGGGGGATCGCTCCTGGTGCCCCGTGCCCGCTCCGGAGCGGCGATTCCAGGGGGATCCCGCCTGCAGCACGCCGGGGATGATGCCTGCGGCTATGGCCCCGGGACGAGCTGGAGTGTCGCGTAAACCCCCATGGCCAGAGCTAAGAGGGGACAACTGCGCATCATCTTACGGTCCTCCGGGAGCTGGGAACGCCGGGCGGTGCGGGATCGGCCGGGGGTGCCGTCCGGTCGGGGCATAGCGCAGCGCTCTGCGGTGGTCTCGTCGGTGGAAAGGTTACCCGGCGTCGTGATCTTTTGGGCTCTTATAGGGTTCTCCTGCGTGAAAACATTTCTATTAATCATTTCTACTGTAAAACAAAAAAGATGTTCTCATGAGAACTTGCTGCACTCTTTGATAAAGGCAAGGCCAGGCAGGTGGTGTAATCGCCTGTGCTGAGTGGGAGCTGACAACAGACTCCTCACTACACTTCGCTGGATAAATTAATCCTGAGGCCAAGGGACGTGTGCAGGATGAAGGACAACCAGGCTGTACCTGCACTGCAGCACACACCTGAACCTGCCGACCCGGGACAGCTTCTCTGTGCAGTTCTAACTCCTAGGCTGCTTGGAAATGCCTTCATAATGTGCTTATGCATTTTATTGTCATTTCAGTGCATTCAAAAGCAGAGTTTAGCCGATTTTGATGTATTCTTCAACAAGATAGCCAGAGATTAGAATGTTTTCTTTATTTCTGCAATGATTACTACTAGGATTTTCTCTCTAGAAACATTTGTATGCCAAGCATTGTAATTTTGCCACATTAAACTTGAAAATAATTGAATGCTTAGTTAAATACCAGCTAAAGATATGTTTTGTGCTGTCATAATATTTTTATTAGTTGAAAGTACAGCAGTTAGCAAAAACATTCAGGAGTTTGCCAGTAAAAATATGTTGATTGGGTTCTGCTTTCATTTCTGTGAGTGAGAGTAAATATTATTACCATGGATCTGTGAGAAGTTTATTTTGTTATGGCTCTTACTGGAACATTAATCTTTAAGCCTGCCTTTGTTAGTGAAAGCAGAAAAGATGTGAGCCTCTAAAGAGCACTTTATTCATGAACACTTTTCACTTCGTCTGAGACGACCTCTGGTTCCGATGATCTCTTTAGTTAATTAACAGTCAGAAAGTGCTTCAGTTAAAAACACTCTGAGGTTCAGAAATAAGATAAATCAATATTGTCCTGTTTACTCCCAAGCATGCCATATGAAGCTCTGAAAATTGTTTTTTGTGAGGCACCTGTATGTGAGTAGCTGACTGAGAGAAACACCATGCAAATCTTTGTACCATTTTGCAGGCCTTTTTTCTTGGAAGCAGACAATGTACTTATTTTTTAACCTCCTGGTGTGAAGGGGCTGCTAATCTGCATGGAGAATATTTTACTTCATGAATAGTATGATTTGTTCTGAGACTGGTGTATTTGCCAAATAAAATATTAATGTAACACCCTATGTGTGGCTTGTGTTAGTGCTAGCTTTTAAAAATGAAATCTCTACAGCTCCTCATTTCTTTAAGATTGTCTGGACAAAAGCAAATACCTAAACAAACTCGGAGTTCAGAAACAAGAGAAAAAACATATGAAAATTATAATTGGACCAACTGGCTGCTGAGGGAAGCAAATATAGTTTCCCTAGAAATGGGGAATCCTGTGAATAACATTTAAGGATTACCTGAGTCTTGTAGCCACTCTGTAACCCATCCATTGTGAATCCACCATGTGGAGAGCAAAATAGTAGTTGGAATGGATATGTTTTTAGATACGGAGCAAGGCCTATTTGGTCAGCCAGGATCCAGCCAGGGAAAAGAGCACAGAGATTTTCAATGTGCACAATGAGATGGTACATAGCAAGAATGCAAGCCAAATGTCTGCAATATAACAGTAACCTAATTTTTTTATTCTTGGGTGTAATACCTTTTCATTCTCCTTCTCTAATTTGTGTGGTTAAAGCTTGCATTTCACCTGAAACATCCTGAAATAGAGATGACATCATTTATCATTGCCCTAGGAAGCATAGTGACAGTTCTATTCTGTTACCTCATTTTCAGACCACAGTTGTGTCACTTCCCATTAATTGTCACTGCCTATGGCAACCTGGATTAGTTCTGCCAGGGAAATTTACAGTGTTAGGGGTCACAACACTGCTTCCTTTCCAGGTACCCTCTTCCCTTGTCACCTGCACTGCCCCTGGACAGATGGTCATCAGTGAAGAGAAGCCTGGCTCCAGCTAGGTCAAGCACAGACCCACAAATTATCTGGCTCACAATTCATCTTTGGGAAGTGATAAGCTTTCAGGATAGAAAAATTATTTTTCCCCATATAGCTTTATTTTTACGTATGTGTTTTTCCCTCCCTCCCCTCCTCTCTAGCATCGTTGCGATGGCCAGTGTCGCTTCGTCTGCTTATTTCCTGCTGTCCTGAACACTTAGAGATGCTGTTCCCAGAACAACACTTTCTCTCAACTATTAATAAAAGAGTCTAGATTTTCTAAAGTGATAACAATACTTTTTTTGGCAGAGCAGGAGCATGTGAGGAGAGCAGTCTTGCTTGAGGGGGCTGTGGAAGCAGAAGTACCCTCAGTGGGGGAACGAGCTTGGAGTTAGGGTGACCCTCATGCAGGTTGTGCCCTTCCTGTGGATCCTGGGTAAGGAGCTTATCAGCAGCCCCAAGTATTGCATGTGATGAGCCAGGTCCATCCAGGGAGTCTCACCAGGAGGCACACACAACTCCAGGGAAGGCCTCAGACCCACCAGGGACAGGTACATGCCCAGCCAGAGGTTCTGCAGGGCTCCCAGACAGGGAGCATAGGAGGTCCCAGGTGAGGGACCATCAGGGAATTAAAACCTGTTAGTGCTTGACAGAAATGTTATTACCTGCATGTTTTTGTACATCTCCAGTTCTTTGCACCTCTTATCCATCTCCTGGTGCTCTGGTCATCCTCATTGTGTAGAAGATAGTTGGCTTCTGGGCTGCTTCCTGGAGTTGGGCAGCAAGTTTCTGCTGAGATCAATCCCTGGTGCATTGCTAGGTGTATTTTGATGCAAGGACTGCTGCCAAAAGTTGTTAGGAGCCACCCTCCAAATGGTTTTGCTGCCTCTCCCTGCAAAGTTTCAACACACCATCAATGCAGGAGGGAACTGGTAGTTTAGATACAGTCAGAGATGCCCCTTGTCCCTCTGCCCGTGAGCCAAGATTTTAATAGTCTACACTCTGGAAGAAGTAGCATGTAAGTTAGTATTGCAGATAATTCTGAAGCAGGTGCTTCAAACACCTTGTGTCTGCAGATCATTTTTGGCTATCCACTCTAGTAAGGGTCAAGCAATGTCTCTGTGTTGATGTGACCAGGCAGCCCAGGGTAACCACAGATATATATATAATATTCACTGGTGATTTAGTCATATACATGTAATTCTCCGCAGCACAATTTCCATCTAAGATAAAGATTTAACCTTTAACTTTTTTGAGATTTTGTGCTGTTTCCTGACTTGCCATGGTAGCATTAGGCAAGGGAAAAAGCTTCTATCCATGCAGAGTCTTAACTGTGCTTTAAAAGAATAGCCTAAAACAATCAGCTTTCCAAGCCTGTATGTTGGCAGTGGTTCTGACACTAATAACTTTTGATAGGTAAAACAAATAACATTTGGGTACATTTAGCTTAATAGTTCCCTTAATGTAGTCTTGTCACAGAGCTAAACTTGTTTGTTGATAAATGAAACTATCTGAACTGAGACTTCTGTGAACTGCTTTTTTTTCCTGTCATTTCTTCAGGGGCTTATTATATATTAAGTTATTTGCTGCTTTTCTGTCACAAGTGCCTTGCCATTAAGAATTTCATTCAGTACATGATTTCTATGTAGTGTTTTAAAGCTCTAAAATTTTGTTATTTTACATGGCTTCTTACTGCAACAGAGAACACCATGCTCTGTGGTGGTATCTGTGATGTATGATACCTTGGTATATATGCAGATAATTCTTTGTATGGATGCTTCTAAAACTCTGACTGTAGCTTTTCCATCAGTAAGAAGTTGCATTCTAAACCAGGGAATTTAGTATTTATATATCGTGACTATAAACTACCTCAACTTACTCTGACTGAGGACTTAATGAAATTAGTACCAAATGCTGCTGACTATTTGCAGAGATCATAAGAATATTCTGTAATGACTGTAGTTTTCTTGCAGGATCTTTTAGGCCACATTCTTCTTTCCTTTTGACAAATATGTTTTTGACAAAGTTTTTTTTTTTCTTTGTTGGGGTCACCTCTTGCACTCCACAAAACAAAATTTTTCCTGGAATATTATCAAGTTTTGCATGGTTTGATGACTCTGCATGTTTTCCCATCAAACATATCTATTTGCCAACATGTGTCTCTGGATAAATACAATGCTTGCACCTGAAAAAGCAGCACTGGCTGATGTGGAATTCAGACCAAACTGAACAAATGTTGTTAGGAAGGGGAAAGTCCTGCTATACTGCTAAGTAGACACATAGAAGTATATTTTAAAATCCAAAACTTCAGTTATTTGTTTTTCCTACCTGGAAGTTGATCCTTATCCCCTGACCTTGATTTCTTACAGCAATGACAGTTTAAATACTACATAATGGAGAAATATCATGGGATATGAGACTTCTGCAAGTGTTATGTGCAACTCAAATCTCATTCTTGCAGAATAGAATAGCCCCAGAAGTAATCCCTTGTGGAAACAAAATGAATAAGAAGTATAATTACTGGTGTTTTTTACATATGCAGACCCAGAGTTTACTTAGCAGACATACTGATTAAGAGAGCTTCGCAGCTAGAGATAAATTCAGGTATAACCATTACTTATTCAGAACAATCGTCTTAGAAACTCTAGTGGTTTAACTATCAGTTATTGGAAATACCTGGTGGTTTACTTACGTAGGTGGGCTGTAAATCACTTGTGGCATCTTTGTCTTTAGCAGACATCCCATTAGGAAAATTGTGTACTCCCACACACAGAATGAAACAAACAGACAAGAAAACCCTACAACATTTTAAGGCTCTTATTTAAAAAAAAATATTTTAATGTCTGACAAATCATAATTCCAACAGCACAAGACAGGCTGTGAAGAAAATTGCACTTAGCAACTTCCTAAAAATATTTAGAATGATAGACTAGTTTGGGTTAAAAGGGACCTTAAAATTCATCTCATTCCAACCCCCTGCCATGGTCAGAGTCACCTTTTTGCTACATCATGCATCTCAGAGCCCCATCTAACCTGGCCTTGAACATTTCCAGGGATGAGGCAGCCACAGCTTCTGTGTGTAATCTCTGCTAGGACCTCACCACCCTCACAGAGAAGAATTTCCTCCTAATATCTAATCTGAACATACTGTTGTAGGAGTCGCTTAGCAGTTCCTATGTGAATAACAGCAGAGGAACAGGGATTATAATTCTGACATGATGAGGACTGAGTATTGCCTGTCTTAAGCCTCTGATCAGAAAAATGGCAGATGTTTCTCTGGTGTTTGCTGGAAGCCTCTTTTGAGGTGTAGCATTTTAAGATGAGTTCTGCTTAGGCTGATTTGTAAATAGTATTGAAGTGGAAGAAAGAATGTTGCAAATTAAATGAATTTATCATAAAACTTTGCAATAACCAATATAGTAAACAAATTTTCCTTTTCTGAGCAGGTGTGCCCAGTATACATCTACCTATCCAAATGTGGTACACAAAGAAAAGCATATGTCTTGTCTTTTGGCATCTTGCTTTCTGACTGCATAACTGTCCACCTTTATTTTTTATTTATTTATAATTTTCTTCCTTCCTTCCTTCCTTCCTTCCTTCCTTCTTTTCTTTCCCTCTTTCTCTTTTCCTCTATGAATAATTTGCAGAGGGAGAAACTCTTCTGCAATGTTTTTTTCATTAGTCCCTTTTGATGATTCATTTTCACGCAGATGCTATCATTTAATTCTGCTGGTGCATCAGAGGTTCAACTTGATCGAAGTTTTTTGAACATGATTTTTTTTCTAATAGCAGGATGCTATCAGGATCACTTTCTCCTTTGTCATATAATTTGTCTGAAAAGGTCAGCATGACCCTATCTTCTGAGCAGAATGCATAAAATTATAAATATGTTGGTCTAGTTTTAAAATCAAAATCTTGTTTGGCAGAAAAAGCATGTCCTTAACAATCACCTTTTTGGGCTCTGAAAATGGGGGCTTATGTAAGTATGAATAATATGGACATTACCTTTGAAAAATACCCATTTAGAAAACCTCTTTCAAGTTTCGCAACTTTTGCATTTGTTTTTTATCAGTTTTGGAAAGTATTCTTCAGTAAATACAGAATGCCTGTGAATTTACTGGTGACAAAATGAAGGACTGAGTCAGGAATGTAAGCCAGCACAGTTCTTCTGGCTGCAAGCCACCTTAGTTTACAAAGTCAAGGAGCACATTTCTGCTTTAAAATGATCTGTAATTTTCCTTTCTTTTCAATATATGATTTTTTAAAAAAATGCAAGGGTGTTAAATAACACATCTTTTGCAACCTGATTCTAAGAGTATTTACCTTATTTAGGTAGTAACATTTAAAGTTACCGCAAAAAAGTAGTGAGAAACTGGAAACTATCCCTTGGTCTTTTCACATCCACAAACAGGCCTGTTCTGCTCAAAAATATTTTGACAAATAAATATGCTATTTCATATACTCCAGTATTTCCTGTTGGACATTTGCTATGTTGACACAGCAAACAGTGTCCTTTTCAGTGCAGAGAATAATAAGAGAATTGTGTGGTTTAAAGCAAAAGCAAAACACTCGTTGACTTTGTTGGGCTCCCTAAGACCCTTGCTTAATAAACACATTTTTCAGAGGAAGTATTTGCATTTTATAATAGTTACATCACATTATGCTAATACATTAAATAAAGGTCAATTTAGAAATGTAATTTACCACAGCATACATTCACAGGAATATTTTTGAAATAGATTGTGTTAGAAAATAAGTTGTGTAGCCAGACAGTACTGCTGATAAAAGAAATATGCTGATAATATTTCTGAACATCTGAAAAGTATTAGAAAAAACATATCAATCCAATGACTGCTTATTGCTGACTGTATGGATTGGACAGTTACAATTCCAGGTGTATCTCTGGTGAGAAAAGGCTACTCAAAGGTAACTGAAGATCAAATATCACAATAAATAATAAATTGTTTTATCATTATAATAATACATTCAGTGATGAAAATTTTCTTACTGTCCTGCAGCCCATTTGGCTGCCTGAATCCTGCTCCAAATCTCAGGCAGGAAGGAGTATTTATTGCAGTATGTGACAGCAGACTGTAAGAATGACAGGTTGCAGGAGTGCTGATGCATCATGTTGATTTTTCATTTTTTTATGAGAGAAAGAGGATAGAACTCCTGCTAAGGTAGGGACAAGTCCAGAGGAGGCACCAAGATGATCAGAGGGATGAAGCACTTCTCCTGTTAGGAAAGGCTGAGAGAACTGGGATTGTTCAGCCTGGAGAAGCTTTGGGGTGACCTAAATTCAGCCTTCCAGCACCTGAAGGGAGCCCACAGGAAAGATTGAGAGAGACTCTTGACAGGGGCCTGGAGTGACAGGACAAGGGGGAAGGGCTTCAAACTGACAGTAGGTTTAGATTGGGTATTAGGAAGAAATTCTTCCCTGTGAGTGTGGTGAGCCCCTGACATAGGCTGCCCAGAGAAGCTGTGGCTGCCCCGTCCCTGGAAGTGTCCAAGGCCAGGTTGGATGGGGCTTGGAGCAACCTGGGATGGTGGAAAGTGTCCCTGCCCAGGGCAAGGGGTTGGAACAAGATGATCTTTAAGGTCTCTTCCAACCCAAAGCATTCTGACTCTATAAAGCAGAATTTACTGTCAAGGAAGGGTTGAAGCAAAATGTCCTCAATTTTTTGTTGCTTTTAGCTTTTCTTCATGATCTCTTCTCATGGATTAAAAAACCCTCAGCCCTCATTTTTAAAAGAAGTCCTGTAAAGTTTCTACTAACAACAATCATGTAGGGAGAAATCCATAGCAGGGGCAAAATTCAGCTGGACCTGCTGGTGTTTAAGTTGGGTTAGTAAGAGGGCAGATGTGTGTTTGTGTGGATGTTACCCAGGTTGGTTGCTTAACTTATAACTGGAGAAAATTGGGGAAATGCGAGTATAAACCCAACTAGTGAAAGAATTCCCCAGGAATAACAGAAACATAGAATCAAGTAGGTTTGAAAAAACCTTTAAAACCATTGGGTCCCCCTGTTAACCCAGCACTGACAAATCCACAACTAATCCATATCTTTACACGACACCTTTCAAACACTTCAAGGATGGTGACTCAGCCACTTCCCTAGGCAGCCTGGTCCCATGCTTGATAACCCTTTTCGTGAAAAAAATTTTCGTAATAGCCAATCTAAACCTCCCTTGGGGCAACTTGAGGCCATTTCCTTTAGTCCTATCACTTGTTAATTGGGAGAACTGGTTTCAGGGCTAGCTAACGCTGATGGTATTATTGTTTAGTTATTGTATTAATGCTGATGGCTACATTTGTTTGGAGTTTGTATTAACTTCCACTGTATGGCTGTTCAGTTCCAGACTTCTGTTGTGGCAAGCATTTTCTTGTCTTTTCCAGCAAATTCAGTCAGTTAACGAGCTATAGAAATAGTTTAAAAAGTGTTCTCAATCCTTGCATATATATGAGTGTCCAAATGTACATGAGTATGGAAAAACCTATTTATACTCAGATATGTCAGCAAAAGCTATCAAACATATCTCGCTTGAATGAAAGGTATTTTGTGTTTAAATAAAGAAAATGAATATAAAAATAATGGATATAAAATCAAAATTACACTGCCAGGTATCATGTATCTCACCTGACATAAAAGTGTTTTGAGTGTTTGGTGCCAATTTTTGATCTCAATAGCACTTCAGGAGATTCTTGGTGGGATGAGTAGCTGTTGTTGTCTCTTTTCTGCCATGTGACAAAAAGGTTTGTTCAAGGTTGGAGCCATTGTGTGAGCAGGAAGGAAATTCCTGCCTGCTAATAAATTCTAAGGGTGGTCTAAATAAACCTTAGCAGTATTTGTAAACTGTTCTACTTTCTTCTCTCCTGAAGTAGAGGAGGCTAGAGGACTTCAGTATAATGCTGAAGGTTCATGCCATTTTTCCTACCTCCTCCTAGAAGGCTGCAGTCTAGAAAGGGTGTGGAAGATAAAAAATTAGCAGTTACTCTGTACACTTTGTCTCTTACCTGGCTAAAAAGGAAAAGATTGAATCATATGAAGAATTCAACAGGTGTGGGAGAAGTGTGTGGAACACAGAGGTGAGGAAGGATAAGGAGCACCAGTGAGAGTAGGGCTGTAGCTGAGCAGAACTGAATGCAGAATGAACAAGGGAGAAATACAGAATTCTCATCAGCAGTGTAACAGATGCTATTTTTTTATCTGAGCAGAAGCACTAGGTGTTGGGAGAAAACCCGGTAGATTCTATCACTTTGTAAATGCCACAGTTTGAAAAAGAGCATTAAGCTCCCAAGACAATGAATTTAACAGACTCCATCATCAGCTCAGAGAGAGGCTGCATATTTTTAATTTTGTTTTTCTTCTGGAAGCTAGTGTTGCTTGTTAAATTTCCATAGTCAACCAAATGAGTCCCTGAAACATACTCCACAAAAGTATGGAGTTACTTGTATCAAGAATAATTGACTATGTTTTCACTCAAATGACCTGAGTCATCAGATAAAACACTGCTGGCATTCTTGTAATGTAAATCTCTTTTAGAAGAAATTCATACCTCAACATGTGGGATGTGATTATTTTAGATTTAAGGAACAGCTTTGTTCCCTTCCAGTTGCCTGAGGCACTTTTTGCCTTTCAGTGCCTTAGGCACTTTTTGCCTTTTCCTAGGCTATTGGCAGGTTTCTTCTGTTCTTTTCCCCAATACAAGAGACATTGTATTCAGAATCATTTTTTGCTAGCACAAAGCCCTTTAGATCCCATCGTTTCTGTTTATGTTTGCAGAGGAATCTGCTTGCTGGGGCATGGTAGAAATTACTTCAAAACCCTGTCTGACTGGAGTGCTTCTTGTACCATTTTTTTTTTGGTCTGTTTCCAGATCTTAGTGTGAATGGATGTTTTTTTTTTCCTTAGTTAATTGCTCATGAGCTTTCTGATTAGCACTAACTATATCCTTTCAATGTCTCTTCCAGTTTAACATTTCTTGCCTTTCCTGTGGGTTTTCAGGGTATAAAACCAGCTTCTGGGGTATCTGTCTGTTCTCCAGACTGTGTGCTGAAGAATTATATTACTATGCTCAATTTCAGCTTGTTTTCCTTTTTTTTTCTCCCCTATATTAATTTCCCCCTTTCTCTAGCTCACCTACTTTTCATATGATTGTTTTCTTTTTATTAAGAGCTATATATAACTTCTATTAACATTTCATTGCCTAGTGCTTTTTCTTCTTCTTTGCCTTCTTTTCCTATGCCGAATGTAAGCTCTGAACCTAAATAATATTAGGAGTTGTTGTAATTCTTCACATCCCCCAGAAATGATGCACATCACAGTACTGAGGACCCTTCAGCCCTTCCTAATGTTTAATTACAGGCTTTTATTTTTCTTTTGATAGTCTTTGATTATTTCCTACCTCCTCTCTCCCAGCTCAGCCCTTCCACTAATTGTGCTGGACTGTGCTCCTCTGAAACCTGTAGCCATCAGATACAAAAATCTGTGGAGTTATTCTTTGCCCTGTATTTAATACAGCTTCACTCCTACTAATCACTTACGTTGATTCTCATTGCTGATATTTCGCACAGGGAGTCAGTTTGTTAATCTGTAGCGTATTTGTTATTAACTGGGTTCTTAGTAAGAAAACTTTATGATTCAGTCTGATTAAACAAAAATGGAAGGCTTGGAAGATTATCTCTGAAGAAAGAGCCACATTGATAAAAAAGGACTCTTCCACACTCACAGCCATCTTAGTAGTTCCCTCCTGGGTAGCAGCACTTCCTTGATGGCCTGAGCAGTGCTGGTTGGTTGTTGAGATAGTGGCTAATGGAGAAAATAGGAGTTCAGAGCAAGATCAGGGACTCCTGTAACAAAGGAATGAGCTCATGCCTATGTATGAATTCACTAAAGGCCTTTCCATATGCCTGTATTTCTTTAATCTCGTCAGTCTCAATGGCAGAAGCAGGGAAGATGAAGACTTTCAGATTTGCAGGCAGCCCAAGCATTGATCCAGGATTCTTGAGGTTGTCTTTCCCTTTTCCATGACAAAGGTGTTGAATCATGACAACCATGGGCTGAAACTGGTGACCCCATGAGGAACAGTCTATCACTCAGAGCGAGAGGGTAAACCACAGCTCCGTTGGTGACTCCCTTGGGCTGTGTCTGCAGAAGCAGCAAGGGCACTTCCAAACTGCTTTCCTGGCAGAAGGAAGGAGGCAAAGGAGTGTGGGGATCCTTGTGCTCTGCTGGATGAACCACATGCATGCTGAGAATTAAAGTGTGCTTTACTCTCTGCTTTGTCATCTACCTGGAAGTTTTTTCCTGCCAGAGTGTGAAAGTGTCCCTGTCTTTCACTCCCTTTATAGCCAACAATATGCAACAATAGCAGCAGCATCTGAAATTTTCAAGGGAAAGTGGTGGGTAACCAGTCTTCCCTGACTCTGTTTTTCACACTTTAGGAGTGGCTTCAGGAAGAAAGTGTTCTGCCTGCTCTCCAAGTATTTAGTCCTTCTCTTCTCTGGTTTCCAAAAGTTTCGTTCTGTGGAAATGCCCTTCTGCTGTCTTGCAGGAGTCACCTACGGGTGTTACTGCAAATGTATACATATATGTATGGTCTCAGTTTTTGTCTCTGAAACTTATTTTAATCATTTTAAGCCTTCTTTGCTGACCCTGTTGCTTATAGAAAGTGCCACTGTGTTCTGAGGAGGTTTCTGGCACTTAGTAAAGAAACTACTTGACTCTACACACAGTGAGAGGGAACCTCGGCCCATCAGTAAGGTGTTTCCACCTCGGTAATGTGTTTGCCCTTAGGTTGGGGCTTCTTTTATTTGTGTTGAAAAAGCACAAAAGAAATGTACCTCAGGATTGTGACAATGGTACCTTGCAGCCCAACTTGTGGAGCTTTTGATTGATGCCTAGAGGAGATATTAGGGTCGATATATTTCCTTAGGAGTTCTCTGCTCATTTTGTCTTTCGCTGTGTGACCACCTCCTTTCAAGGGCAAACAAACTTGGCCGTCCTCCTGACTCACAGCTGCTTTTATTCCTAAGTTTTCTTTGAAAGAGAGATGAGCAGCTGGAACACTGAGCTTGGACGCTGCTGCTCTGCTGGAGAGAGTGGACCTGGGTGTGGGAGGAGTGAAGAACTCTCTGGACAGTGTGGGGCTGCAGCTCTTAGTCAGTTCTAAGCCATCTGTCAGGTGCAGCCAGGAGCAAGGGTGAGTGTGGGTGGCCATCAATACCCCATGGCTTGCCAGTGAGGAACCGATGAAGTGGAGGAAGGGGTCAGTTTTGGTAACGGGGAGGTGATGAGGGCACTGGGTCCCTTCTGCCTTGCCATCAGAAGTGACTTTCATGTTTTTGTCATAGCACAGACTCAGACCAATCATTCCCTGTCTAGTTAAGCCTCATTTGCGGAAATTGATGCTGTTCTGTGCTTCAATAGAAAACTGGTATTTTTTCTTTCCTTTGGGGTATAACAATTATATTTGTGTATGACTTCAGCTGTGTAATTTTGTTCAAGTGTGCAGCCAGTCTGGCCACTTCTGTTTTCTTTTGATTCCTTGGGCAGTAGCAACTGATCGCTGCAGAATCTTATTCCAGGTGGCACTGATTTATATATTTCAAGTAATATACTTGTGCTGAGACACAGCATAGCAGGGTAGCTGCCATGAGTCTCTAGAAGGATTTGGGGGCAAGAGGCTGCAGGGACAGGAGAGCAGGGGTTGTATCAGCAGGAGAAGGCTGTCTTAGTACTATTTGGTGCATACTGGGCATAGATAATTTCAATGGGAGTGTTCTGTTGCTGCAACAATAACCTTAAATGCATTGAAAAGTGAAAGCATTATATAGAAAGTGGGGGGAAAGGACACAGGTTTAAAGAGTGTATAAGTGATTAACACAAGTAGATGCAATAAAAGGTTAAACAGAGAATAATAATGGGTGATATTGAGTGATACATCCCTAGACAAATATTCCTGCTTTATCTTATGCTTGGGCTTTTTTGGGACTGGTGTTGTATTTAAACATTGCCTGATATGTGTTATGTGTGACTTTGTTACTCAGTTTTGCTTTGGAAAGTCTGAAGACTTATGTGGATTTCACTATCAAACTTGCTGTTTTGCAAAGAATTCCACAGTACTCTGAGAGTCATAGCAAAACCTGTTGCCCAAAGAAAATGGCTTTATAAGCAGATTGTCACACCACCATTGTAATTTTTATGTCTATGTCCTTCCCTGCTTACAGCCGCAGTGAAATACTTAACAGTGTTTATTTGTGAGCAGTGTTTAATAGGTTTAAGAGTGAAACTCCTCACCACTATGAGGCAGGCACACAATTTCTTTAGGTCTTGTCTCAAGCTTATCTTTTTCAGTTTGAAACACCAGGCATTTTTTAAACAGGTATTTCAAAGAGAGATTGTGAGGCACAGAGTGTCACCCAGCACATAAAATAACTAATTCACAGTCTGTGGCAATTCATTTGACAGATATTTTTATTTCAGTGATCAGATATTATGCAAACTTTGAAGGGAAAAAAGAGATTTTATGGGATATGGAAGATTCAAGAAAAGCTGATGCCACAGAGATTTATGCCAGTTCTCTAGTTCTTTAATTCTGTAGTAATACAACCCAACAAACTCAAGAATCTTACTTTGTGAGTGAATATGCATAGGATGAAGATATCTGGATTAAAAAAAATGTTCATATCAGTTTTGATTAGAACTACACTTTATACTATTAGAATGTGATGGATGTGTTTGTATGAGGAGGAAGTTCACAGTTATGTTTAGTTTTCTCCTCTGAGCAATTTATAACCTAAGCATTAGTCACCTACCCAATCTCCAGTCCCTTTCAGGATATATAAATAAATATAGTGTAATACACAAGCAGTAAAATTTATGACCATTGACTGATGTCACTCACGTCTCTTGCTTGTGATGCTGAATAGAGGGTAAAGAAAACAATTTCTTAAAACATGCACAATCTTGATTCTTTCCATAGACATGTAGTAGCAGTCAGCTAAATCCTGCAGCCTTTACTCAAACTTGTTACCTAATATGATGATTAAATGAAGAAACGGAGATTTTCACCACTAGAATGAAGCTAGTTCCTCTGTAGAAAACTTGTCCAAAGAGTAAGATCTTCTTTGAGTCCTGAGAGTCAGACAAAAGTGTTATTTCTTGTGCTGGTGAGTCTCTGAGATGCATTTTGGTATCAAAAATGCAAAAGTTAGCTCTACTACCTATCAAATTCCCTTTACCTTAGCTGTTCTCTATTTTCACTTACATCTCTGGGATATTTTCCAGGTTGCTGATTAAGTGCCTCCTGAGTTGCAGCATGCTATCCTTTATTTTTTTCCTACTTTACCTGCAAGGCCTATGATCACAGTATTAATAAATTATGTTTCTTATCTCACTCTTCCCTATCTCCCAAACCAGGTAATAACATGTGTCCTGATTTAAAACTCTTTTGATATTATTATTTTTTTTGGCAGTCACCATAGAGAATTTTGACAAAAATAATTAGTTGAAAAGATAAAAGTAAATTTTTATATTAGTTCTGGCAGTACTAGTATAAAAAAATAAAATGTTGGGTTAGCTGAGGCCCAGCAGAAACTGGGAACTTCAGTGTGTTTTCCCACAAATGAAAAGCAAAGAGGAAATTCCTATTTACCTGAAGCTGCAGAAGTCCTGTGCTGTGTTTGCTCATGTGCATGCACAGAGACATACATGTGAGTGTGAGTGAAATGGCCTGAATGCCAAGGCTCTTCTGCTGCTGCTGTGCTGCAGAACTCTCACAAATGTCAGGTTTCTCTTCTTAGTGATGCAAGTGATCTGAAACGGCACTGTCTTGGGGTTTTAAGTTGACTCAGAAGTTATTTCCTGGTTTACAACTGTTTCTCATTCTAGCCAGGTTTTGTAGAAAGAAGCATTTGGAAAATGCTTTTGGGCACATGGTGGGATTCTTGGAGCTGTCCTGTGCAGGTCCAGAAGCTGGACTTCAGTGATCCTTGTAGGTCCCTTCCAACTCATAATATCCCATGATTCTGTGATTTGTACTTGATAGTGATCTTAACATAATTGTTACTTTTCTGAAAATCACATCAGAAATATATGTGCCCTCTAGTTTGCTAAATGAATTATGAAATACCTACCTGAAAATGTATGTGGTAGAATGCTTTTGAAGGTGAGTACAGGTTCATTAAGGTTGAAAACTTTGATACAAGTCTCTGTGACTTTTGGCCAAAATTTTTTTTTAAGCAACAAAAAGGTATTCACCCTCTTTTTCAAAATTTTGGTTTTGACCTCAGTGTTGGAAAACTCTTTTGTACTATGTTGCCTGATGTGGTGACTGGATGAATCCATGTTGTTTCTGCGTAGCTGCTTGAGTTGCACATTCAAGCCAGGCTGTCCTTGGGACTGAGTGTGAGTGAAGCTGTGTCTGTCTGCAGATTTGGAAAACACTCTGTTATCTTTTCCCCAGCTGCTTTTCCTGTCTGTGCTGCGCTGTTTTCAGAACAATGTTTAGTTCACCAATTCTTTCCTCCCTTCAAAGTTTACCAAAACAAGAAGGGGAAAGAGAAAAGGAAAAAAAGCCAGGGTAGAAAGTAATAGTGCCTTAAAAAGGAGATTTGCCTGTTACAGGACCACCAGTCTGAGCACTTCCTAGAGGCAGCCTGTAACCTCCAACACTGCAGAGGAAGGCATTTGAAGTTCAGGTTCTCTTGTGCTGTGCTGTGCTCTGCAGTGAGAGGAAAACATCCCTCCTGGTGGGACTGATCTTTCTGGAAAAACTATTGGGAAGTTCTGTAGCACAGTCCCTAGTTAGGATGATCTGTGGGTACATCTTTGCTGAGGATTCTGGGGTGAAAAATGATGATGAAATTAGGGAAATGTAGGAAGATGACAGATGGGCCCCTGTGCTTAGGTTAGCATCCCATAAGGGACAGGAAAGTACAGTAAAATTACTGTGTCTGCTGGATTAAGACCTGAACTCTTGTACACCCTTCTAGGGACACAGGGATGTCTTTTTTGCAGCACACTGTTCTGGAAAAAACCCAATCTTAACTATCTTACAGAGCACAGCTTCCTTTCAGACTAAGGCTGAAAGTGAAACATATGAAGCTGTGTAAGGAGAGGCTTAGGTTGAATATTAGGAAAAGGCTCTTCACCCAGAGGGTGGTTGGGCACTGAAACAGGATCCACAGGGAAGTAGTCACAGCACCAAGCCTGATAGAGCTCAAGGAGCATTTTTACAATGCTTTCGGGCACATGGTGGGATTCATGGGGCTGGTCTCTGCAGTGCCAGGAGCAGGACTTTGATGATTCCTGTGGGTCCCTGCCAACTCAGGATATTCCATGATTCTTTCATGCTAAGGGTGTAGTTGACAGAAATCCTTCTGCAGAGTCATTAATTCATCTCCAGTGACAGTTGTTTAATGTAAAAAATGTGGAAAAAGTTGGGGTTTAAATTACTTTTGTTCACAGCTGTGAGTGGTGATTTACAGAAGTTATATTTGCTAAGGTGTGGAATGAAGAGGAAGAATACTAGGATGAAGCAGAGACTTATTCTGCACTCGTTCAATTCCAGAAACCATGGTTTAGTAGCTCTGTGCTATTATATGCTCACTCAAGATGTTTGTGTTTACAGAACTGGTACTTAAGTGCTCAAAAAAACATGTGGATGTGACATTTAGGGACTTGCTGGATTAATAGTTGGATTTGATGATCTTAGTCCTTTCCAACCTAAATGTTTCTGTGATTCTAATATCACTGTGTGGTCATTCTGAAATCAGAAGCAGTACTTGGAGAAGTGAAGTAGGTAGTCTTTCCTCTGAAGGTCCACTTGACCATCTCCCACTCTCTCAGACTGCTTCAGATTTGTAATTTCTCTGAGACAAAGAATATTCTGCTCCACAATCTTAGTTCTTCCTCTCTTCTTCCTGTACCATAGCACAGCAGACAAATTAGAAATAAAAAAATGGCTGCCAGTTGCTTACTGATCCTGGAAAAAGGATTTATGTATTTTGCAACCTTAACATTATTTATCCCCTCCCGCAGTTTTATGACCCCTTTTTTTCTTCCTTCTATAAAACAAACAAATCACAAAAAAACATTTTCTCCATTATATGGATAGTTTGACATGCAACACAGAGAGTGAGCTCATTTATGAATGATATTTAAAAATGCCTTATGTTCTGAGAGCTAAGCAGCTCAGCTTCTTCAGTGCTGGACAGACAATCATCCACAGACTGCTTAAATTTTAGCACAATTCCCCTAGTGGAAGCAAGTCCCACTCTGACAAATTCCAAAGGGACTGCTTAATGAATAAGGGCTGATTCTGTTTGAAAAAAAGTGATCTGCCTCTGCTGAGAGTGTAAATAAGAATAAGCAGGTTCTGGGTTTAATGCTATTTTAATAATATTGAGTATTCATTTAAAATTGAACCAATTTGAATTCACATGTGTAATGATTTATTTATTACAACTCCAATTATTTTGATACATCCCAGTATACTAATTCCTTTTGAAAAGCAAAATAATAAATGTCACTAGTTATCCTGAAGCACATCTCAGGTTACCTGTGCTATAGTTATTTATATTTAGAATATTGTAAAAGAGCCTGTAAGAAACAATTTCGTGGTCTCTAATGCAGGATCAAAAAGAGTTTTTTAAGGTGGAGAGGATAAAAGTTATTATAGTAAGGGCAGGTCTAAGTTTCTTAATTTGAATAATTAAACTTATTTTGTATTTTTAAAAGCATTTCTAGGAAATAGAGACTTTATGGCATGATTGTTACTCAAGTCAGCCCTATTGTTAGGATTAAAATGCCTTTGAATTTGTTCTTTTTATTCAGATATTTTAGCATTCAAGGAGACAATTTCTCGCACAATGAACAACAGTTTTAACTATTGTTTTATCATCACTGTCTCATTCTTTAGTGAGCTTTTGATGAGATGACTTTATCTTTTCATGGCATATATGATTCCTAGTTTGAGACTTTTTTGTTAACTTTTTGATTTTAAGATAGGTTTTAGTTAGAGAAAAAATTCTTAACTGAATCTAATTAAGGATAAATAGTTTTTATGGCAATTGTAGCTGGAAATTGTCTAAAGTTTTCAGGAAAACTAGAGAATCCAGAATTTTGTCCCTAAACCAAAGCTTAGTTTAAACGGTGGATTTCAGGTCTGAGTTTGAGTCTGGTTCTGCAGCCTTACACAGCTCCACAAAAATAGTTTGGTTTTCAATGTGGAATTTTTCTGAGTGTGGAAAAACAGAGATAACAGTAGGATGATTGGAACAGAAGTTGTCACATCCCATAGAAAGATTCTCTTTCATGTGACTTCAACCATTATTCTGTATAGAGCAACAGATGCGTCATTCCTAACCACAGCGTTTTGCTCATTGCACTGCAAGAGCAATGCAGAGCTGTCCCTTTTCTATATCATAATGAACCGAGACAACAAAATTATTTACCCTTGTAGCTTGGAACAAAAAGTCTACCATACCTGTCAAACTAGATTTGTAAATGAACTTGTTCATTCAAACCCAGCATAAATCTAGAGAGTAAAGATGGCAGCTACTGAAGATATTCAGTAGTGCATTACAGGAAAAAGATTTTATTCAGGGTATCAATATATTAGCTTTCAAATAGTTTAGAAAGCCATTCAGTAAAATCAAGACTTTGTAATAACTAATCCCATTGAAAGTGAATGGAAGCTTTGTCAGCCTAGTGTTTAAAACTCTCATCAATGTGGAAAACGAGGTTCACTATCCTGGTAAAATTTAAAAGTTTAATAAAGGACAATAGGGGACAAAGACAAAAAAGCAAAATTTAACAGCACTGGGTGCTTGGCACTCAGCCAACAGCACACCTGTTATTGTGGAGACACCCTTCACAAACCTTTCCCACTGCATCAGCCTATTGCATATCCAGAAACAATTATGCATATTCAAACTTTTCCCCAAACTAGTTTAGATGTTCCAGGAACTGTTTAGCATGGCTCCTCCTTGGATCTGCCTTTTTAGAGCATGTGCATTTCTTGGCTGTGATTTTCATCAGTTTTTATTATCACTTCCAGCTTGGGCTTTGGTCCATGGTTTCTGCAGATGGTAGCTGCAGATATTTGGCATGTCAGTAGCAGGGGTCCCCATCATACCTCCATTGGATGTTATCCAACCAAGCAGGCAGTTCAACTACCACAAGCATAACTGCTTCAGCTATGGCAATACTATGTCTAAGTTCAGTTGATAACAGAAATAAAAACTGTATCTTTATAGCAAAGCTACTTTAGCATTATACATACAACATCCATTTTAATATTTGTGAAAAGCCAGTATTAGAATATGTATGTAGAATATAACATCAAGAAATTTATTTATTTGAAAAATAGCTAATTTGTTTAATAGAAATTGAAACTATTAATTCCAAATTTACTATTCAGTAAAATACACTTTATGTTCCATGAATATTGTGTGCTTTCTTAGTTTTAGCCTAAGATTTTACAAGTGAAATCAATTCCTTTCTTCAACTCTATTCATCATGAAAAAATATAAATCCTGTCTTTTATGAAGCTGTCATAGTTCCTAAGAAATATTAGACCCTAGGGCCCACTACTCCATTTAAAACATTCGTCATGTTCCTACAATCTTTTTTTTTTAACATTCCTTTTGCTTGTTTGATGACTTTTATTCTTTCCCTTCTCATTGAGTGAAATTCAATATTATGTCCTTATTCTACTTTTTTTAAACACAACTTAATAGAACACACTAAAAAGCAGAGATTTAGTATTTTTAGTATTTTAAAATAACCACGTTTATCACATTCTCTGTATTTTTAATTTTCCTCTTTGCATTTTTTGTTTGCTTGCATATTCCCTGAAAAATGCAGAGAATCCAGATGAATTGAAAAAGAGCCCAAGCTATGTAAGACTCAATTCTCAAGTAATATTTACCTCCCTGAAGAGGCAGAGAAATGCGTACTGAGATTTAAAAAACTGCACAGAGGCACTTATTTTTTCTTTCATATTCTGAAAATTTTGGTTATGCTGTTTGTGAGATGAAGTAATGCTTAAATGCGTATTATTGATTGGTTTATTTATTTATTTTATTTTTTTCCTTTTCAATCCACTCTTTTCCTGGCTCATTCACTCGGGATTGTGCTTGTATCCAGGCTTACATGGCTACATCCTTCTTCTCTGAGAGGCCTAAGTGCAGTAACAGCAGGAGGAAGAGGGGCAGAGTTGTGCTCTCAAGGGAATATGTGGGGGAAAAAGTCTCACTGAAGGAAGTTTCTCAAGATGCTCTGACTGATGAATTAACCAACGTAGCTCAGAGTAAAGGTTGATTTGGAGTCTGAGGTGTTGGTGGTGTGGGTTTTTTACCAAATTTTTTCTCTTTTATTTTAGTTCAAACAGTTCATACCAAACGCAGATGAGATTCCTGTCACCTAACTCTAGTTATCTTAAAGTTAAGTGCTCATTTTCAGCTAATTGTCTAGACACTCTCTATCATCAACGGAGAAATAGAGGCACTTCAGGAGTGATTAATCCCTTCCTAAAATAGATATCTAAGATGGGATGAATTGGAAGTAGCTGTCTTCCTCCAGCAAATAGCAGGAGAACACTGACAACTGGTTAGACAGAGAGGAGCTGAAGACAGGTGAGATGGTCCCCCTCTTCTCTCTCTCTGTGCTTTCACTGATTTAGGGTATGAGTTACACTTTTCAGTATTTGCCAAATAGTTTGACCACGTTAAATAGGTGCTAGTGTCAAATCCACTGGATTCAAGAGATCATAAGGCAAAAATCAGTGTACCCAGTTCCACTGGGCCTGTGCATGGGACAAATCTGTGCTTTGTTGGAGTTTGTCAAATGGTAGCTGAAAAAACAAAAGCTGGTGCATAAAGCATTGCTCAGCATCCACCCACAGGCAAGACTCCATTTGGTTACTCCTCTGTACAAACAATGTCACAGTGACACTTTAAAGCTATCCTCTCACTTTCTCATTTATTTTCTGAAACATAAATATCCTAAGAGAAAAACAGATTAAGCACACAATGTGAGTGCAACATAACTCAAAAGTAACTGGAATGAAAGGCATTTCAAGCTGGCAGAAATATTAGACAAGTTTAATACCATATAAATGGTTTTCTCAATGAAATTCAGAATTAATATCCATTAGAACATTAATGAAGGTTGAAACTTTCCTCAATAAAGAGAGTAATTAGTAACTCTTACAGTAGGAATTCTGCGCAGTGATTTTTATTCCCCTGTATTTTTTGCGGAATGAAGTGAATATGCCATTTAACATTAAACTTAACTAAAATGTTTCTATTTCCTAGGTATACTTTATAACAGAAAGAAACCAGCTGAAGGCAGTTTTTAAACTTCCATTTGCTTCTCCAGAACTAAGGTTCTGCTGAATGTTTTTCATAATTGAACAATAATGTTTTTCAGATGATAGTGAACCCTTCCCTGAGAAAGTGTGGACAAAACTGCCATTTCTGTGATACAGAATGTCACCTCTATGAAAATTTACTTAAAAATTTAAATGAAATAAACATATTTTTTAAGCTTGCACTGATTCTGAGCTGAGTCAGGAAAAAAATAACACTGTCAGATTCTCATTAAGGTCTGCCCAAGTGTAAAATAGTTTCCCTGGATTTTGGTAGCAATGTAAGTATGCCAGTGCAAAAAATTACCCAGTTTCTATGATACATTTTGATTCTTGAACTACTCATTGTTTTTTTCTCTTTACTTAGTTATTTTAGTTCAAGGAAAGGAATACCCAAGGACCGGAGTTTCTGCTAGATTGTTATCAGAGCTTTATCTTATTCATATTTAAAAGCACTTATGCTCATCATGCTTACATTTTACTGATACCATCTTAAAGTAAGAACTGCAAATCCTTAAAATCCCCTGCTCAGTAGGCACACAGGTCTGTGCTGCAAGACCACTTTTCCTTGCTTGTTGCATGTTATAGTGGAAACAGACCAGTCAGTTAACACAATTGTATAATTATGGTGCACAATGCAGCATCTTTTCTCGTCTAGTTGTTCCTTCAGTTGTACAAAACAAGATGCTGTAGATGTTTCCAAAACAGAAGATTCTTCTGTTTTACTTCTGTTAGAACATAACTTTTGCTACCATTCCAATATTTGTTCTTTAATTAGGAGGATTTCTTTCTCTTACCAAACTGTGACTATAAAGACATACACATCATGGATTATCTTTTTTAATCCTTTTAATAATAATAACAATAATGATTAAAAAACCCTGTTGCAATTACTTTTCCATTTATTATCATGATAGATTTTTACAAAGGAATTCAACAAGCACAGATTTTTGGAGTTCTTAATGGAGTTGAGAGAATAGCCTATGCATGTCATTGTACAGGCATGGTGGAATGGTGAACATAAATCACATACCTCCCCCAACACACACACAGAAAACAAGGCACTGGTGAGACTGTACAAGTAATAAATGACCGAGAGGTTGTTGATACATTAAAAACTGAGCTTCCAATGAAAACTGTGTCAGCAGCCATCTCCACACCCTAAAGCCGTGCATGGCTTTGGGGCTCTCTGCTTAACAGCCCTGCCGTGTCCCTCTTTCCATATGTGTTGGAGCCCACGTTGGTAGGAGAATAAACGGCGCCGATGCTGCTGCTGGAGCGCACCAGGAAGTCGGCCAAGCGCTGTGTCACACACGTGGCCGTGTTGCATTTCCTCTTCTCCAGCTGGTGACTGCCAAGGTGAGACAAAGAGAGCCAAGATGAAGTCAAACGATGAGCAATCGAGTGTGCCACTTCTCATAGTCATTTGAGCGCTGCTGATGTGGGAGTTCTTTTAATATGTGCACAAATACAGGAACATTACAATCTTCCCACCACCTACTTTGTGCCTGAAAAAAATCCTTGAGCTGGATGCTATTATCAGTTTTAATGATGGGGGTTATTGAAATGCAGAGACCTGAACAGTCATATGTCACTTTTATTGATATCCTGCACAGCAGTTTATGACATCTAGAAAACCTGTAATGATAGTATAGGTAAGAAACTAAGTGAAAGCAATGACTAAATGTTTAACTTTCAGCTGAACTTCTAAATCTATTTAGAGCTCTTGCTGATATCATAAGGATTACTAACATAATGATAATCACTAACGTTTATTTAGTTCTCTTGCTCCCACAGAATCATATCCTGCTCTCACTGAAGTGAGTGGTAATATTCCAGTCCACATCAAGTGGATTAAACCCAAAGACTCTTTCTCCCAATTTCACCACTTATCATGAGAGGTAGCAGGCACTGCCAGCTTCTGCCAACTTCAGTACCAATTAGGATGGTCTTTAGCTCTGTCTCTCTACCGCTCAGCTTTGACTAAACAGAGATTTCATCTACTGAAAAACTGCCACATCTTTTTTGAAACACCAGCAACCTGAACGTTCTGTTGTGGTGAGAGAGAATCATTTGCTGAATGACACTTTAAAGAGTGTCCATGGAAGAATCCATGTCCAAAAATAACATTTTATCATCTGAACCAGCAGACCATTTACAGAACTCCATGTAAAACTTACGTAGCATGAGTTTTTCTTAAAATTGCAATAAAATGGTTAGATTGAGAGAGCTTGGGTTTTCAGATTTTTTTCTTAGATTGTTGTGTTCTTCCTTCAGACAGAAATACTTGCTTGCTGAGATTGCTTACTGAGTTATTGCTGATTTTCTTGGATGTCTTCATGCTGATATGGCATGAGTTAGATACTAGTTTGTGGCTAAAATTTACTGTGAAGAGCAACAATTTCCTGGTTTCAAACTCTGAGCAGTTACCAATATGTTCTTTTGCTTATTGATTATTAAATCTGTCATCTAAAATGTCATACAGCCTTTTGAAGCTAGCTGTATTGATGTAAGAATCCAAATGGAGCAGCAGCCATGAAAGGAATGTCTGTATTATACTGGTTCTTCATTAGCAGATATGCAGCAATTTTTAAGCAATTAATATATTAAATGTGCAATTGCATTAAAAGAAGATGGTTGGATAGGGCTTGATATAACCTCTCATTGATGTTCATGGGTATTTCTAATCAAGTCCTTAATACAGGAGGTTCAAACAGCAACTGGTTCTCATGGAGATCCTGCTTTGTGTGTGGAGGTAGAATTCTCTTTTTCATTAAAGCTACAAAATCAGGCCCAGACACCCCAAGTTTAAAACTCCAGCCCTTACAGGAAGCTGTTGGGTTTCTATCTCATGTCTAGCCTGGCTGAACCCACTCTCCCTTTTAGCTGTGTGGTCTGTAGCCTTTAAATGAATATATGCTGCCAGGAGAGAATTCACCTGGTGAGACACAGCTCTAAGCCCCAGAAAAGCAGATAAGGCACACCATACTCATAAAGGTGATGCCTTGTGTTTGAGCACTGCAGTTATTTTGGGGATTTTGTTTTTTTTTTTTTTAAGTGATAGCTGTAAAAATGCAAGAACTTCATCTCCAGTATAAAAATACTTTGGAAGGTACAAAAATGGTCATATAATAGTATTTTTAAAATATATATTCAAAGAGAGAGGAGCAGGCAACTATATATACATATGTATTTACTGAATTTATCCATAACAGAATTGTCATCGAAAGAAAGTCACTCAAAAGCCTGACAAAACTAGATGAACTTGAAGATCTCTTCCAACCTTAATGATTCTGTGAAAAGTAGAATGATTCAGTACTGCTTATCTTTTAGTACAAATTGCAAATACATCTTGAAATGTTTATCATCCATTAAAAAGTTTCCTGAAATTGTATTTATGAATTTATAATTGAGAATGTGTATCAGCCAAGTTAAATTCTTTCAGAACCAGTTTCTCCTTTTCCTTCTTCCAATGTTTATTTAATATTTAATTCTGAGATTAAAAAATTGCTTACTTACTGGAAGCACTTATACTATAAAGTAATTCCATTCTAGCAGAACAGTAGTATTATTAAAAAGGGTACTTTTATTTTTCCTTCAGGCTTGGAAATCTGACAAATTTTACAAAAAAGACAGCACTTTTAAAATACAGCTTTCTTCTCAGCATGATGTAGTATTTGCAGCCTTTGTAATTTATGAAAATGTTATAATTGTAAAGTGATTAACTGATTTGGAACTTTGTCCCTGGATTTCACTTTCTACCCTGAATGCTTTGATCTTCATGTTACAGAAAAGCTGATATTTATGCTTACAGAACAGCTCTATTTAGTAGAAGGATATTTTGATCTCTTTTTTTTTTGAGAAAAAACAGCAGAAACAAAGAATCTCAAGTAGCAGGATATCACTGGAACAAAGTTTGCTTCGTGATTCAATCTGATATGACTGGAAAAAACAAGGAAAATCAATACCTTTTTGTCTTTGCTGCTGGTTGTTCTGGCATTTCCTCACTAAGTCCTGAGAGTGTATTCTGTGACATTACAGGCAGCATCCATCCTTGTCTCTTGGAAGTACCATCAAATAGATCATCAGCCACAGACAGTAATCTTTGAACAACAATAAAATAGTGAGCTTGAATAACTCTATTTTTATATTTTTTGAGACATAAAAGCAAAAGCAACTCATGCAATAATCCGAACATATTTTTCCCTAAAAAGAAATGAACATGATTATTAATTACTCACTTCTCAATAGGTGTAGCTTCCAAACAGCTCAGAGTGACAGAAAGTGCAATGAAGAAAACTGACAGCTTTAGGTTGTACATCTTTCCTTCCAAACTTTCTGAAAAGAACAATGATTCAAAACTGAAAGTAAACCCAAATACTCTTCAGCATATCCTATTACTGATGCCCATTCTGTCCTAAATCAAGAGCAGCTAGTCTTTTTCACAGGCTAGAGTGAGAAAAATGATCCCCTCAAGTTTAGTGACACAATTCAGTTTCAGAAATATAGCTCTCAGCAGTAAATGATCATTTTCTATCCAGTTGTTTCAGTCCTATCCATTATCTCTGGTTTGCGTTTCCTGACATATCCCAGTCTCAAATTCTGGTCCCCAGTGCAGTTTACTTTGAAATTGTCTTAGCCTTTTCCTGAGAAATTATTAATTCTTGATTACTAATAGGGGACATTGTGCTTTTCTAAGGCTCATCTGTTGCACTGCAGGTAAAGTAAGAAAAAAGGGAAATAATTTACCTTCTCGTGGTCACAGATCTAACTGGAGAAGCCAGCAAGCCCTCTTGGTTAGCAAGAAGTGTGCATGCAACAATTCCACGCTTGCATCTAGCTCTGGAGTATCCTTTTCCCTCTTCCCTTCTGGCAAGTAATACGGCTCTTATATATCCTTGACACCTTTCTCAGCTCTGACATCAGGCAGCACAGAGAGACTGTCGTTAATTCCGATCCCTATAGACAGAAAGCACCCGAGAGAGGAGCAGAGGCAGGTGGGTCATTACTGCACTTGTACATCAGTAAATATTCACCTGGTGTGTGCAGAATGCCCTCGTGAAGGTACTGCAATTGCATATTGCACATCAGGAATGTAGCCTCAATTTTACAGCTCTGATAAGCTGCTGAGGTAATATTCCCTGTGGGTGTTTTCGAGGGCTAAATAAGGTAACAAAAGTTACAAAGAAAGCCAGAGCAAATGAAACACCAGGCCACTGGTAATTGAAACACAAGAAAACATACCTCAGAAAAGACAGAAAAGTCAAAGTTGTGGAGGTTTGTTGTAGAGTACAGATCAAAAATAAAAGTGTCTGAAGGGATAAAAGCTGTATGATGAATAAGAAAAGGGTGAAAGTTATTTAAATTGACAGATAGGGTTTTCATTCAGGGTAACACAGTAGAAATCATGTACATTTTTCAGTCAAGTCTAAATGTGAATGAAAATTCTGTCACTATTAATGTAAAATCTCATATTTTACTAACACTGGTGGATTCTTTGTCATGCATGAAAATTGACTCAATTAATACTTTTCAGAAAGCAAAGACTAGGATTAAAAAGCCAGGAAATGTCAGAATAAAACTACTTCTGCAAATTTATTTCTCTAGTATGCATTGAATATGGTTCAGGGAATAATGTACAGCTTTTAATGGACTAAATCCAGTGTCAATGAATTACCTGACTGCAGATTTCCAAGGATACAATTAGAACCATTCTCCTCTGATTTCAGTGGAAATTAGGCAAATCCCCCCCTTTTTTTTTTTCTCCCCTGTGTCTCCTTAGTTTCTGCTAGGTACTCCAATGCCTTTGGAAAACAGGTTTTTAAATTATTTATAGAGGTCAAGATTCTGGCACAAAAGCTGAGCAAAAGTTCTGTGTGATAAGAAGTTACCATGTGCATCTTTTCCATCCCCAAGAACACGAATTAGTTCAGAACTGCTCCAGTGCCAAAGCCATTGCCTTAACTGGAAACCCCCTTCTTTGTTGGTTTAGTCTGTAGCACCAGATTTTCATTGCAATGGCTCAGATTCCAGTGTTGGCTCACTTCAGGCATCTGTGCTACTTGAGGTGAATACAGAAGGAATGTTTAGCTGGGATAGTAGCCTCTAAATGTGATTACAACAATCTGCAAATGAGACTCTAGAAAGTGACCAAATATTTTGTTGATTGCTGTATATGTTGCTCTGGCGTCTTTTTGTGTGTGTTGTAGTTTTGTTTTGGATTTTTTTTTAAGGGGTTGCTACTGCTGGATATTTTTCTCTCTGTTTTTAATATTATCATATGCTTCTTTTCACTAGGTTCCTGTTATCCCCTCTCTCGATGGACAGTCCCAGTGTAAGAGAAGTAAGTAAAGTGTTTTATCTTCATCATGACAGTAAGCTTTGTGCAACATCTGAAACAAGTTTATGTCTCCAAAGACTCACTGTAGAATTTGGCTATGATGAAATAACATTCTGGTGTTACTTTCACTGTAGCAACTCCACTCCTCTGAAATGAAGGTATGATTAAACCCATTTTACAGAGATGAAATTGTGCTGAAAAACAGTTATACAGATACTCTGGCTGGGGATTGACAGCAGCCAATCTTCACTGCTTGGGCATTGAACTTGAAAATGCCTTGGTGTGCTTTTTCCTGGGTGGAAAGAGATCTGTGTGCCACTGACTCTCAGCAGTGGTCTTTATGCTCAGCCTGTGAGAGAGATGTTGTTTCAAATCCTGAAAAGCAATGGACAGATCAGTTGGTGTTTAAGATTTTAAGACTGAACTGAATACTCAGAATCTCTTCTGTTTTAAGGCATCTAAATGAGTGGTTTCTTTATCAAAATTTAATCAAGCTTTGGGTTGAGAGAAATAAAATAAAACACCAATTTTCAAGTAACTATTAGCCCCAAATTCTAATTGCAGCTGTTCTGCAAATGGACTGGGGGGGAGCCACTAATGCTTTGAGAGAAGAAGAGAAAGGCTGCTTCTTGAGTGCATTGTAGGAATGAAAGTAGGCTCATGATGTCCCAGGAGCACTGCCAGCCTCCTGGGCCACACAGCATCTTGGCAGAGTCAGCAAGAAGTCTATCCAGCAATTAGTCACATGTAAAGTTAGCAAAATTAAGTTATTGCAGCTTCTCTTGCAAGTTCTCTTAAGCAGCAGTAGTGTTTTCCTACACAAACAGGAATGGAATGTGAAATTGTGGAATCTTTTTGACAGCAGAACAATTCATAACTAAAATTTTAAGATGCTAACACGAAATACTATGCAGTTAGTGCCATTCGATGAATGGTTGGAAAGCTATTTTTACCACTGTCAAGGTTCCTTAACCTTGATCTTAGAAAAAACCCTTTTTTGCTGTTCATGACTACTGTTATCAGCCTAAGGAAAAAGAAAATCAAGTGTTCTTATTAAAGAAATCTGTGATCAATTCTATTCTGAGTAGTTACATGGTAATTTTAGATATTTATACTGGTGTTTAAGTCACTATGCAAAGTTTTGTCTAAAAAAAATTGTGCCCGTAAGAGGGTTAGGTGGCAGCACAGCTGAGATTTAAAAACAATCCAGAAGACATATTTTCCCAGTGCCCTGGTTCCTTCTGGAAAATACCTACACAATGTCTGGGATTGGAAAATGCTGACCATGCTCTGCACTGGGATGTACTGGCAGAAGAGGAACAGAGAACCAGCCTTGTCTAAAGTGTCTGCTGCTTTTACATCCTGAGGAATGAAATTTATAGGACTAAATGTCAGATGAATAGAGGGACCATTCTAGTGACTGTTTCTAATGCAGAAGTCTAAAACAGATTAGGTGATCTGTGCCTGTATCTCCTTTTTGCCTACATAAGCAGCCTTGGGTGACTCGCTCAGGTGCAGATGTTTACACTGTGGGTGTCTAAATGGAAATGAAATGAATTCCATCAGGGGTACTCCAACTCTTTTGTGCTCAGTGCCTGAGAATTAACGTTGTCTCCCTCTTTCTCACATTCACCGTTTTCTTAGGTTATTCTTGACACCTGCTGGGCAGGTAGTTCCCACTTTTAATGGCTACTTTTCAATGTCTGAGTGAGCAATTTCATTTGTTTAATAACGTTAATGAGACACGTTAAGACTCTTTGTAATGAATACATCTCTCCCATTTGTGTGTGTCAGGGCCACATTAGCTGTTGTGGGCACTTCTCCAGCTGCTGTACAGCTGTGTGAGGCAGATGTCTCCACTAAATTACATTGTTGCTCAGTTACCAGGAACTAGAAGTGTGTGAATAACTCATGGATTAGTTGGCCTGTAGTATCAAAACAGAAAAAGGAAAGGTCTGGGCATTAACTTGCAATGGGTTTATTTCATTTTTTTGAATAAACCAGCAATCAGAGCAGCAGCAGCATTAATATGCATTAATGTCAATATTACCAGTAATGACACAGAATGGTGCAGGTGTCATAGCTTGCAGTTGTTTTGTGTGTTGAGTACAACGTTTAATGCAATTGTTTCATGTTTATAGCAATTTTAGTAGCCTTTCATTCCTTTTAAATTATGCTGCAAACCAAAAGTAAAGCATAAAAATGAGGTTTCATTGATAGTATGAAAAATTCGAAGTACCGTATATGGCCAAATCTGAAATTAGAAGATTTCTCTTGTCGTTTTGTATGTCCTAAAATATCCAGGATTGCCATTCATGAACCTGGCTATCAGGACACTATTGTAGCAACTAAAAACTATGCGGACCATCAGAGGGAGCATAAATCACACTAGAAAATTATGATTAGGAACCTTGATTGTTCCCTAAATTTTTACATTTGGATGCCAAAGTCTGAAGTTTTTGGCTATAATGCTCTCTTCCCAGTATTTCTTGCTGGATGCTATGTTGTTGAATACTACAATATTTGTACTTTCTGGTGTGTGGAGTTGCAATTTTCTACTGTTAGTGCTTAAGGTGTGTGAACTGTTTTGTTCAAATAATTTTTTATCAAATATGCTTTTGCTAGTACAACTTTCTTTGTTGCTCCTGTTTCATGTGGGCCATTTCAGTGCTGATAAAAATACAAAGAGCTGTTGTTGTTCATCCCAAAATTGGTTAAACCCAAGGAAGAAATATGTAAGAAGCAGCTGAGAGGTGAGAGGTGGAAAGTTCATCATTTCTCCCCCAGTGGAAAAAAAGATGAGTCAGAAATGAATGGTGTCCATCCATGGAATTGACAGGCAAATGGAAAGAAGTAATTTGGGTAGTTAACAGTGTTCTAAAACAGCTTTTATGATGTGTTTTGTTACTCAGCTCACGCCACTGACAGAACAATGATGTAGCCTCAAAGGACTATTGCTAATGATTACTCTGAGAATGAGCTCAGCAGTTAGTGCTGAATCAGTGCCTATAGCTGGGAATCCCTCAAGCAAGAGAAATAAACCGCATGTTTAGATCAGAAAAATCAGAATTGATGGCTTAGTGGTTGGTGAGTTCCTAGTGCCACTCTTACTTACAGTTTATAGAGTTTTAATTGCATCCAACAATTTACCTTATAATACAACAGGTTTAACTTTTTGATTTTCTCTTCCTCTGTCTCTTCTGCAAGCTGTTTCCAGAAGTTAAAAGAAAAAGCAGGACTCCCTTTTGGTTAGCAATGTCACTCTCAAGGGCTCTAGATAGTGCTAATGGTAAATATGAATATGGAATAGAAATACTCTTCCTTTCTGGTAGCCTAAGCCATCCATTGCTTCCTGCTATGCTAATTCCTATCAGTCACTTTCTATAGCAATTAATGTATAAGAAGGTATTCAGATGTCAAAGGTATTGTTGGAATGTGTACATGCCACTACTACAATAGTACAGGGATTTCAGTAACACGTGTTGTATTCACGTGTACTTCAAAGCAGAACAAAAAACCTTGCTGAAAGGAAGGGCAGGATGACTAAACTGAATTATAGAATCGCAGACTGGTTTGGGTTGGAAGGGACCTTAAAGATCATTCAGTTCCACCCCCTGCCATGGGCAGGGACATCTTCCACTATCCCAGGTTGCTGAAAGCCCCATCCAACCTGGCCATGGACACTGCTAGGGATGAGGCAGCCACAGCTTCTCTGGGCAACCTGTGCCAGGGCCTCCCCACCCTCACAGGGAAGAATTTCTTCCTAATATCTCACCTTAACCTACTCTCTCTCAGCTTGAAGCCATTCCCCCCTGTCCTGTCATTCCACACTTTTGTCAAGAGTCTCTCTCCATCTTTCCTGTAGGCTCCCTTCAGGTGCTGGAAGGCCTCAGTTAGGCCACCCCTAAGCTGTTGAATGACAGAATGAAGAGAGAGGAATTAGGCATATGTAGAAGTGCTGCTTCTGATTTACTAAGTGTAACAGTAAGAATTCTCCACCCCTTCTTCCCCACCCCAGCGTCTTACATAAAGAGCACAGACATCTGTAGAAGATGCAGTGAGACCAGGAACCACCCTTCATGCTCCCCAGACTTAATCCACTGCAGGTGAATCACTGGAAAATACGAAGCAAATGAAATCAGCCACCTCTCAGAGAAACTGCTGGTTTTCAAAAGAATTCTACACAGATTCACATCAGTCCTTCGTACCTGAGGCAGTGCATAAGTTTTAACTAAGTTTTCTTTTAAACTATCTCACTTTTAAAAAATCAGATTTTTTTTCTCTGCAAACTGCTGCAAGAGAATGACAATCTGGCTTTGTCTTGAAACACTCTCAGTCTTTTAGATGATGCTATCTTGACAGCTCTGCTATTAATAGTGGCAGTTTTCCTGCTGTTTAAAAAGGAGACTTGTGCTGAACTGAGAATCAGTTGTGTTCGTAATAATTTTTCACTAAGGGCAGAAGTAGTCTATGAGTTTACGTAGGAGAATTTACATTGACAATATCATGAAACATTAATCAACTTATTTATGGTATGTTATCACAGGTAGCTAAGATAGCCCTTCTTCAAAAAGAAGTGCAGTAGGGCTGAATTTACAGTATGCTTGAATCATAGTATGTGTGAGTGTAAGACCTGACCTTTTCATTCTACTTGGAGATGAGAAAAGACTTTGATAAGGACAAGGAACATGAATCAGTACATGAAATTGTCTTTCTACCGTAAGAAGTTGTTAAAAATTCATTAGAAGTTCAGCATAATGCATCTGAAAACATTTAGTGGATTTTTGGTCTGTTATAGTAGAGCCTTTTGAACCAAATATTGCTGTTTCCTTCCATTTAGCAGCAAATCCACTCTTGGCTGAGCTCATCCTTGATAACAGAAATCAGGAATGTTGTGAAAAAGTCAGTACTTAATTGTGAGCTCACAAATAATGTAGGAGCTACAACTCACATGGCTAGTTCAAAAGGTGGTGTTTCTTTGCAATGAATTGTTATTAAGCCAAATACCCAATGGAAAATTCAAAGGACTACATTATTGTGAGGGGAAATAAAGGAGGCACTGGAACTTTTCAGTCATTAACATATTGAAACAATTCCATATTAACACGTATTGTGCTAATGAATGATAAAATTTCAATGGGACAGAGTTGAAAAGTCATTTTATGAAAGCATTTGATTCAGAATGGAGCCTTGTGCAGAGCAGCAGAGAGACTCAGATTTCAGGACAAGCGTCTTTAAAACCCGTTGGTATTGAATATCTACTGTATATTTAGAATAGGTGTCTTAAACTATGCTTTTGATTTCAGAGTATTTTCTGTTACATAAATTGTTGTCTACGTAGGTATTCTTTTCATTATTTTTATTATTTTTCTTGATTTGCAGGATTCCCACACGTTTCCACTCTGGGTAGTGACCATGATTCTCATGACTGTAGGCTTTATTTTGTTAGTTTTCACTGAGTTCCCATGAGCTGCAAATGGCTTGTTTCATTTTAGGAGCTATCACATTGCCACATACATTTTGGAATTGTGCTCATGCTTAGTGGTATTGTGTTTAAAAATGAGTGATGTTGGCAATGATTTCATGTCAACAGAACATTTCATACCACTTCATGTAAGTGAGGGGTTAACACATTCTTAAATTTTTTTTAAAATGTTGTCATAAGCAGGCATAATCTTAATGGTTTTATGGATCACTACAGCCCACTGCTTTAAGTCATAGATCATCCTTATGCCTTTTATAATACTCATAACAGTTTGTAGAAACTGAAAAAGCCACTGTTGAAAGAACCATAGAAGTTCTCATCAGAGGTGAGGTATTTTTTATTAGAAAGTCTTAAATCTACACTGTTGTTTGAAGTCAGTACTTTAACTTTCACTGCCAAAAGAGGATGGGTATTTCATGCAACTTTAACCTTTCTGAGAAACAGTGTCTGTTTCAGGGGATCCTATGAAAATTTCCCATGTTTTAAAATGAGATGTTTGTAGCTAGAAAGCTGTGCTCTCAGGTGCTTGCCAAGCTGTGTGCCTGACTCACAAAAGATCCTGGATCTTCCACTCAGATGTTTCACACATTTTAGGACTGAGCTAAGTAAACTGTGCCTAGAAAGGCCAGGCATATCATCTTTAATCATCTAGCCTGATGATATCTCTGCACACAAAGCATGTTATCACACACCAAAAACCTTGTGGACTTGATGGATAGTGAAAGTGAAATGCTATCAGGTTACATAAACCACTGATTGATGAATCATAGGTAATGTCATTTTTCAGAGGAAAAGACTCCAGAGAGACTCTGAAGCTTTGAACTGCCAGTCAACCTGCAGTACATTCATTCCTTTAACTTTACTCAAAGTATGTTCCTGAGACAATTTGCCTCGTTAGTGGAAAGCTGATGACCTGATCACACAACAAATCCCTTTTTACTTCAACTAGGAGGTACTGCCCAAAAGTATATAATTAGGTTTTCAACATTCTGAAAAGCTGTTTTGACAATTGAAACATTTATGTTTTCTAACAATTAAAAGCAAAAGTTTGTACAACAGAATATCTTCTAGACTTGCAGAAAATTTTATGAAGAATAAAGAATTTTATGCCTTCATAAGTTTTCTGCAAGGCTGGAAGGCATGAATATGCTTTACTAAAACAAAAGCAAAGTCCCCAAATCCATACCAGTGCAAATCAATGTGCTAAACTGCTTTCTTAATGGAGAAATTGTTATGGAAGTATCACTGGTTTAAATAAATAACTGGTTTTGAAACCAGACAGCAATACTGTTTTGCACATATGCAGTATTATCTCCAAGGTATGGGTCTGAATGCTGTCTAGAAAAGATTATTTATTGTTCTTGTTCTCTTGTGAAAAAATTGAAGCAATCATGAGTTGAAGGGGATGAATAGAGTTGATGGAAGAGTTGAGGATGGAAAATAGATCTGAATTTTTGTTTAGCCTGTAGCTGACATGAACTCTGTTGAGGTGAGAGGGAATGAAATTTTACTGGATAGTCAAAGTAAATCTGAATTCAGACTCAAAATGGGCTGAAAGTTTTGTGCCTGTCTGTATTTCTGCACATATGGGGGTAAACATCACCCTACTTTTTTTATTAAAGGCAAATGGATGCTTTTCTACCTGGTTTGAGTAGATCAAGGTCTTACGTGTGAGTCTCTTCACAGGTCACTACAATGAGACCTTGGGGCTCCACATGGTTTACCTTAGTTTGGTATAAACGCTGCCTAAATAAATGAATTTTTTATCAATGGACAATCAGTTAAATTATGATATCTTTCTTTGTTTTACATCTTGCTTCTCTTTGTTTTGAGAAAGTAGGTTCCCAGAATATCTCGAGCAGGGTTTTTTTCATTTATGCAGATGCTGAAACCCCTATGAGCAGGTGAAAGGAGTGAAAATGTTGTGAAAGAGTCTTTGGTGTGAGGTCCCTATGCCCAGTTCTGCTGGTCTGTTCAAAGGTTGAAACTTTTGAAGTGTTTTGGAGTGTGTTCCCAGGACACAACCCTGAGAAGCCAACCCTGTTAACCTCCATTGGACTGGGAGGTACATGGCTATTATTACATGGCTATTCAGCCATCGCAGCTCTGCACTGCCAGAGAAGCAGATCTCAGCAGACACTTCTGAGAAATAAAATGGTTTTAAACATTGCTCTGAATCTGGCTCTGAACTGATGAGGGAAATGATGGGGAACCTACTCTGTTGTCTTGCTATCCTTGTCTGGTTTGCTATGCCATGTCCTATGGGCTGTGCAACCCACAGCTGCTCTAGTTCTGTGGAGATGTAGTTCATATTCCCAGCTTCTCATGGATTAGAAGTGATTACTTACAGCTGCAGTGCTGGGAAAGAGCTACTTGGTCCGTAGTGGTTTCAAAATAATGTGTTGCATTTAGAGTGAGAGCAGAAATGCCTTCTGTATTTTTGTCTGGTAAATCACCATGACATATAACATTTAGACTAGGACCAATAATTGTCCTCTGCATTTTTCACTGAGAACTTTTACTGCTTTCCATAAGAACACTGTTTATCCATTTGAATTTTCTGTGAGTTTGCACAAGCAGCTGTAAGTGTGTCCTGACCTTAGGCTGGGAGATACTGGCTGACAGGATTTTTCTTCCTTGGCCAAGATGAGTAGATCTAGAATGACATAAAGAGGGATAACCAGGACAGGTGTCAGCTGACCTGATTTTTTTCTGTCTAAAAATTAGTTATCCAGACTAAGCTAAGCTTTTGAGACTTCCAAATCAAAGGGAAGAAAAAAACACCTCCAAAGAGGTTCTTCCTCCCACTTATTTTAGACAGCTGTCTTAAAATGGGATAAATTACTCTCTGGAAATATCTAACTCTAATGCCTATTGTGAGACTCTGGATGAGGATCTTCAACACAACTCCTTGCTAAGAATAGGCTATATCTGGTTCTGTACAAATACTTGATGTTCTCAAGGTATATTCCTTATAATGAAGTATTTGAATGTTTAGAGATACCCCTCAAACAAAACGTATCCAGACAGGAAAGAATACTTGTGGTCTCAGTTTCTCAAACAAAAGGTTGATAATGCAGGGAATAGTGAACTTAGTGAAAATATGATCTTTGGCAGAAATCCCATGGGAATTCTGCATGCTAAGACATCATAGGCTCTCTATAATGCTTTATTACCCTTGAATTAATCACAATCAAGAACAATGCTGAATTCCCTATGTGTTCAATTTTACATAAATTTACTGGATATTAAACTGTACATTTATGAACATATGATAACTTCATATATCATGGAGAGGTATTTAATTTGTACCTGCTGCCAATTATAAATCCCTTAAACTGCCTGTTAAAACAACCTCTGGGTTGATTTTTCTGCTAGAAATATCTATTCTGGAGATAAGTATTTGAAGGAAATTTTATATGCCTACTACAAGGTGGTGTTTATTTGACTGGAAACTTTGATTTTCATTTTTTGTAATTCCTCTATTGGGTTTGAATCTTCAACCTTACTTGCCCTGAGCTGAAATTATTGTTGAACAAAATAATGTTACAGAGACTGTAGAATTACACAGTCCTGTATGTGATGTTACTATGATTTTTTAATCTCAATAGAGTTTATTTCATGGCTATTTATTTATTGATTTATTGAACTCTAAGACAGTGGTTTTTATTTCCCCATTTTCCTTATTTCAGTGGGAAGTGTCCTCACAACTCAGACCATAGGTTTTTGTCTTACTATTTTGTCAGAAGAGTTTTTAATTTCCCAAAGATGGCAGTGAGTAAGTGAAGAAAATATAAAATGCAAGAAAACTGTTGAAATACCTTAGGGGGAAAGAAGTATTTGCCTCAGATTTTTGTTAGAGGATCAAAGGAGGAAACATGCTTTCTGTTTCCAGTTAAGATTATCAGGGAGCCATCAGGTTTGATTTGGAGACCATTAGGAAGGGAAAACAGAAAGCAGTGCTACAGCTCTAACAAAATGCACATTTTCTGAGGAAAATGAGGCTTTTCACGTATTAGAAGCATGTAAAGAGCTTTCTACTTGAGAGTTTTTTTCATGTGTGAGAACTGAGAAGACACCATACCAGAAATTCAGGCTTTCATTAGTCCCAGTGCCACCCTCACCACATGTTTTGCATGTGGCATTTAGGATTTTGGTGTGCATTCGTAGTTCGTTCTGGGAGCCAGACAAACACAGGTGTCAGCAAGAGACTTAAGGTCACAAATGAAACTTGTCTCAGCACCAATACTTGAAGGTGTACCTACTGATTCTTAAATGTGATGTCTAATGGATTTAATCAAAGTCAAATAATCTCTTCTTGTCATATTAACTAGAACTATTTATACTTGATCAAACTACTCTCTGTTTTTGTAATGTCCAGTAATCAATAACATAATCTCATTCTCCTCTTCCCTTCTGACCCTGCTTTGCTAGAACTCCCCTCAGCCTGTAAATTCACACACTTATGTGCACTCTTAAAGTTCCTTTCTTGCTTGTGAGTGCTCTCTGGATGGCTTCAGTGGGCAGGAGTGTCAGCACTTCATGCTCAAAGACCTGACACAGATGAAGCCTTTGGCCTTTTTTTTAACAGGGAAGAGAAAAACATGGTCTTAATTTTCTTTCTAAGAACTCAGCCCATGTCTGTCACATCTAAATGAGTACTCTAAAATGCACAGCTGAAACAATTTGGCAAAAGCACAAATTTGGTCCCATACTTAGTTAATTTTCAACAAAGTAGATTAAAAGTCAAAGTTCAAGTGTGCCATATCAGTGATTTCTTGCAGAAACCTTTTCAAAACTGTAAGTACCTAATTGTTTTGCCATGAGAATATTTTCTTTTGTCTCAGTCTAACATTAGTGTAATTGCATTTGAGTAACAGTTTGAACTGTACCTAGTAAAACAAGATTTCAAAAAGCTTTTTGCAACCAGAAAAATAAATTAGTTAAAAATTCTGACACCATAATTGCTTTCTGAATCATTACGTTTTGTGATTTTTAACCCTGTTCGTAAACAAAACAGAGATGTAGCAGTTTATCTATATGACTAAGCTGAGCTAAATGGAACATGAATTTTACATTGAAAGTAGGATGTCCTCTTGGGACTTAGACAAGGCAACTTATAAAACATTGCATCATCAACTTTTAAATCCAGATGTTTGGGTGCCTTTGTCCCTTTTATTAGTAGCTAGAATGAAATGTGATTTAAAACTATAAAATATGTAACTGGGTTTGTGTGGGACAAATGGGTTCAAAGTGATGTTTCAGTGCTTGCCTGCCTGCTGTTGTCAGCTGCCCCAAACAAACCTGTTTTGGTCCACACAGGAAGGATCTGCTTTGGTTTTAAGCCAGCCTTGTCCAGCCCAGGTTACATGGGATGCTGTGTGTCCTATGGCTGCTTTGAACTGCCCTCAGTTCTGTGAGATAAATCTTTGTGCACTGTGCAAAGTGGGGATATTCTGATCACTTGTCTGTCTTTATGGTTGCCCGTGGAGATTTACTCAGACGGTGGAGATGACTGGAAGAGGCAATTGTGGTGTCATTGACAACTTCTTACCCTGCCATTAATATGTCACCAACTCAGTGCAGAGGTGGAAGGAGGAATTTTACTGCCCTCTTCCCTGAAATTTCAGTGAACACTGCATCCTTATGAGTGGGATTCAGGTGAGGGTGTTTACATGACAGCTGGTAGGTCAGCAAGAACCTGAGGGAAACTTTTGCATAACTGTATTTTACTATATATTTTTATATATATACAATATATATATTTTACTCATATTACTATGTTTTAGTATAGCTGTATTTCTGCCTGGTAAATGAGTTAAAGAGGTTTGCAGATGAGTCTGAAGAGCCCAAGAGTGTAAACAAAGTAAGCAAGTGGAATGTACAATTGAGAGCAGGTAGATGGGAGAAGGGAGTGGGAGCACTCTTGGTTCATCTTTAAGCACAGAAATTGTAATTTAAATTCTAACCTGGACTTAAAGTGTGGCGTGAATGCACCTGAGCTCAGTGGCTTATGCAGCTGTGTCTGTCTGATAATTTAGGCTGTTAGTCTGTGTTGGCATCAGTAACATTTGATGAAGTGTGACCACAAATATTATAAAGCTGGGGAAAGTAATTTCAGAAACACAGCCGGAAATAATAATTCTGTCTACTTTGTTATTCAATTAATAATCTTAATAATCTTCTCAGTAAAAAATTGATTGAAATCCTTTTTTGTCCCCTATCATAATTTATGCTCTGAGGGAAGGTATGGATAATTAAATGCTAACAATGCTGTTTTGTCCTGTCAAACTGCATGAGGAGCAGTGTGATGTGTCTGATTCCCCAAGTCAAATGGTAACAAGTTCTGGTATCTTGTAGCACCAGAAGAGAAAACCTGCAATTAGCCAGCTGATGTTCCCTGTGTGTGATAGTGAAATGCAGGGACTGCTACAGTAAGGGAAAGAATCCCTTTGCCAGCTCCTAGAAGAGGACAGACATAGGGGACTGCTGTGATGTTTTGGCATTTGTGGTGGGCTTCAGAGAAAAGCAGTATTTAGATAAGGCCTAAACTATTCCCTGGGATATAAACTTTTATTCCAAATTGCAAAAAAAGTACAAAGTTTAGTCCTGTGATTGAACACGGCTTGTGCAGGAATCTGTGAGCAAAGGAGAAATAGAAACTATATATCCACCACAGATAATTGAGTACTGTCTGACCACCTACAATTAATTGTAAAGTATTTCCAGGAATGCTGTAATAATGCATTATCCTTTTAAAAACTAGAAGTGAGAAGGTAGCTGTAGAAGGAGTTAATGCCTGTGAATTTGCTGGGAATCAAGTTAGTTAGGAAACACATTTGAGAGGATTAACATTGTTGTAGAAATTAATGTTTGAAGAGATTGACCAGGAGGGTGCTGAATTGAGGAATTTGAAAAGCAATTGAGTCCTATCGGTGGCTTGTCAAGCTTGCTCCCCAGCCCTGGATCCATGAAGTGGAGAACACAGAGAAGAGCAGATGCTACAGGATCACACTTAGAAAGTGCATCCAAGACAAAAAAAGAGGAAATTAACCTGTATCCATCCTGACTATAAGGTAGGGCTCTGACCTGCCCTGGTTTTCTTCGGCTTACTCCATCAGGCAGCAGGGAACTGTATTGCATAACTTTATTTAGCAGAGTCTTTGTAGAAGTCCTTAGAATGAGATCTGTTTAACTCATTGTGTAAACCCTCAGATGTGTCGGCACTTTTACAGGTGAGTATGTCCAAGTCCCTGGAATATACTGCTCCTTCTTTTGGGCACATTTTTGGAATATACGTAAAATGTTAAGAAAGCAGGTGGCTTAGCACTATGAGACACTCTAATCATCCAGTTGAGATGGAGATAAGTACAAATAGGCAGACAAAGAGGAATATTTTTGAAAATCCTGTGAGGAGAAGGAGAATGGATTCTGTTTTGTTTCTGTTTAGAAGTTGAGATGGTCTGATGGTATTGGTTTTATTTTGTTTCCCTCTAATTTTAATGCCAAGAGATTAGTGTCTCTAATCAAGTTGCTTCATTTGGAATAAAGTATATTGGTTGTAGGCTTTGTTGGAATCCAGTTTACAATTATCTAAGGAAAATGCTAAAATATCAAATCTCTTAGAAGGAATCTAATATTTTTGCCAACATGGAACAAAAAACTTTGTTCTTTTCTCTCATCTTTTTCAACACTGTGATGGGATGACTGACAGACTCAGAAACAGACATCAGAATCAAATAAAAAAGGCAACATGAAGGACCCTGAGAAGCCACATGCTGAGGACAAATTCTGCTGCATTTCCAAGCTAAAGGTACAGCAATATTTTAGCGATTTTGAAGGAACACACAACTGTAATTACTTACATTTACAGTATTTTGGTAGAAGTTACAGCCTGGACTAAATTATGGATAAGCTATTATTTTCTACCCTTAATGCCCTAATCAAGGTCAAACAAGTTTGTAAACAATGGGGCTGCCTTTTGCTCTCCCTGAACTTTACCCTCTGTGATGTGTTGGAGGTATTGGTTGATTGCTGCTTTGAAGTTCCACCACTGACTTTGTGTAATCCCCCCAGGCTAACATATTTACCCTTCCTTCTTAAAGCTGTGAAATAAGACTGACTGGGATGTGGCAGTAGAAATTGGCTGTTGATTCAAGTTGTTGAGAAGTGCTAGTAAATCTTGTAAAATACCTTATTTTTTATAGTAATTAAAAACTCAAATACATTTCTTTTGCCTTTTAGCTTATGCAACCGATGTATTTAAAAATAATACTGATTTCATTTCATAAATTTTGTTTATAAAGAAGCCTGATGTTAAAAGGATTTGAAAACTACTGCACTCATTCATTTTAACTTTTTAACTGTCAGTTGCTACTAATTGTCTTGTAAACAGGACATGTTATTTACTCCTCCTGGTGGAAATTACTTGTTCTGGGGTCATAACCTCTGCTGAGATGGGAAAGCAGACCCTGAATTGAGTAACTTGGCCAAAGGAAATGATCTTAGTTCTGCAAGCAATTTGTCATTCAGATGAACAGAGGGTGGGAAGGTCCTGCAGATGGCAACCTTGCAGCAGGCACACGCCTGCCTTGGCTGGGTAAACAGCACTTGGGGTTTCCCAAGACAGTCTTGATCAATTAGAGAAGGTGAAGAACAAAGCTGGGTTTTTTTTTGGTTTGGGGTCTTTTTTTGGGTGTTTTTGTTGTTGTTTTTTTGTTTGTTTGTTTAGTGAAGCCATAAATCTAGAAAAGAATAAATGATGGGATTTACACACCTATCAGTGGAACAGAACTGCTTACTTTTTTAACTGGAAGCTCACCTTCAGTGGAGGCAATAACCATGGAATATTCATAAATATGTAATTTTGAATTATTTATGTGTTCTTCCCTTCCTAGGTATTTCTGCTGGCACTGTCACTTGCATTCCTTGGGAAAACAATGTCTGGTGCTTACATGAACAGCATGTACACACAGATAGAGAAACAATTTAATATCCCAGCTTCTTTAGTGGGCATCATTAATGGAAGCTTTGAAATTGGTAATCTCTCATTTTAATATTTCTGATTCTTTGAAAATGTAATATGTGATTTCAGCATATATTATTGACTCATTTGCTCTCAATTATTGTATGTGACAATAGTGGCCAACTCTGTAATTCCATTTGAGCTGATATGCAACCATTTCATGTCTTGGAAACTAATAGGACCACTTAAATGGGGAAGTTTAGCTTTAAAAACTGGTTCAGCTGATTTATGCACTATCATAAAATATGACAGATCAACTGACAAAATAGAACTAATTTATGAGCTTTGTATTGAGTCTTTCTGAAGAAAACAAAAAACCAACTATGTAAACTTTGTTTGAATTTAAAGCCATATTTAGCATTTTACAGTTCCTTTAATTAAATTTGGTTGGAGTGGATTGTGAATCCTTACCTGAACTTAATAATATTTCAAGCTTTCGTACCTGTACAACTGTACCTGCAAAGAAATTTCCAGTTCTACTTTTAGTGCCCCTTGCCTTGCCAGTCAGTAAGTTTTATTGCCCAGTGATAAATTTAAATGTACATCTTTAAGTGTCATTCAAGCCACTGTTTCAATATGGTCTGTTTAGAAATTATACATAAAAAAGGCATTATCTTCGTTCAGAGCATGACGCTCATCACTCAGAGACATGATTTTGTTCTTCTGACAAAAAGATCACAAAATTAGTAGGTGTACAATTACTAAATTGCTATTTTTATAGGGCCTGATTCATAACATGAAGCTTGATTCTTTTCTTAGTTGCATAGCAATAAATGGAGAAAATCAACTGATTCTGAAGTGGAGGAGAGGAAAATGAAGATTTTTAGCACATTTTTGTTTTTAAATGGTACAGGGTCTAAAACTGTGTTTTTTTTATTCTTAAAAATTTACTGAAATTAATATTAAATTAATATTCTGGGGTTTTTTTGTATGATTGTCATCTTGTGTTTATTAGTTTCACTGCAAAAACTAGGAGATACACTTCTGTATTTCCCTACACATTACAAAATAAAGAATCCTAGGGGAATAACTTCCTAAAGCAGCTATTATTCTGCAGTCCCTGGGCTTGATCTCTATGCAGAGTAGTGGGAAATTTCTTCTCTACAAAGGTGCACTCAAAAATCTCTCTCACTGTGATCTCTTTCCCACTCTGCCTTTTATTCTCATGTTCTTTTCATGTGATGTAACTTTTCCAAAAAAAGATCATACATAGCAGGGAATTACTGCACCATGTAGGCAGTTCCCTGTCTGGTGACACTTTTTACAAGGGAAAAAAAGAAACAGAAGTTGAGCTTACAAGATATACTAAAATTTGGATTGCACTTTCAAAGAACATGGGATGCCTTGCGTTGTAAATTGTGAACCAGGTTCTTGTTGCAGGTAACTTGCTGCTGATAGCATTTGTGAGTTACTTCGGAGCAAAGCTTCACAGACCCAGAATAATTGCTTTGGGCTGCACAATTCTGTCATTTGGATGTCTTTTGATATCAGTTCCTCATTTTCTGTTTGGAAGGTGAGTGTTTTGCTTAGCTCACGGCAGCTTCTGTGATCCTCACTTGCATTAATCCATACATCCTTCCACTGTGTGTGCTGCTTATTGAGAGAGACATTGCTGAGCATGGATTCAATATGATCATTGCAGAGCAGCTTCTTTTGTTTTGCTTCTGAAATGGCTTCAAATGTCAGTAAGCACTTCCTGAGGAGAGTCACCCCTCTGGTGGGCACCTTGACTTGCCTTTGCTTTCATCCTTTTGCTCCCAATAGTGTGGCCTCTCCCAAGAAACCATGGGCTGTGATACTGTCACTTTACCCTAATAGCTCTTATCTGCTTGGATGGGCAATAGAAGGTGATTTTTAAAGATCTCTTAGTTTGGAACCTGGATCACTGTGTTGGCAAGGCCTGTACTGACCATAATGATTCTTTGACTACTTTTAAATGATTTTTGCTTGGCTTAAAAAAATAATAATGTAGGCTTGTGTAGGTGTTAATCAGCAAGATATTTTTTGATCCTTCAGTCTTGTTGTGTCCAGTGTGAAATGGCTCTGACAGCCTTGGCAGCACCCTCTGTTCAGTTAACTTTTGACATGGATTCCCTTCTTCCTAGAGCTACACGCTCTTCTTATAGGTGGCTCCATTTCTGCAGTACAGACACATGAGATGGTTCTTATGAATACCTTCTTGACCTGTGCATGCTTTCCTTTGGTTCCAACAGGTATCATATCGAAAGCAGCATTTCACAACGGGAAAATTTTTCAGTGATGCCTCTATGCCTTGTTAATCAAAGTTTGTCCTCTTTGCCTACAGAGGAACCATCAACAGGTATGATTTTCCTATGTCTATTAATGCTTTTTTCTGTGTCTATATTGTCTGAGTAAATATTTTCATTAGCAATCACTTCAGGGTTCTGCTTTTGATCAGTACTTTTTGAAGGCCTAGAAACTAGAGGTCAGGAAATTTCCTGGCCTTTGTGTTTCTTTGATCTGTGACTCCCGAGCTAAAACATTTATTTCATGCAGTTTTCACAGTAACCATGCAGTTCAATTAACATCCCTGGCAGTCCACTTTGGGATAGTATAACACCACGTTGTTCTCACAAATGTTCCTCTTTTTGACTTGAAATCCAATGATACCATGAGGAGGTTGGAAGCATATTTCAAAAATGAGTAAGAGGCATAAGTATTCTTTTTTTGTTGTATCACATAGGAAATAAAAGAATGAGAAATAGAGCTAGAACTAAAATATGGATCTCATTTCCCTTTAGAGAAAATAGTTTAAACTAGGTTAAAACTTATCTGTGAGACTGAAACATGTATGTGCACTAGCAATGTGCATGTAAAGGAACTACTGGGAAGTCAAAGGGCTCAGAGGAAACCATGAAATGATCACACACAAAATTCTCATGCTGGGGGTGGGATTAATCTCCTGGGTCTTTAGCTACCTCAAGGGGAAGCATTCAGTCTGAACCATCCCTTCAGACTCCCTTGATAGCTGGGCAAAGGAGACTATGGAGGTCCTGCAGAGCATGTCACTCACTGTGAGGAAATTCATGCTCTGTACTTTAGGGTGGATCAGATTACCTCTTGGGTCTGCCTTCTGACTGCTGGAAACTTAGGTGTTGGTGGATGGTAAAGGTTAGGTGACCTGAACCCCACAGTTTATTGTTAAACCTAGTGATGGAATTCCATCAGGGTGTGCTAAAGCTGAATCACACTGCTGTAACACTGTGTGAATGCACTGGCATCAAACTTTAGTGTTGTACTGCAGTTTCTGTGTCTCCATTTAGTAATGGATGCAGCTTCCAAGCTTTCCAAGACTACATGTCAGTTAAGATATTAATTTTTGCATCTTCACAAGAAGAAGTTGTGAAATCTGCATACCTAACAGGACTTGGAATTAACCTTTCACTTGAAGATTTCAGATACTGTCTTTTCCCATTTTATAAATGCAAAAATAAAGGTATAGAAAGGTAAATCATTTTCATCTAACTGGTGTACAGTCACTCAATATGCACATTAGAACCCACAGATCCTCAAGCCTATAAATATACTTGGGTAAGATGATTGTTCCCTATTAGTATTGTATGGGCAAGCAAGACTGTGATATTCATATATTCACTTTCTGTGTGAAAGGAAAACTGGTCTGAATTTGACCACATCTGCATGTGGATTGCTTCACCTTTTTTGTGTTTGCTTACAGCAATCTAACATTGAAAGGGGAGATCCAGGTTTCTTCTGTGGTCAGTAATGGGTTCACTCAGAAAGACAGAAGTTGCTGCTAAAAAAGCTAGTTTTTATTTGTTAATGAATTTGCACTGAGAAATCTCAGCATGACAAAGTGGGAGAGAGCAGTGGAATCTGAAGCAGACTATGGGATGAAGAAATCCCGGTTCAAGGACAGAAAGGAAGTAAAAAAGTATTGTGACCAGTTATTTCTCTCTCTTTTTTTTTTTTAATAGGACAGGCATACTGAAAGTTTAAGCTATTGGTCAATTCTTTGTCACTAGATTTTCATTAATAGTTGGGATTAAAACATTAATTCTGACTTCTTGTTTTATTCACAGAATGTGAAAAAGAGCCTGGGTCCTTGCTGTGGATATTTGTGATGGTTGGAAACATCGTGCGAGGAATGGGTGAAACTCCCATCATGCCTCTGGGGATTTCCTATTTGGAGGATTTTGCCAAAGCAGAGAATTCACCTTTCTACCTGGGTAAATCTACCCTATTGTGATAACTCCTCTCCTCCAAACATACACACAAAACAAAAGCAAAAGAAAGGATTAAGTCCAATAAAGGAAGACAGAAAACAGTAATTATTTTCTTATCAAAATAATAATATTGTGAAATTGTAATTTAACCAGAAAGACACTTGTTGGAACGAAGCCATTTTTACGTGCAAATGCCTTTCAGTAGAGCTATTCTAACCATATGTAACAATTCCAAGAAGATAATTACGTCTGAGTTCTAATTTAGAATGTTTTCTCTTTTTTCTACTCTAGCATGTCTACATACAGCAACTGTAGTTGGCCCCTTCCTTGGTTTATTGTTGGCTTCATTCTGTGCAGAGCTGTTTGTTGACATTGGATCAGTAGGTGCAGGTAATGGGTGAATATATAAAACCTTAATTTAAAGTCTGTAGTTGGTGTATTTATCAGAGCTAAAAGATGTTTCTTTGCTAATATGTGATAATCCTACCTGAGTTTGTTGGTGTTTCTTTTAAAATGGAAGATCTGTGTATAATATTCAATTCATTTATACACAAATCAATCAGCTTATAAATTATTTGATGAAAAATTGTGTCATCTGGCTTAACACAGGAAAGGACTAGAATCAATTTAATACAAACCACTGAAATTTACCAGAAAATGAGCAACATTAGAAGACTGGAGAATATTCTCCTTCATGAGTCTCATTTTAAGAATCACTAAAATGCTTTTATGCCGGAGATGACTAGGAAAACGAAATGACGGCAAAGAATGTTCCTGAACTGATCCAAGATGTCTTGTTTTGTGTTTTGCTATAGATGAGATAACTATAACAGCTACTGATGCCCGCTGGGTTGGAGCATGGTGGCTGGGCATTTTGATTTGTGCACTGCTGAGTCTTCTCGTGGGAATACCTTTCTGGTTTTTGCCCAAGTCCCTTGTGAAGGAAGGTGAAACTGATGAACCTGAGGAGACAAGGGAAAAAAGTGTAGCACCATTGCAAGAAAATGATAAAAATGGAACCAAACAGACCATGTATGAAATTGCTAAAGGCAAGTTATATTGGATTTTATTTCCTTCTTACTTTAGTCCTAAGGTGTGAGCTCTCTGTATTTGTGTAATTAAGGTTGGGTCTAGGTTATGCGATGCCAACTCTGTTTTCATGTCTCTGTAGTTCAAAGGATTTGTGCAGGGATTTAGAATGGCTCCTTGAAGAAGAAGAAAGCTGATTTCATAGACCCTGGATCTCGACTCCTTTCTTTTCCCCTCCTGCATTTTGTGTAGATCTTTTCTTCCCATTAGAGGGTTAAAGCACTGAAATCTAGTTAGGAATATTACAACTCAGTGAGCGGCGGATAAATTGCAGATATTGGTTTCTTGTCCCCCACATTCACTGTGCAGAAAAGAAGAAACCAAACACAAATCTTGTGCAAATGAGTCTGACTGAAAGCCCTAAAAGGCAATTGACAGGACCTTAAATGTCTCAAAAAAATTACTGTTGAAAGAAGATGTATCTGACTCACATTTATGTTACCATTGGCAGCTTTCACATCTGTGGTCTTTTAAACCTGTATATCTGTAGGAGGTTTTATTTTTCCTTCCTTATTTGTGCTGTTTGGAAACGTAAGTGAATAAAATATGTCAAAGTGTATGATCTTCAGAGTAGTCTCCTAATCCTGTCCTGCTCAGGGCGCTCTGAGAGGACCTTCATTTTCATAAAGTAAGTGCCATGTGGCAGCTACTCTTTGTGATGTTTCCAGCTGAGGCTGGTGAATTCACTGCACCCAGAGTGAGTACTTAAAACTTCGCTGATATTCCCACTTCATTTGGATAAACACAGCATTTCTTTCTGCTGTCACATGGCCTTAAATGAATCCATGAATAAAATACTCTTCTAGTAAGGAAAGGTTCCTAGCTCAGGTGTGGGTCCTTAGTGCTCCAGGGTCCCTTCCAAGCTTATGTTTTCATGATTATTCCCTCCCCGTGTTTCTGTGAATGTTCACTGTCCCTGAATATCCTGAATGTAGAAACTTTCCATTTCACAGAATAGTTGGAGGTTGCAAGGGACTTCTGGAGGTGACCTACTCCAACCCCTGTTCAACCACTATTGACCACGACATATTCAGACAACTTTTAATCAGCAGGGACTTCAAGCTGAAACTTGATGCTTTTATAGTTAAAAATAACCCAAAATAAAATTAATTTAATAATAATAAAATTTCCTCAAGAAGCTCTGATTAAAAGTGTCACTGCATGTGTAAATAATGCAGCCTATTTATAATGTTCCTAATATTTTACTAATTTTTGCAAGATTTGCATACAGATCTTCTTCTACTGAGGTACTTGCTTACCTCTGAAAGATATACACCCGTCCTAAGTGGAGCCCACTTTCAGTGAAGCCTAGTCATTGTTTTGTGGATGCTTATATTTGTGTGCAGAGTTTCTTGACAATAGCTCAGCACATTAATTAACAGAGAACATTAGACAAAGGGGAATTGTGAGGCGTTTTTTTATGGTTCAAATCCTGACTTAATGGGCATTACACAGAGAAAAAACTTGTGTAAATTAGTTTCTCAGATGCTTACTTGGCTGAAGACTGGCTGCTACAGATTTTGAGAGGATGGTGGGAATTTCTGTGGTCACAGCTCTCTTCAGGACTCTTCTGCCCCAGCAGCAAAACCCAAAATCAGTGCTTAAATCTCAGGGGGCAGCTCTGTAGTGCATTTTCACCCCTTTGTATGCCAGGTGCAGGACAGGTTTTGGTGAATGCTCTGGGGGCATGAGATGAGAGAAAAGAGAGGAAAGATGGGGCAGTAGCTGTTGCTGCTGCTGTGATTTATTAATTTTTTATAAGCAACAGCTGCACTGGTGCACATGTATGTGTGTGAGGGTATCTTTGGGTAGAGGAGACACGTTATGGTACCCTGGGCTGAGCACGTAATCTTTGGCTGTGGTGTCTGGCAAAGCACAAGATTGAGCCTGATCCAGTTCAGGACCATTTCTGTTCCTCTCTTTCCCCCACAGCCATGCTGAGCTCATTCTTTTCATAAAGCATCACACTAACTCATGGCATTATTTCATTCCAGATTTCATCCCCTTCCTCAAGGCTCTGTTTCACAACCCTGTGTATATGTTGTTTGTATGCATAACTGTGTTACAGTTCAGTGCCTTCGATGGCATGATATCCTTCATGCCCAAATATCTGGAACAGCAGTTTGGAAAATCTGCATCAGATGCCATCTTTTTAATTGGTACGTTTGAATTTTTCCTTGCTCTGTTCTAGCAATTAGTGATGTCTCTCTTCAAATTACCTATGTTTTTATATATATATACATATGTTCATGGGTATTTACATATACATACTAAGGTTAAATGCTTCTACATGTGAGGGATATCACACTACAAAGCATTTCTAAATGTGAATGCATTTTCTGCTAAACATCTCAATTTTTGTGCAGAATTTTATAATTTAATTCCCATCTTTTGAATTGGCTCAGAAAATTTAGCTGATATGAAACTAAGACATGTGATGCTTGTGTAAAACCACTTACAATGTCTTTCAGTCGGAATTTGTTTCACTAAAAAATCAATCAGCAAAGAAGTGTGAGAGCACATTCAGTAATCTCATCTCAAAACCGAAAGTCTGTTCCTCCTTTCTGTGATGCTCAGAGTGCATTAGGATGTACCTTAATTAAGATGTGCACTAGTTTATCTTTCTGCTGAGTTTCTGAGTCATCTGGAGAGGCTGGATTGAAACTATATAATTTTTTTTTCTTTTTTTTTTTTTTTTTTTTTGAGTTGGACCTAGAGTTCAACACTAGATAGCAATTTTCCAATTAATAATTTCAGTCCTACCCTGTACCTCACTCCCCAAGCAGTTCTCACCTGCTGTTGACTTTGGCAGAGGTTTTGGGCATGAAAGGAAATTAGCAGAGACCCATTTCTGATTGTAGTTAAATTATTCAGTCACAGGCACTCTTTGAGTCTTTGCCAAATACAGCCTTCCCTAACAGCAGCTGTAGAAGCTACTTCTTCAGCTACCTTAGAGTAGAGCAGCTTTGATGGTCTCCTTTATTTTAACATGGAAGTTTCACTTGTTTAAATAGGTGTTTACAACTTACCAGTTCTATGCGTTGGGTATTTTTCTGGAGGCTTATTCATGAAGAAATTCAAGATAAATACCTATCAGGCTGCGAACATAGCATTTTGGGTATCTTTACTGGAATACCTTCTCTACTTCGCCGCCTTTTGGACTGTCTGTGACACCTCACCAGTTGCTGGTCTAACAGTTTCCTATCAAGGGTAAGTTTTTGAGACTCAAGAGGACTTCAGTCTTAAAACACCAGCATGATTTTTCTTGTCAAGAATCTGCCAGGGGCTCCATTTTATTTTCCCATTCTAAATTCTCAGGGCTTTTTGCTTGCATTAGGCAGTAGGTCTATCTTCTGTTATCCCTGTTTAAAACAATAAAAGTGTATTTAAAAAGATATCCATGTAAAGACTCATGCAATTGCATGTCCATGTTAATTCCTTTACTAATACAATTAGTAAAGTCATGTAACTGCAGGCAAAAATAAAAATTTTTGGTCAAATCAGGCATTAGTGAGCGCAATTTCAGAATAGGAGAGGAAAAAATTGCCTTCTTAATCTTACACCAGTTTACTTGAATTTGATTGCCATCAGGTTATCAGAGGATATTTTATCTGCAGTTTCTTGATTTGAAGCCTGCCATTAATTAGGAATCATAGGATGGTTTGGGTTGGAAGGGACCTTAGAGATCCTCTATTTCCAACCTCCCTGCCATGGGCAGAGACACCTTCCACCAGAGCAGGTTGTGTTTTGTGTCTGTAAAATGGACACGGAGGTGTAGATGCAACACTTATGGACAATCAAGAACAAACATGCCATAGGTGAGAAAAATGCTGTAGGGTATGCATACCTAATTTAAAACATTAACATAATATAATAAAATTTAGTGTCCAATAGAAAGATAGAAAGGCATGACTCTAGGATAGGAGCATGTAGGACTGGATCCTGATTCAACACTCGAGCTAGAATAGAATCTTAAGCATTGCAGAGGGTTACTGTGGGTATTTAATTATTGAAATAGTTATTAATCTTCTAAATGCATTTCAGAATAGAGCAAGTTTCATATGCTGAAAATACTCTACTGGCTGGCTGCAACATGGATTGTGATTGCCCCCTTAAAATATGGGACCCTGTTTGTGGGAACAATGGAATCACTTACGTGTCACCTTGTCTTGCTGGGTGTAAATCCTCAAGAGGAACTGGAAGAAGTGTGGTAAAGCATACATTTTATTCTACTGTAACTATGAAATATAGTAGGTGACAAATTCATATACCGATATAGGGTGGGGAATATCCATGCACATTTAATTGAATATATAAGGTGAGAGATTTGAACAAATTCATCGAGTAGCACCAGAAATTTCAAATTGGATATGAAAATTAGTTTAAATTTAAATTAAAAAATGTAATGAAGAGGACTCATCCTTTATTAAGAACTAAAGGAATCTTCGATGCTTAACATGGAGTGAGAAATTATTCTGAAGCTGGAATTTATTATAAAAATAATGCCAGCTGGAAACCTGAGTGCTCAAGAACAGTTCAGCCAAAATGAAAGTCTATAGCATGGACTTTATATCTTTCACCCTGTAGATTTAAACGAGTAACCAGGTATCAGAGAACTTTTATCCCCTCATACAGGAAATGGCTGGACCTGTGCCTGGCAGACTGGGAGAGAGCCCACAGTGCAGTGCTGCCCATGAGCAACAAGCTCAAGTGCAGAAGTCAGTGAGCTGGGTGCCAACATGATGGGTTTGCCACTCAGTGTGTGAGTCTGGACAATCTGTGTGATTAAAATACTCTTTTGACAGGTATTTGAAAACTGCACCTGTGTTTCAGCCCCAGGCTTTTCATCTCAAAACATCTCTGCAACTCTGGGCCAGTGTGATGGACACAAAAACTGTGACAAGATGCTCCATTATTTTTTAATATTGTCATTGGTCTGCAGCTTCATTTTTTCCTTAGCAGCCATGCCTGGATACATGGTCTTAATAAGGTACAGTAAAATTTCCCTGCGTTAAGAAATCTACTGGACTTCTTATTCTGAGGTTTTAATTCTTCAGGGAATTGAAAGTTGCTTAGTTTGCACATGGAAGTAGGAAGAAGAGAAAAATCTTATTTCTGTGCTGTTAAGATTTAGTGTCATGTCAGATTTAAAATCTGATGTTGCTTCTGGCTATTATCTTTATCTTGAATTAATGCAGGACCACAGAGTCAGGGCACTGGGATACTGAGTGGTGTGTGATACCCACGTGTTTATCAATCACATGAACATGATGTTGATTAAGGCACAACTACCTTGCACTTTGTGTTGGCCTTGGTACAAGTGGATGATACCTTGACAGTAGCTTTTCCTTTTGTAATTTGGCAGTCCTAGATAAGGAATGTTTCAGCAATCACCTAATGAGCATAATTAACTCTTTCAACCAATGCTCTTATTAGAATGGTTTGGGCCTAATGTGATGAAGAACTTGATTTTTAAAAAGGGTGCAACAGCTCTTACTAATGTCACCTCTACTAATAAGTGTACAATGCAATTATCATAAAGGTCTCTAAAGCCTGAAGAGAAGTCATTTGGAGTGGGTATCCATGGACTGGCTTCAAGAGTATTTGGTAAGAAAATATCTAACATACTTCAGAAGAACAGTTAGGGCTGACGTAGAGTTAGAGAAGGATCACATCAGGGCTATGGGCATGGCACAGGAGTCATTGCTTCTATGGAGTACCTTTGATTGGGAAGAATTTAGGATTTTTTTTTACAGATCTCAGCAGCATGGCAAAGTAGAACAGCTTGCAGTTTGCATTTTTTTTTTTTACACTGAGTGATAGGCTGATAGCTTGGTTTGACCCGAGTCAGGGTCTAAGTGCTATGCATCCACTTATTCTCCTCCCACATGGAACAGGGAGAAGAGTTGGGAAAAAGGTAGAGCACGCAGGTTAAGAAAAGTATAGTTTAGTAATGGAAATAAAGTAAAATATAATAATAATAGGAAAAACAGAGAGAGGAATAAAACAAAAGAAAAAAAGTGATGCAGAATAAAACTGCATGTGATCTGTTGACCAAACCCATCCCATCCCCGAGCAGCAGTCGGTCCCTCCCTGCCACTTCTCTGCAGCCTGTATACTAAGCATGACATTCCAGGTTATGGAATATCCCTTTGGCCAGTTTGGGTCAGCTGTCCTGGCCAAGCTCTCCCCAGTTTCCTGTGAAGCTCCTCACTAACAGAGCATGAGACATGGAAAACTCCTTGATGTAAGCACTCCTTACCAGCAACTGAAACATCAGTGCATTATCAAAATTATTCTCATATTCAATCTGAAACACAGCACTGTACCAGATGCTAAGAAAAAATTAACTGTATTCCAGCAGAAACCAGGACATGGAGCTACATCTGCTGCTCACTGGAAAGCCATTTGGCATTCTTTCACTCCTGCTTATTGTTTATATTTATTGAACGCAGCATTTCCTCTCATTGGTGAGAGAAAATGTTGAGTTCTGAATAGGAAACACTGTCCATACTGTAGCATGTGGATATTGTTTAACAGGCAGCAGGGAAGAAAATCTTTGGCTGAGGGTAGGTGGATGAGGAAGGAGAGAGAGCATAAGATAATATAGAGAATGTGGCTCATGCTGCAAGGGGACAGTACAGATGGAGTAGGTGACAAACAGCATAGACTCTGTAGCATATCTGATAACCAGAAGAAAACTGCTATTCACAAAGATATTGTTAATATTCTTTTTAGCTGGAATTCCATCTCCCATTTATTTTGGAGCTTTGATAGATACCACTTGCTTGAAGTGGGGTACTATGACTTGTGGTGGAGAAGGAGCATGTAGGATATATGATATTGTCACATACAGGTATATTTTCTACTTTATTTTAATTTCTCCTTCTTACTCTATGATTGCATGCATAGAGATGTAATTTTATGCACTTTATGTCTTCCTAGTAGACAAACTGCTCCTGTGTTAGAGATGTGACACAATTTTCTTTGGCATTGGCTTTATTTGTCAAGAGCAACCTTTGACACAGACACTGGAAAAACCTTTGAACAGAAATGCACTGGTTCCATAATATTCACTCATAACCTTTCATGAGAGCAAGCCTTAAAAACACTGAATTATGACAAAAATACTGAAAAGCAGTAAGCTTACATGGGAAAAAGTTTTAATGGGTGACTGGTTTAATGGTTTCTTTGAACAGATAATGGTTGAAATAGTACTTGAATTCAAAAAGAGAAGAATTTTTTAGAGAAGATACAGTTGCTCAAGTTGGAAATTGGCCCAGAATACTGCACGTTGTGTTTTTGTAGTCCCTCAAAGATCGTTATGGGATTTTTAAAGAAAAATCTTTTTGAACTTATGGCCTCATACTAATTCCTTTTAATATTGTGTTGAGTTTGATTTGGAAGAATATTCTCATGAATACCTAGAAATTTTAACCAGGTAGTCTGAGCTCTTTCAAAACTCTCTCTTTTCCCTATGGATAAAGCCATAAGAGTACCAGGTGCCTGAGTTCACTGGCTGAATTGTTTGCCTGAAAGTGGGAGATGTAAAAGGCCATTTCACTGACTGACATATTCTCTGTTCTCACATTCTCATCTTCTGTGAAACCCAAAAGGATCAGGGCACAAGCTTTAGAGTTGCTGTGTAATTTTCACAGAACAATGTTTCCTGGATATCTTTGCCCATTTTTACAGACGCATATATTTAATGAAACTCATAATTTATTTCAGGTGGCTCTACCTTGGCCTGCCAGCAGTGTTACGTGGAGTGTCCTACATCCCAAGTACACTAATTCTCCTCATTTTAAAGAAGAAACTGAAATCTGAGAAGCCAATTTTATTAAATGCACCAATAGAAATGCAGGATAGAGAACAAGAAGCAGTGAAATAGCGTTTCACAGAAGGACATGTTGGGAAAAAAACATTGCAGTGTAAATATTGGACATATGCTTGTGAAGAATTTTGTACTTAAACTAATGAACACTTGGACAGAGATTAATAGAATTACACATAGTTGTATCCTAATTATATTATAAAAGTTTCAGTTTGTAAACACAAGGCATGGGAAAAATGTGTTTGATGCAAAAGAACGAGCATTAGAAATAAGAAAACTTATGAAATGGCAGGTTTGAATTGTCTGAGCAAAGGGCTATGAAGCAGAAACATATGTGTTCAGACCTGGTTCACTGAAAATAGAGAGAATTTTGCATTTGACTCCAAGTGATGCCAGATTTCATCTTGGAATTCTCACATGGGTTCTGTCAGAGTCTCTCTTGTTGACTGTAGACAGGATTCATGGCTTATTCAGGCCTCAGTTTTCCATAAATTTATTTAATGACATTATTAGTGCTTTCAGGCAGGGATTGTTTGTTATTCTGTGTAGTATAGGTGGTCAATATATTGGAAACCTGGTTTATGACATGGTTGGGGTGTTGTGGTAATAATAATAAATTTAAAAATTACGTTTATAAAAAATGCTGTGTTATGGTGATGTTTTAAGTTTTACATAGACCATTGACAAAGAAAGGTTTTCAGGATTCATTACTTCAGTTTCCTGCTGCCCTGGGGTGTCTCAAATATCTAAGGAAAAAACCCTAAATGCCTCAGTTAAAAAAAGGTGAAGAAAATCCTGCTGACATAAGTAATACAAGGTGTCTTTGTGGTTCAGTGCATCCATGCTTAGCATCTAATTTGGCCCTGCCTCATATTTCACCCCAGCGCAGAGCACCCTTAGGTTTGTCTGCCAGCACCCATGCAATAACTTCTTGAGGCTTTTTATTAACTTCTTGAGGTTATTATTCCTTACTGGACAAGGCATGGAGGGAGTTTGTGGAATGACAGCAGACCTATGCTCCAGCACCTGCAAATATTTCCTACTTATTTATTCTGTATGGCACAGACCTGCTCCCATTTAAACCACCTGGGACCTTCTGCAGCTGCCAAAAAAGGAAAAGGATATTTTGCCACAGTTGTTCATTAGTTCAGTTACAATCTGTTTACTTCAAGGTGTCTTATTGACACCGTGTGTGTGTGCTTGGAATTGCTTCCCGTCCTTATGGAATCAGTGAAAAAAGATCCATTTCCTCCCACGGAGCAGGAAATCACCTCCAGAATTTAAAGTATTTTCAAATACAAGTGATCCTTAAAACGAATTCTTTTGAAAAGAATTAATAGCCCCTGTCTCCCTGAACAGATATAACATGAGGAAGGGGAATGAAAGAAAGACAAACATGATGCAGCCAGGAAGAGAGCAGAACAGAGAATGCAGCTCCCTATTAAACCACAGATCTCCCAGAAGCTTTGTGGACATTTGAAGCTGATTTTGAGCATTGTTCTTGCTAGCATGGGGAACTCACTGAAAGCCATCATTCTTCCTTGTGGTTATATTCTTCCAAAGCTGGAGTTAAAAATCCTTTGCAGACATGCAAAGCCACAGCTTGGTGCCAAGGTAACCTGGGAAACATGAAAAGTTACAGAGCACCAGAATTTCACAGCTGTAGGAAACAAAAGGGCTTTGTTAAGTAGGCAAATCTGTGCCACTTAAATGGAGCCCTGCCAAAGGGTCAGACCTAGTTAACTCACTGTGTTTTGAAGTGGAAGGAAGCAGATAGGAATGTTTCCAAGTTTTAAAATTAGCACTTCAGCAGGAATCTTTCCAAGTCTTAAATTTAGCATTTCAGTAGATACATTAATGTTGTGTTTAATTGTTCCAGTTCATCTGCCTGAGAACGTAGCAGTGAAAAAAGCCACATTCCCCAGGGGCTCTGCTGCCCAGACTGTGTATCCAGGTAGGCAGTGCTGGATGGGTTATGCCTCCTTAGAGAAGCTTCTGGGCATAAACCTGTGGTGGGAACATTGCTTCTCCAGAGCAAAACAGAGAGTGGGGGCTTTGCCAAGGTGATCCTTATAAATCCTGTATGATATGCCATGCCTGGTACAACACACAAGCCTAGGATTGGCTTGGGAGGTTAGAAAATTACTCTTAAAACTAGTCCTTCAAATGTAAAGCCAAGTTTTAGACTGGTTTCCTTCAAGTTTTGACATGCTGACCATGATTCAGCAAACCATTTAAACACGTGCATAAAAATGAGTGGCCTTATTGGTGTTTATTTTTTAAATAGGTGACATTGGACATTTCGAGACTGATCCCTAAACTGACACAGTTGTGACCCTCATTTGAACAGAGGTGGGTCACAGAAGGCACTCAGAGGGCATTCACTGTGCTTGAATGTCTGGTCTGATCCTGGCCTCATGTTCGAGCACCGAGACCTGTGTCAGCTCTGTGGGTAGCACAGGCCACAAATGGGAATTATGGCAGTAGAAGTAACAGCAGTGTAAAGTTTATAAAGCAATGGCATATGAATATCTGAGTTGATAAAGTCCAATATCAAATTATAGAAATGGGTGGCAGGTTTATTTTCTGAGAGCCCAGCAGATGGCTTTCACAGTACAACCAACCATGTGTCTTTGTCACTGAAGTTTCAACCCAGGAAAGAGTGCCCAAGACCTGAATTTTGATCCTTAAGCCTACCAAGTGGGAGGCTGGGTGTTGGTGCCTGGATGTGGATGCTGTCAAGCACTGAGAAACAAACACTTGAAGTTTTTCAGGCAATGTGACCATCTTGGAGGTAAAGACAATGATACACAAACTGTACACACAAATGTTTATCTAGCATTTTGACATGTATTTATCTAGCATTTTGTACTCAAGATCTCTTGTAATGATCCTTGATGTTCCACTGGAGTTTTTTTGACTGTTATCAGCTGTTGAGCCATCATTTTCAAAGAAATAACAAGACTTCAGTCTTAATGAAAAATGTCAGTGCTTTGTAAAATGCACATCTCTGTGCATGAGCAGGCTATGTGTTTTTTCATTTGTTTTCATTATTTTCCTCTGTATTTTAATTTCATCTGCTACTTAATTGCCAAGTCTCTCATTATTTTGCAGTCTTACCAGTATCCTAAAAAATCCTGTGTCTGGTAGAAACTTCATTGTCTCCCTGCTGCTTCCAACTTTCAAGAATTGAAACCTATTCTTGATGCACAATTAAACATTTCTGAATATGCATATTGCCCAAGCTATGATCATGATTTCTTTTTTTCTTGACAGGAAATTACTTATTTGGGAGGAAAACATTATCTGACAATCTGATTTTATTTAGCGGACACAAGGGAGGTGTGATGACCAAAGCTGCATCCTTACACTATAATTTGGTTAAGGTCATTGATGGTGATACAAAGCTGGCTTTGTGTTTGTAATACAAATGTACATATGTAATTATATTAACATGTGTAGCCTCTGAACACATGAGCATTGCAATTTTGGGTAACTATTAGTGGCAGCTTGAGTATACTTTCTTTCTCTGTAGTTTCCTCTAGGGTGAACAGTGGGCTGTTTTTGTAACCTATCTCAAGTGGAGTTTTAGCAGCTGACTCTTCCCTACAGACTCTTCTCATCTGAGTAAACCATGGTATCAGAAGCTAATTCAACCTGTGGCTGTGGAGAGGAACACCCTGACAATACCTTGGATGGGATTTGGCATGCAAAGAAGCCAAATCACTTTTTAGTTTATGTAAGTCTGGTCATGTGATACAAACTGGATATATCCAGCAACACATTCTTGGCTACTGCTGCTTTTTTTTTTTTCCACACAGAATTGTTGTTAGTCTTTTCCTTTCTTAACAAGGCATGAAGTGTTCCCAGTTATGATGGTTGGGATTTTGAACTTTCTTTGTTTAGGACCTTCTCTGAGAATGTAGAAAATTACTTGGTAATTGCCCTTCTCTTGCTTTGTCCAGGGAATCAAGGGCATACATTTCTGAAATCACAGCAGACTAAAATCACAGGATAAAACAGAGGATCCCTTTGGAAGGTGAAATCTTAGGTATTGCAATGCCTGACTTCCCTTCTAGAAGAGACCATTTGTTAGCTCCAGGCCAGAAGTGTGCCCATTAATTTCCCCTGAGCAGAGGTGCTCAGGGCTTTTGCTCACCTGTGTGACCATGGATGGCAGCTCGCTGGATCCTTACAGCCTGGGCAGAGCAAGAGGAAGGGCCTTACTTTGAGGGCTGAAAGCACCAATACAGGTGGGAAACAGTGGCTTAAAAGAATTAGTTCAATCCAGAGGTTTTGCTTTCTAAAAGGCCTTGACCCCCTGTGTTGGTCGGAAGGCTGCCTGGCTTTGTGAGGTTATCATTTAAATGGTTCCAAAACCAGCTCTGAAAAAGAAAACTTCTCATTTGAGGTTAATGAGACACAGAGAGGGCCAGTTCATGCTGTACCTTTGCTGTAACTATTGTTTCAAGGCAGCTCTCCAGATGGCCAGGGTGCAGGCAGCTGCTTGCTGGTTGGTACACCATGGTTTCCTTCTTCTCAAGGAAGCTTTCTGATATAAAGAAAGAATCATACTTAAAACAAGCTTAAATTTCTGCAGAAATTTTCAGAATTTAAAAAGATTGCCAGGAAGGCACAAGACTCATGGGGTTTTTTTGGTTGTTCTTTGTTGTTTTTATGTTTTGGTTTTGTTTTGGGGTTTTTGTTGTTTTGTTTTGTTTTATTTGATTTTTGTTTTGGTTTGCTTTTGATGGTGGTGGTGATGTAGTTTTCTACCTCACATTGTAACTCTGAATGTTCTTGCTGATGAGTCAGTATAATAGGATAGCAGCATTTGAAATGTTGCTCCTGCTACTTTGTGAATTCTACTTCCATGACCAGGGTTTTGCAAGAATATTCCTTTCAGATTTGTATAAAAATATCTATACATGCACATAGACCCAAACAGACTTGTTTCAGACATAGACAGCTTTTTTATGTGCTCCTTCAATTTTCCAGCTTTACAATTTAACAGATGGAGTCTACTAAAGGACTTCCATTTTCATCTGAATTCCTTTTCTGTAGAAGCCTGGCATCTGAAATCCTGTCTTGGGTGCTAGAGAAGTTATTTCTAAGTTCAAATATAGCAAAGACAAAACTATTCATTGTTTCCAAGTTCCTCTGTAAATTTATCATGCTATGTTTTCAGGTCAGGAAGGCCTGAGCAGCAGAGGCTGGATTCAGCTATATGCTGTCCTCACAGAGACCTTAAGACTCAGTATAATAATTTCTTGTGTTAATTAGAAAAGTCTATGTAGAGAAGAGAAGAGATGGTATTTCTCAAAATCTTATTTCTGTATGAACATCATGAACTTGATATTATACACACACAGAGTCAGACAGTGGTATTGTTAAAAAAAAAGAATTACAACTTCAGTAAATACCTGGAGGCATGAAGGGTGGTAGGTGTGGGAGAGCTGTTTTCCTTCAGTACTGCAGGCTGATACATAGCAAAGAAACCCATATCACACAGAAGCCCTTCTGGTTCTGGGGCTGAGCTATTGCAATCATTCAGTGCAGGTGGTGTAATTGGTACCATCCCCGCCCCTGCTTCTCTGATATGTGAATTTTTCCCAGTGCATGTAATACCAAGTAGAGAGGAGCCTCTACAGGGCTGCAGTTCAGTCCTCCAGGTGCAGAGATCAGTGATAGGGAATTACTCTGTGAAATTCAAAGGCCTGAGTGCCCTAAATGACAGCTGAGCTGTCAGTGCTCATTTGCATGTTTTTTATCACAAACTCACAATAATAGTTTTAATTAAAGAGACAGGAAGAGAGCGTACCAAGATTCAAGGTAGTCTGAATATGCCTTTTAGTTTAAAAAAAGTAAACAGGTAGGAGAAGAGGTTCCAAGAGGATCCATTTAGCTTGTGTTTGCTTGGAAAGGGATCCAGATAACTCCCTGGTGCACAGTGAAGAAAAACTGCTTCCCCAGAATTTTGGGCTGGCAGGTAATTCTCTGGGATAAAAGATGTTGCCTGTGGTCTCAGGGAAGGGAGGGCAATAAGCAGAGGGTGCCATGGCTGACATCTCTGGCACTGACACTACAGCAGGAGAGAAAACATCTGGTGCATCTGTCTCGGGGACAGCAATTGTGCTGCAAGCTGCAAATGGGAGCTCTGGGACTGTCAACAGGGATTTAAACTCCTGTCCCTTTATAAAGTGCTCATGCTGGAGAATGTAAGGGATGGTAATGAACAGATGGGAACAATTTAGTGTCCCAGGTCTCTAATTCTGTCCTGACCAAGTTGGTTTAACACTTCTGACTTTATAAATTGAGTACAGTAAATGAATTACATTCCTCACCATCAGTAAAAGATTATTTCTTGGCACATACTTATTGATGTTTGCCAAGTCAAATTTTAAAATATAGGTAGCATGACTTCTATTACTTCTCTGGAGATTGTTTTATACTCTGTTAATCTTTTTCTCTTGGAACATTTCCCAGTGTGTCACAGGCACCCTATTGTGTTCATTTTTAAAATTTTAATATAGCGTTTCTCATCCAATGTAACATTGATTTTTTTCTCTTTGATATTTTTACATTCTCCAGGTATTTACTAGTGTCAATCTCCCTAAACTAAGGCTGTACATTCCCCTTGTGTACTAAGTACATTATGATTTTTCTCAAGAATGCATGAAATTTGTGTCGTGATCCACATCCTATTGCTCTGAAAACTGCTTCATGGTGGCATTTGGTTTTGTTTCCTTGAAAAATGTCTTACTGTATATTGCTTTAATGTTTTGATACTGTGTGAATTTTTTAACTTTCAGATTTTACAATCATTTGGGACATAAACAAAACAAAGAGGAAAGAATTATTTTTTGCAAATCAGGTTGTCATTGGTCCTCTGTAGCTGAGTGTCAGAAACTTGTTTCAGGGACTCTTGTTTTTGCTTTACAGAACTTCTGTTACAAAGAAACATGGCTGAAAAAGAACCATGCTGCTTCCTGGAGTGGAACACCAAAACAATGATTAAAGCTCTAGCTGTATCAGTGATACCTATGACTTTTCTTCCAGATCATAGAAGATGATATCTTTACATTCCTCAGCAGAAGAAAGAAATTCTCATGGGATGTTTGCCTAAGTTTATGCTGCAAAACAATGTTAATGATAGTTCATGATATGTTTGCTTTAGATAGTTCTCATGTAAAAATCTAGCTTGCTCAAAACCAATTACTCTGAAACTAATGCTTAAAAAATTCTTAATGCATAGTTTTATTGAAAAACAAAATTCCATGTAAAATATTTTTTTCAAAAAGTGACTAAGAAAAGCAGCATTCTTTGGAACTGCAAGGGAAGTGCTGATCTGAGGATAATTTAGGAAATCTTTTCCATGAAGCTTCCCACATCCATCTCTTTTTAAGTGAAAGCACAAAGTTTTAAGTTTTCTTTAATGACTTTTGAAACACCATTTATTAGAAAAAGAGGTCTAGGTTGCATAAGTAATAATAGTCTTGCATATAAATGTACTTTAAACTTTCTTTATATTTAAAAAAAGGGAAGGTAAGTTTATAATATCCAAATATCCAAATAAATTGGTATTGAGATGTTCCTTCTACATTTCCCACCAAGGACATAATTAATACTTTTAAGAAATTATTTAATAAGTTGTTATTATTGTACTTTTGAACACAAGAGCTGGATAGCACTGAAACATCCACCACTTTGATAAGCCATAGCTGTGTAGGCCCATCATAATGCTCACAAGAGTTCTTCCTTTGACTTCGGTCAAATTTACTGGAATCCAGGGAATTCACACTCTTCTTGCATCAGGGAATTTCTCCTGTTGCCATCCACAGGGAGATAAGATTGAAAGTGTACTCCTTGCACAGATATGCTCCTGGAGTATATCCTGGAGTAGCCCAGAGCTAGCTATTTAAAAGTGGAGGGTTTCTCTCCTCTGCTGCTCTGCTCATGAGGTTACTACCACACTTTGTGAGCCAGCTCCCTGCTCCTTTTAGCCTGGCTCAGGCACATTCTGCATTCCCCCCAGCCCTGGCACAGGCAGTGGGCCAGTCCCACCCCGAGCTGGAGCTTAGAGATGTCATCAGAGATCTTGGCCTGAGAAAAACAACAGTAATAACATATTTGAAGATGATTTCCTTTGGGTTGTGTTCCACTACAGAGTTGCTTATTTACTTTCTTTTGATACAAACATTCTGTGGCACAGAAGAGCTGTGAGTTTTAGAAGCTAAATTTCTCCATCAGTTTGTTTGGTTCACGTTTAATTCAGCTTGTGCGTAAGACACTTGGGAAAGGTGATTTCTAATGACATACATTGAAGTGGACATCCCTTTTCCAAAGGCTGTCTGTGGCAGTTAAACTTCTTTTCATCTTTGAAAGCAACCCCAGTTTGGGCTGTTCAAATCTTGTGACTTCTTATTTGTAAGACTAGGGTGCATCTAAACAATAATTCCTTTATTCAGGTTAAAGAATTGTTCCAGCATGTGCTGGAATTCAGACTGGAAGTCTTGTGTTAATTCTGACAAAGTTGATTTTTTTTTCTGATATCCATTTCTTTTTTCAGAAGCCTAATTAATTCAAGCACAAATTATATCTAAATGCAAAGGTGCAACTGACTAAGAAGTGTTATGAGTTGGAATAATTTTTAATGTCTATTTCTCCAAGATTAATAGTATTGTTTCCCATATAAGCATACATATAATATACAGTTTGAAGAAATCATAACATTCCTCATTTACTACTAATATTGTTTAAGGTTTTTGCACAGGAGCACCCAGTAGGGTCCCATCCTTGGGGAAGAAATTCCTTTACTGCAGAGTAAGATGGTACCAATTTTGCATGATGCCTGCGAAGAGCTGCCAAATTAAGTTTTACAGGAGAAAATTCTCACAGAAGAGCACTTTGAAATTATTTTTGCCACTTGTATCTTTGTCTTTCCTGAGGTTTTTTTGGGACCTAAAGAAGCTGGAATTAGTAAAATAAGATCAAATGATTGCTTGGCTTAGCAACCCCAAATCCTCTGTGCACTTTTCCAGAGGTGAGAACCTGGTGTCAAGAAAAAGACTGAACAACTTATGTAAAAATCATACCTCTAAGAACTCTTTTGCTACTGAAGCAGAGGATTAACTGTTTTCTCCCCTCTTTTTGCACACATTGTCCTTCAGTGTTTCAGCAGGAGTAGGGTACAATCTCTCAGAGTTCACGTTCTTCCTCCCTCTGTGACTCGCAGACTGAGTTCCCTGAGCCTTGCCCTTGAAGCTCCATCAGCCCACATCGTCTCCTGGCTGCCAGCTTGGCACTTGGGATCGTGCTGCTCCAGGCTGGGGCTCTGTTTGGCAGGAAAGCTCAATCAGTGCAATCGAGCATAACTAAAGCGGTGAACAGCGAGTCCCCCTTGTGCAGAGCTTTCTCCGCCGATGAACGAGAGGCAGCTCCGGAGTGGAAGCTGCCATCTGCTTCACCTCAGCATGGCAGGAGGCCAGGGATGAAAATAATGCAGTTTCTTAAGTGACTGCCACACAAAATAACCTCTTGGAGGAAGGAGATGGCTGAGCACTCTTTCTCTCAGTGTCCTTACATGTCCCTGGCCATGGAGCATCTCAGACCCTTTTGATGCGGTTCATCCCACACGGGGCTGCTGTGCAGCCAGGCACATCCCATCAGGGATTCCACGTCCTGCTTTGGGAATGTGGATGGTGGTGCTGCACAGCCAGGCTGGGAGGAGGCAGCTCCTCCCACTGGAGCTGCTCCTGGGGCCATTGCAAGGGGCTCTTGCACCCACCTCCGGGCACACACCACTGCCAGCCCATCACTGCCAGCCCTGGGCCACGCTGGAAGCAGCAACTCTTCAGCAGCAGCAACAACAAACACTTCCTCTTTGGTAACCAGCTCTCCTGTTTTTGAGTTTCTATGCTGCCATGGGCCTTGCAGAACAGGTTCTCAGTACAGCCAGGCTGGTGGCTGACACAACAGCCCACGGTGTGGCTTGTGGAGAGGCTCTGGTGTGTGCTGCTGCTGGAGCTGCGCTCTGCTGGCATGTGCCAGGGGCCTGGCCAGGCTCTGGCAGATGTTCCTTGCCTCTCCAGGACTGCCCTTCCATAGCAGGGGCCCCTTTCCTCACCTGCCAGCAGCTGCCATATCACAACTGATTTGGACAAGGTGTGATGGCAAGTGCTGTCACAGGCACTGGAGCTCAGTTTGAAAATGCTGCAGAAGTCTTCTATGGTGGGATTCATCTCTCCTGGCTTTCTGTTCTCAAAAGCTGATCTTGGCTGTCCAGCCTTTCACAGCCATGTCTGCTGTCCATTCCATCTTCTACCTAAAGTAAGTATCTAGAATAGATCAAAGAACCCATGCCTTTGGAAATACCTCTTTTTCCTCCTCTATAAGGCAAACCTGATTGAGTGGCTCATCTGGAAGTGTCTGCACTGAATCCATGTGGTGATGCCTTGTAAGTGAATATTCCCATCTGTATGCAAGGATCACAAGAAGTGTTATGTCCTCTAGAGATAAACTTCTGCGTATCCAACTTTAAAATACATTTCTTGTGGGTGTTTCATCTTCAGAATTGTGTTTAAAACCTGCTGTCCTGACAGACAATGGGCTTGCAGTGACCTTTCAAAAGACTTCAATTTTTCCACCTGGGTGCGGACTGACAGCAAGAATAAAGAGGAGACCCATTGCTAATGTTCATACATTTTTTTTCCTTCTAACTTGGTAATATTGTAATAGATAAAAGCCGTGCAAGTACAGGTTGTAGTACATGTAAATTTGACATTGTCAGATGATGCAAAATCTGCTTCATTCTAATGGTATTCTGGTAAAGGGATCTAAGCTTTTTCAAGATTAAAAAAAATTAAAATAATTAAGGCATTAAGAAGTAGGCAAAGATAACTGTTCTTCACCTAAGTATGCAAATGAGAATCAATTTATCTGAAGAATAGGTTTGAAGTATTTCCCATATTCTGTACTCTTTAAAGAGAAAGTGAGTTTCAACATGTACATTGTTCCCTCACATTAAAACTAAATTAATTAAACAAGAAGTCAGAATTTAAAGAGTAATGCAGGAACACTGCATTAAAATAATAATAGAAAATAATACTTTTTTCTATTGCAAATATTCTTACTAAATGGTAGAAATAAGCTGTGTTTTGATTTGTTCACTGAGCATTAGAGAGCACATAGTCCTGCTGATAAAACAGAAGAATTGAAACTTTTAAGTTAAGACCCATGATAAATTAATGAAAATATATTAATGATCACAGTAAAATGTGTAAAATTCTATCAAGCAAAATCCAATAACAAGTGCAAGTATGGATGATAAACTGATTGTCTGCAGTTAACCTGCAAGCTTCAGGGTACAATAAAAGCTTGTATATTTATGTACTTAGCAAGTTTATAATTTCTTTTAGCTTTCATAATTTTGCTTTTAGTGTTGACTAAATATTGTAATTCTATATTAATTGAGTCATTTTAGCAAATTTTTAGCAAATTCCTTAATGTATTTTTATACAGAAGAAGTTAATCAAGGTTTTCATGCAAACGTTTGCACTGGGGTTGTGACACTGAGGGCTCACACCAAAAACTGGGGGATCTCAAAAAGCAGTTTATGCCCTTTCAGGAGCTAAGCCATCCCTTGGTATCTCTGCTGACCCTCCTCCAAGGCACGAAGAAGTGAAAGCTAGGAGGCTGTAGATGCTTGGAAAAGCTCAGCCTGTACTCTCAGGGCTCTTGTGCCTGAGCCGAGCCCACTCCATGGTTGTTGGGTGGATGGAAGGGAGTTCCCTTGGAGAGGTGCTTCATGCAGCTGCAATGTTTAGACTTTAGGGAAAAAAAAAAAAAAAAGGGAAGAGTGAAGAAAACAAGTTGTTCCACCCAGGAGAGGCTGGCACCCCTGGCAGGTAGGCTGCCAAAGCAGTGACAGCACAAGAAACCTGCCTTCTTCTGCACAGCTTTTGTATCGGTGATTGTGGGAAAGTTTTGCAATCACCATAAGAAGGAAATCCAAGGTTTAAAAAACATGTGGTGAAGTGCTCCACTTCTCGGAGCAGGCAGCGCTTTGGCTGTGACGTTGCACTGGCTCCAAGCCTGGAAGCCCTTGGGCACGGGAAAGAAACAGCCTGACACCGCTCTGACACAAAGTAAGTGCTCTCTCTGCCTCTCGTTGTCTCTCCACACCCTCCTCCCTGCCTCTTTCCACTTCTTAGTGGGTCGGTTTGTTTGTTTAGTTGTGAGGTGCTAGTGCAACCTTTCTGCACATCTACCTGCCACTAAACTTGAAAGACTTTATGTAAAGTGCAAAGGTACAATTCTGCAAATTCAATTTTCTTTTTTTAAAGGATAAGCACTGTTGGGAGCAGGGTATTTTATCGCTCTGTAGAAAAGCTATCCATTACCCCTAATTCATAAATTAAATATCTTATTATTTTTCTTGCTTCATTTAATTTTTAAATACCACTGGTGTCAATGATTCACTGCTTTGCCAAAGTTCAGATTCTTAAAGAGTGGTTATGGAAAATGTGATTGCTCAATTAGGTGTAAGAGAAGTGGTTCTACAGTTCAACATTTTCTATGAGTTTCAGGTAGGTTATTAGTCTGGAAGCATAAATAAAATTTTATATTTAAAGTTACGTATATCGAAAAGAAATCCATGTCACTGATTTAGATACTGTTTGTTTAACAGTCAGATGTTTCACAGAGTTAATCATCAGCAAAATACAAATCAATAAAGAATGTATTTGCTTTAGAGGACTCTGTCTTTCAGTTCCTGTCCTGTAAAGATTGGGGTAAGTCTGGCTTCACCATGCTTTAATTATCTATAGCTTACTTTTAAAATGTCTTTTTGATTTAGGGGCTGCTGAACATGGCCTAAGGAAGGTTAGGTCCCTTTAGAAATTTCATATGTATCTTAGTCTGAAGTATACATGTGTTTGCTTTTCATACTCCCCTCCTACTGGAGTAGGATTTGGAACTAAAATCTACAAAATTCAAGTGGAGTTCTTATGAGGGTTTATCTCTTTATGAGACATTAATGCCTATTTTCAGTCCTTAGGAGTAACTATTAGGGGACTGTTGGGTTTCTAAGTGTGTTGTCCTTTCTGCCATAGATGATGATTTCTCAGGGAATCCAGGCAGTCCTGGGCATCTTGCTTGGGAGAACTGAACTCTTCAGAGGAAGAGAGTGATGTTTGTGGGCCAGCCTGGGACCCTGCCACATCCCCACAACCCTGGTGTCAAAAATCCCCCACAACGCTCATGGGTCAGTTGGCCTCAGGGGCCTGCAGGAGGGAAACCTTGCAAGTTCCCATGTGACTTAAACAGCGTGGCATGTTTAATATTCCAGTGACTTGGGGGGAAATGTTACAGGCTAATTTCTTGACATATGTTCCTCTATACTCCTTTAATATGTGTGCAAACATATATCAGAACTAACTAGTTGATTTTGGTACTATTGTACCAGTTTTCCAACAGACAGACTTTGCAATAGATTTTTCACTTATCATCATTCCAGATATCTTGGTGTTAGTGTTTTCCTCTGATTGGTTTTATCTACACCAGCCAACATAGCTAAGATGACTCCTTAAATCAGAGCCAACTTTTAAACTAAAAGCTTTATCAGTCTTACTAAAATATCTATTTATTTTTTATCGTCTGTCCTGCAGGGAATTTAGGAAGGCTTGTGGAGTTAAAGATAGTCATTATTTGGTTTTTTTTAATCAGTGGTCTCTTTTCTCTTAATATATCTTTATCTACCATATTGCTTACACTATTTTCTCCTCTGTCATCATTTGTGGTCTGATTCCACAAACATTTATCCAATAAATAATGTTACTTATTGAAATGCTGACAGAATGACAGTGTTCACTAAGAAAATCCTCAGAAATATGAGAGCAGAAGCCTCCTAGATCACATCAAAGGTCCACTTAGTCTGGAAAAGTGATCAAAAATGGATATCTCAGAAAAAATTGGTTCAAGTGTGGTGAAGATGTTCTTCTGACAAACTCTCCTAACCTCCAGCTACCTGGGGACTTTCCTTTTCCACAAAGATTTCCAAAAACTGTCAGCAAGTTACTTGTAACTTTTCCATCTATCCAAGAAAGTCCTGGAGTCTTTTAGAAAGCAGATGTCACAAATCAGGTGCACTAGTCCTTAACTAGTTACAGTAGTTACCTTGAACATTCTTTAATTCTTTAATTCTTTAATTCTTTAATTCTTTAATCCTGAGAAAAGATGTCAATATGCAGGTGTCTCAAGTAGTGTCTCACACCTGAGTGCATCTGAAAAACATTGGAACATGCAATTCTTACGCAAACTATAGTTAAACATAGGAATATTTTTCAAACAGGAAGATCTACATACCAGACTGGGAGAAGGAAAATCATGGACAAACCAATCACTGCTGGCCAACTTAAAGAAAAATCACTGTTCCAGGACAGTGATGGCAGTGCAGTTCCTGCCAAGACTGTGTGTCATAATTGTTCAAAGCTAAAGGTATGGAAGAACCCTCACCAGGTATTTTCTCTGGAACACTGAATTGCCATTTGAAGTCCTATCAAAATTCAGTTAGTTATGTATGGCACTGTTAGATACTTTATATGTTGGAAACAACCATCTGGGCTGCATCCATAGGGGAATGGAAGGGATTTGGGCAGCAGGGGACGGAGGGGATTCTGCCTCTCTGCCTTGTGCTGCTGCAACTCCACCTGCAGAGCTGCCTCCAGCTTTGGGGTCCAGCACAGGAAGGACAGGGAGCTGCTGGAGTGAGTCCAGATGAGGCCACCAAGATGATCAGAGGGATGGAGCAGCTCTGCTGTGAGGAAAGGCTGAGAGAATTGGGATTGTTCGGCCTGGAGAAGAGAAGCTTTGGGGTGACTAAAATTCAGCCTTCCAGCACCTGAAGGAGCCAACAAGATTGAGAGAGACTATTTCCTAGGGCCTGGAGTGACAGGACAAGGGGGAATGGCTTCAAACTGGCAGAGAGTACGTTTAGATTAGATATTAGGAAGAAATTCTTCCCTGTGAGGTGGGGAGACCCTGGCACAAGTTGCCCAGGGAAGCTGTGGCTGTCCCATCCCTGGAAGTGTCCAAGGCCAGGTTGGATGGAGCTCTGAGCAACCTGGGATAGTGGAAAGTGTCCCTGCCCCTGGCAGGGTTGGAAGTGAATGATCTTTAGGGTCTCTTCCAACCCAAACCATTCTGATTCTATGGTTGTGATTCCAAGCACATGGAAGTCAATAAATATGCTCAGAAGTTAAAAAATTATTTTACTAACATGATTTTACTAACATATTTTTACTAAAAATTATTTTACTAGCATACAACTAACAATTCATTTAGAGATGTGCTATAGTCACAGTGGTAGTTGCAGATGTATCTTTTTATTCATGTTTTTTAGAACAGGAGACGGAGAGTTAATAAGATGTACTATGATAATAAGTACCAGAAATAAACAACATTATGGTACAAGTTTTTCTTAAGGAAGGGAAAAAATGAAACCAATATGTACTAGAAAGTTAGCAGGTGCACACCATCAATGCCAACTTTCCTGTTCCTTGCAATAGCAGACATTTTGAAGGCCACCATGAAAAAGAAAGTAAAATCTGTTTTAATGATAACAATAGGAAGATTCTCCTCACAGAGAATTAAAAAGCAAAGCATATGATTTTTGTGCTTCTTGAGTGGGTTGCTCAGGCATTCAGCTGTAAAGCAAAAATTATTACTTTGCAAACTCAATTATCTTCTCTCTTCAGATATTTCTTGGAGCTCTAGCTTTTTCCTTTTTTGCCAAAGGATTTTCTGGAAGCTACATGAAGAGCATGTCCAGTCAAATTGAAAGGAGATTTGAAATCTCATCATCGATTTTTGGTATTATTGATGGCAGCTTTGAGATAGGTATGTGTACTTTCTTTGAAAGTGGATAAGTGCTTCTTAGTATATTTTCACCCCCAAAATAAATCGATTTTTTTTACTGGTTTTCTCTTCTGTTGATGCAGGTAACTTAATGGTGATGGTGTTGGTGAGCTACCTTGGACCAAGAGTTCATCGACCAAAAATAATTGGTGTTGGGTGTCTCATCATGTCTGTAGGAGCTTTTTTGTCAGTGATGCCTCAGTTCCTAATGGGACGGTAAATACGGAGTGTTTCCACTTTATGCACTAATTGATCTTGATCATATGAAGTGTTTTCTAAAGCATACATCTGAGTTAAAGGCTTGACAGTAGTAGTTTCTTCCAGATATTCCAAAAGGAAAATGGGTGGATTTTTTAATATTGACTTTCTGATTTCCTCTCTGAAAGCTTACCTCTTGCTACAGGTAAGCAAGAGAGAAACCTCAAGTGTCTACAGAACTTACACGTAATTAAGGATAAAGTGGGTTGAATTTTTCACCTGAGATGGATACATATACATAGATATATATGTTTTTTAAACTGTGTTCCCTTTATAATATTTAAGTGAACTGTAATTAGATCTTGATGGAAAATGTTCCTTTCTCCATAGTGGCTACTCATGATAAACTCTTTAAAATCCTGAAGATTTTTATCTAAACCTGGGGAGAAAAATATCTAAACACCCCATTCACATTTAAGCTATAACACATAATTGTCAGAAGCAGGTCATGCCTTTCCAGTCCTTTGGCATCCTTGCATCTGCCACAAAGGTAAGAAAGAGTGTGCCATTATGGAAAAACATCAGCCCTGTTGTGTGTAGACAGATGTGGATGAACTCTACCTCTGTCCTGCAGTCTAAAGAATGATCTCTGGAAGAAGCTTTGTTGCCCTTTAACTCAGGAAAATATTGGGGTTAGAATCATCAGAGCATTTGAAAATGGTATGAAGATACCTATTTTTTTTTAAGCAAAGCACTGGAAATGTGCCTCCCCTCCACTTTGTGTGTATGAAACGGGAATGAACATATGTGAGCACAAGGCTCAGACACACTTCCTGCAAAGCAAAGTCCTTCATGTGTCAGTTGTATTTCACACAGTTGTTTTCCAGTTACAATTATGAAAGGATAACTGTTAGTGTGGACAACTCCTCCACGAGTGTGTCAGCTTGCTCCCCAGTGTCATCTGAGGGCCTTCCAGTCACAGATGCTACAGAAACACCCAGCACAATGATAGATATTGGTAAGATAAAGCTCTGATGCTGGATTCCTCTCTTCTGCTTGTCCCCATTGTACACCCTTTTTTACTGGAAAGCAGTAAAACCCTGGCTAGAAACCATGATATATACAAACCCACACTATAATGATTGTTGAAACCCATATTTTATGTTATTTTACTGTTGCTGTAAAGTATTGTCAGAATTATGTTCACAGAAATATAAATGTTTATGGCCTGCAGGATGTGAGAAAACAACAAATTCCTATCTATGGCTCTTCGTGTTGGTGGGGAACCTTTTACGTGGAATTGGGGAAGCACCAATTATGCCACTGGGAGTTTCATATATTGATGATTTTTCTAAAGAAGAAAACTCAGCATTTTACATAGGTAATGTACAAATGAGTGATTTTTATGCTAAACATTCTGTTCTTTAACTTTTCTATAGTCAAGCAAATACTCCCCCAAAAAATCTGTGGATAATTTTGAGTCGTACAGAGACAAAAAAAACCCCAAACTGTGCAAAAGATGTCTCATATTTATTTTCTAGGGATCATTCCAGGATGGTCTTTTTGCTTTCCCCAAGTAGCTTCTGTGATGAAGAGAAGCAGTCTCTTCCACTCATTTCCCAAAAGTGCAAAGTCATATCTGTCTTATCTGGCATATCATCTTCAGCACCACAGCTTCAGAGGACCAAATTCTTCCTAATCACTATTTCACAGATAAGGGACTGATCCCTAATGTGAGGATAAATGTAGACACAATTAATTACAGAAATGTAAAGGTGTTTCAGGAGGTCTTATCTGACTTTTTGAATTTTACATGCAGCACACTTCCAATTGAAAGCTTTTTAAAGTCACTATTTACTGAAGGAAAAACAACACCTTGCCAGGGTGTTGTAACAAATCCTTTCTAATTGGGATTTTGTTCCTGTTTTGGCAGCATATAACCTATTGCCCAAGACAGAGAGACTTACACCCAAGCTAATTAATATGTTGGAAAACTGATTTAATAGCATGGGGCGTTTGTGTGGCTGAGGGAGCTCAAGACCTGTGGCCTGAAGTAAATTTGATGAAATTGAGCTGGTCAGAAAGATAGTAAGACACAGTTTCAGGCAGAGCTCAATATGTAATACTATAGGGTAAGGCCATAGGCAAATGTCTTCATTTGGGAATGAGGAAATCAGGTTGAAAAAAATGGAAGTATTGTGGAGGAAGCTGTCAAAAACAAGTGTTCCGCTCAGCAGTTATCCAAAATATTTGTAATCACCTCTGAGCTTCAGATTAAGGGTATTTTAAAAAGTTTAGCCGAATTTTTTTCTAGTCAGAATCTAATCTGGGAGAGATTGAGGTTGGGACTACTGGACAAGTGAGATTAAAAATATAAAGTAAACATGGAGAATAGCATGGAGTCAGCCAAAATGAAAATTGGGTTATGCAAAAGAAAGAAAGAATTTAATTTTCAGTGTATTAAATTATTTCACTTTTGCATTCAGAATAGCAGTTTTCAGTCACTTATTCCATTTTGGTGGACTGAACCACTCTGTAAAAAAAGTGAATGTTGAAACAGTCTTTTCCATAGAGCAGAAATTTCTTTTCTTGGCTAACTTTAATTTTTTTCTATATCTTATTTTTGATCATCTGGCTAAATCAATTTATAATCAGTGTTTTTGTAAAATGAAACATACAAAAAAATTGACCTATAATAAAAAAAGTCAGTCAAGCCTCGCTGATGAATTCTGAGAATTAATTTCATTATTTGACCCTGAACAAGAAGTCTCAGCTTCCTGTCTCTCCTTTTTTCTTTTGTCCTTTGATATTTTGTTGCATAAGAACATAAGTTATTTTGAGGCAGAGACAGCATTTTCTTAATAGAATGAATTAAAATCATCTTGATAGAGTTGTGGTGACAGCAATAATACCAGAGTTGCAATAGGAAGGAACAAAAAATTTAGCATATTTGTTAAGATGTAGCAATTTATCACAGAAATTCTGGGTGATAAGCTGAGCAGTCACTATATTCAGAAGAGAGTTTGCAAAACCAACTCCCTCCCAGGAAGAAAATCTCTGCAGTAGAACACAATAGGATTTACAGAGCATAGTGCTGGATATGGGCAAGAACTTACAGGCATTTGGTGAAGAATTCCTTCTTTTCTAATGGAATGAAACCTTCTGCAACTTCACGGTGTCAGTTCCACCCTAGAATTCACAAATACAAATTACTGAGCTGTATTTTGATCCTGTTACCTCCTCACAACTAAACTTCAACAGAACAACATTAGTGGCCAGGGAATGTGAGAACTTATGCTTGAATTGTTTTGAAGATATTTTATTTTATTTTGATTGCCAGCAGTCATCACCAAAATCAAATTCTGCTGTATTTACACATCCAGTCAGCAAAATGCAGCGTAGCTTCCAAGGTTTCTGGCAGCCTTCACAGCTTATTCATTTGCTCCTAGAAAATTCTCCTCATAGAGAATTTGCATCCTCCCTTCTTCTGATCTACACCACAGCTATGGTTGGGGCAGTTATGTTTTATACTCTCACTGCTCAGGAGCCTCCCATGAGACATCCCATAATGTGCCCCTCTCCTGTCTCCTCCTTCCTCCCTCATGTCCTTGCCCTTGGAGAGGAAGGCTTGCCTTGTCCATGCAGTGTTCTGCTCAGTCTCCCTTCTCTCCCAGGCCTGGTGAGATCCTCGGGCATGTTTGGGCCGACCCTGGGCTTCCTGCTTGGCTCGTTCTGTGCCAGCCTCTGGGTTGACATTGGCGTCGTGGACACTGGTAAGGGGCTCTGGGGTGGCACACGAAGCCAGAAGGTGTCTGGGTGTAGGGACCTCCATGCCAGGAAGCACCTTCCCAGTTCACTGCCCAAAAAATGAGGCGTCCCTAGAAGATTTTTTCTGCTCAAAAATTGGTATTTTAGAATTGTGTGTTGTGGTGTGGCTGGAATAGCCCTTGAAAAAGACCCCTACCCCCACTGCACCTATTTTATGCTCACACACACACTTGTTGCATCCTTGCTGTGCAGCTGAGAACAAATGATTGAAAAAAAGGCCCATCCCCGTGTTGAAGGAACAGTGAAAGCCTCATGGACACTTCCAACACTTAGCAAAAAGTATGTTCTCTTAAAAAGCGTGCAGCAAAGATTAATCTCAAAACTCACTTTGTTGTTCAAATCACTTAAAAGTCTCTAGTCCCAAGGAAAATGTGAGGAAACTTGGGAAAAAACTGTAGAGTTTGGGGATGGAGAAGGAGGGGACTCTGGGAAATTGAGAAAGGGGAATGTTTTTTTGGTTGTAAAGGGTCTTTTTGCTGCCACTCATTCCCCCAGAGAGTATTGGAAGATTCTGGCAAGGAAATACCACCATGGGCCTAGATGGACACATCTATTTTTGACTGCATTGGACTGATTCACTTCCAGGGATGGGTCATTCACAACTTTCCCAGGGAAGCTGTGGCTGCCTCATCCCTGGAAGTGTTCAAGGCCAGGTTGGATGGGGCTCTGAGCAACCTGGGATAGTGGAAGATGTCCCTGTCCATGGCAGGGGGACAGGAATGAGTTGATCTTAAATGTCTCTTCCAACCTAAACTATTTTATGATTCTATGATTTGAAACAAGCTTCATTTCAATTCTTCATATGGAACATAGATCACCTCTGTTCTGTTTTTTTAATAATATATATGAGTACAGTATTACAGTAATGCATAGTAATCTATAATAATTGCTCTGCATAATATTTAACCTATTTTCCCATCTTTCTGTATTTTATAGATGCCATCAGCATAAATCCTAAGGATACCCGTTGGGTTGGTGCCTGGTGGCTTGGATTGCTTATCTGTGGAGCAGTCAACTTCATTGCTTCATTGCCTTTCTGGTTTTTGCCCTATTCCTTACCAAAAGAAGGAGAGAATGAAAATTTGAAGATCAGTCACTTGTCTGTTCAAGGAGATCACTGTAAAATAGACCCCCCAGCTCAGCCACAGTTAAAGTTCTCAGAGGCAGTAAAAGGTGAAAGATTATTGCCCCAAATGTTTGCATATGAATTCTGGCTCATGGATTCATTCCGAATGCACATTTCTGCGGTGCAAGTGATGGACAAAAATGCCTTTCACTTGTGCTGTTATAATTACATGCTAAGGTCAGGTTTCAGTCCTCTCCCAATGTCAGACAGCTGGAAAAAACTTGTGCTGTTTCTCTGAGCACCAGAAATGGTCAGTTCCTATTTGTGAGATGATGTAGTACAGCTACAATCCTATGATTATGAAGAGACAGTGGGGAAAACATCCCATCCCTTGTTAATGAGCAATCCACAGCTAGCATACTGTTTCAGTGAGGCAAATGTTTGGGAAGGAAACATGGAACTCGTTTTGACTCCATTAGATGTTGGAGGGACTTCACTGGATTTGTGTATGAGCTGAGGGATGCTGAAATAATCTCATACCAGATCCAACCAGCCATTGTTTTTATTTTTATATTTTTATTATTGGACCCAAGGTATGTGCACCCCTAGAGCAGATGTGTTTTGAACTCTCAAATTTTAGGCAGCTGTGCCAAGAGCCAGACTACAGTGTAAATGCAGGTGTTTATGTTCACTTTAATGGACTTCAGTATTCTAATCAAGGGCCCCAGAAATGATTCCAGCCTTTTTCTGGTCCAGGTGCTTCTGTTCTCTAAATATCACCCTCATGTGGGGTCCTTTGAGGTTGGTGACTGCTTTAGGAACCAATTTTTACACTTGTTAAAAGGTCTAAATGCTCTGTATGGACTGTGAGAAGGTGTGTTGCAAGACAGAGCACTCTCAGAGAGGAAACCTGTGTCACACACAGGGATTTGGGATCCCTGATTGCCAGCTCAGCATCCCCTGTGCTGTTTGGCCTTGCTTTTCCTGTAACACACGTGTTGGCAATGAGGAAAACTCTCACTTGAGCAAGCATGTGTTTTGATAGGCACAGAATTACAACCTGCAACGCAGCCAGTAATTAAATCAAAGTTAATTTTACTATCTAAAGGATGCCAAAACAATTCTTCTCTGTGTTTAGCAGGGTGTACAGCATATACCTCTCCATTGCAGATTTTTTGCCAGCACTCAGGAAGCTGTTTGGAAATCCAATTTTCGTGGTGTTCATCTTCCTCACTATTCTGCAGTACAATTCCCTTGTTGGGATGATAACCTATGAGACAAAGTTTATGGAGCAGCAATTTAATGTATCAGTGGCAAAAGCCATCTTTCTAATTGGTAGGTACCTGACTTCTTTTCAAATTCCAGTGTCAAAAAGGAAGCTTTTATTTGTTATTTTGCCTTCCTTTTTAGAAGAAGCTTGTGTGAAATTTTTTTGGTTAAAATGAAAGCATGTAGTGATTTCTTAATTTTCTGACTGCATTTTGAAAATGGATGCTAATTTTAGTGTTAATTTGCCTGGTGCACCTAATTCAGTGAGCTATAGGATTACTAAAACTGGGTGGAAGTTTTTTCATAGTGAGATTTGGGTTATGTGTCTTTTTGCAAGTAAAAACCACACATGAGCTGCAAAAACTACTAGAAAAAACATTTTTTAATGTTTAATGAAATGTGTGTTTTTTTCTTTTTAGAATAACATATCGGTATAAATGTTCTTTCATTTTGATTACAAATGCAAATTTTATAAGCAAAAAGAAACCAAAATGTAAAACTTTGAGTCACTTCATTAATTTCAAAGCTCTTTTTCTATTTACCAGTTCCTTCAAAATTAAGTTCTTCGTAGTGTTCTTAAAAAAAAAGAATGCTGAAATTATATTAATCTTACAGTGATTAATATGGTCACATAATCTGGCAGAAAAACCAGGCTTTGTGAGGTCATTGCAGAACTGATATTGCATTACTTTAATGTGAAGACATGATGCCTTGGTCAGGTGCAAATGTGGGAAGAACTTTCTTTTTCCTATATTTTTTTTTCTGAATGCAGAGATAATTTTACAGAAAAGACCAAGAAAACCAACCTGCTGAAAAACCAGAGAAAGGCAAACCCCTCCCAATAACACCTTGTTAAACCTCTCTGTTCAGCAAGTAAATGTAAGGGCTGGTGTTTGTGAAATACTGAACAGATTAAATGCAAATCATCTCATTATTTGCTCTCAGATCAAAATGGAATCCAGTGAAGAACCAGATGCACCTTCCTTTTATATTCCATTTTGGAGACATTTTTGTAGCTTTCATAAAGTTTTATGTTTTATTTAATATGAAGTGCCTATGAGCTAAAACATTATCACTTACTCAAGTTTCTAACAGGCACCTGTATAGGTTTTATTATATATACATACAAATATATTATATATACATACATATATACATCTTAAAAATGTAGCAAATATTGAGGAGCTGAGCTTTTTAGTCATAATATGATTTGAAAAAGAAAATGAGGAAGTGAAATTGCTAGAAAGTAATTTAAATCTTAGAACCTCAAAGAATCGGCCCAAAAATAGGTATCTGACTGTTTTGAAAATACTAGCACCAGATATTTATTCTGAAACAGTCAATGCAAGTGAGAGCAGTTGACTTTTTTCTTACCTTCTATTTGCAGGTGTGATACTTTTACCCATCACAATCCTGGGGATGTTTCTGGGAGGCTTCCTGATCAAGAAATTCAAGCTTCACATAACTGAAATGGCCAAGTTTGCATGCATCACCTTTATAGTGGCATATTTGCTAAACCTCTTGTACTTCACGTGCAGCTGTGAGGTGCTCCAGGTGGCTGGTCTGACAGCACCCTACTCTGGGTTTGTATCCCCTCGGGTTTGGGGTGGTTGTGTCATTTGTCACAACTGCTTCTTTGGGACTGATGCACAGAAGAAAATCCTAGGTTTTGAGACAGACTTGTCAGTCTGAAATCACACATCATACTGGTAATGGGAAAAATGTACCAATTTTATTTTTTGAATTTTGTTTAAACTGGACATTAATTTTTTCTAAATTTTCTATTTATTTTTCCTAAATTCTTTGTTACTAACAGTATACCTATATATTCTGGCAAATTGCTAGAAAAGATGACATTTATTACAGGCAAATTAAGTTTCTATATTCTATTTCAAAGCCTTAATTTAAAGCCAGCCTTCTTCTGCCACACAGGGAGTGGGATGCAAAAGAAGTGTCGAAAATGGCTTCCCCTTAGGCACTGCCTCCAGAAGGGACCATCACTACATCAGTAGCTATGAACCCACATGGGGGATTGCCAGCCCCTGTGGTACCTGGAGTTACCTCTGACCCACTTCTCATGTGGGAGGTGGAAAGCAGTCATGGATTGTGTGCTGCAAACAGAGGTTCCCCCTCCCTCACCAGGACCATGGGTCAGGCTTCCTTGGGAATGTTTTCCTGACTCTAGCAGCCTGCCACAATTGCCTACTGTTTAAATTTAGCTCAGTGTGGTCCAAATTTCAAGGGATTTTGAAGGATTAAACTGAATCCAGGAGGACTTGCTACATTTTCAGCTGAGACAGAAACTTAGCCCTGTGTTTTTTTGAAACCTAGCCTCTGCTCGAGGACCTAAGTTATCTTGGCGAACCTGACGTCCAGTTCAACTCTTGAGTTTAGTTTTTGACATAAAAATATGTCAGGGGTTTGTGCAGTGGAGATAACTCTGGTCGAGTGCAACATCTGATACTGCAGAGTGAATTAAAAATAAGCATAAGCAACAGGAGAGCATACACTGAATTACAGTTTCTCTAGGAGAACTGAGTCTGGAGAATTTAGCACATGCTAGGGTTGTTTCTGGTTTAGCGACTCATTTCATGTTTTACCTATTTAACTATTTGTATTTTAAAGACAAGCAACAGCCTAATGAGGGCTAAATCCCTCAGTTATCTTCCCTTCTAGGAGACTTAGGGGAACTGTAGCCCACTTAATGTGTGCTTTTGATTGAGGGAAGAAAGAAGGAGGAAGAAAAGGAAAATATTGAACATTTTTGCCTTACATAGTGATTGACTTCACAGCAAGGATGGTTTGTAGCTGGTGGCCTCCTAACAGTTTCTGGAAACTGAGCACTGCTAACATGTGCTCAGAGTGCCCTGATACAGTGACCTGGATCCAGGGAAAAAATGTCAAGTATATCTTGTTGTTCTGGTTTTATGTAGTTTTACATCCCTACCTCTATCACCCATATATGGTATGACATTCTGCTGCTGAGGATAAGTATGGTCTTTTCTTGGGCCGTGTCTCTGTGATGAGAAATTCTAGGTGTGATTTTCTTTCTCATGGGGCGAGCTTTCAAGTGAAAAGTGAAAAATATCACATACTTCCACCCAGCTTTTTCAGTTCCATGCCTTCTCAGTAACAATCCATAAAAATGTTAATTCTTGATGAAAAATCCCAAGAGAACTTTGTTTTAGCTGAAATCACCTTAATGTCTGTATGACAACTTCACAGTGCATAGGGTGGTTGCAGATATCTGTCCATTTTGATTGCTTCACTTCCTCCATGTTTTTCTGGCCTACTCCCTAATATTTTTTTTGACTATATAATTCCACTAAATAATTCCTTAATTTCTTTCTGTTGTTCTCCAGAACGAAGCAGCTTTCCTCCAGCAAGCACATCTATATGTCCAGCTGCAATGCTGAGTGCAGCTGCAAGGTGGATCAGTGGGACCCTGTCTGTGGGGATAATGGGATCACATACATGACTGCCTGCTTTGCAGGATGTAAATCATCATCTGGGACAGGAAGGAACATGGTAAATATCCAGGAGAGCAGATGACTGTGCAATAGGACAAGAAGCAATGGTTTTAACTTAAAAGAGGGTAACTTTAGACTAGATATAGGGAAGACATTTTTATCAGCCGAAAGCCATTTCCAGGACTTCAAATAATCCTACCTGAGCAAGACCACTGAAAACAATATGATTGCAGAAGGGTGTGAAAATGGTTCTATCTTTTGGCAGAAGCAGAATTGTTTTCATGTAAGGATACTGAAAAAGACAAACAGCATTATCAGGCTTTTATTTATACATGGCATCAATATAGTTTGGTTTCACTTCGGTAAAATTTGCCTTCAAACATGTCTCCTGCTAACTTCAAAGCCCACTCTCAATCCAGCACCAAATGCTGTTTAAGTACATAATGATAGATATGCATGATTGTATATTTGGGTCCCCACCTCTATTTTTTTTTGTTGTTGTTACTCATCTTCATGGTATACCCGAGCAGAATGGCTGGATAGCAGTTCACATCTGATTTCATTAGCTTTGACCCATTTTAAACACACACAGAGCACCTTCTGTTCTAGCAATAGCATGGCTGAAACTAGAATTCCAGTTGCTTTGTGTCTCTGGAGCAGCTCAGAGAGGCTGGAGCATATCAATGAACCTGGCCATCAGTCTGCAGGAATGATTATAGAAGTTTTTTCAGCATCAACAACAGCCTGGCTGGTATGGGGAGTGAAAAATCTAGCTACTGAAATAGTTTTTTAGTGCTGCTGAATTCTGAATAAATGCATTCTTCTTCTTATCTTCTCCTTTCAGGTGTTTCACAATTGCAGCTGTGTGGAAGGACAAGGGCCTGGCAATTCATCTGCAGTTTTGGGACAATGCCAAAGAGAAAGCTGTACCAAAGCCTTTCCCTATTTTTTAGCATTACAGACTGCATGTGCATTTATTTTAGCCTTAGGAGGCACTCCTACATACATGATTATGTTTAGGTGAAATACTTTACCTTACCTTCACCATAAATCTTGGGGAAAGAGAAAACAGAAAATGGTATCTACTAATTCATTCCTGCTGTGAGGAATGGCATGTGGATCAAATTGTGCCACTGAGGGCACAATTGTGCCTGTACTCTGAAATCCAGCTCTTTTCAGAGGCAGAGCAAAATATCTGCACAGAAATTTAATTCTGATTTGATGCTGAGTAGCTACTTTGGTGATGAAAGGAGGGGCATTATGGTGATCCTGAATGCTGGGTTTCATTTCCAGTGATAGGGATGCTTTTACCAGAGATTGGTAAATAAGATCTTGAAATAAGATGCAGTGCTAAGCCATAGCCAATGCTGTTCACATTATTCAGAGAAAAACAGGTACCTTTGTTAAGGTTGTGGCCCCACTGTGTCTTCTGTGTTGGGAGAAGTCTGATACTCCTGTTTTTTTAGTCAGCTGATAGAAGCAGAATTATAGCAGGCATATTTTTTACATTTTCATTCCTTCAATTGGAAAGCAGCATCACTATTTCATGTTCGGAAGAAAAGACAATTTTCTGTGCCTGACACGTGCAAGTGTCTTTCCCCTCCTGCTCCTGAATCACAATCACAGTGGTCTGTTTTCTCATGACTAAATAACTTGGCTAGGCTGCTGATTTCCTGTAGTATTTCTAAGTGTAGTTCATGCCTGAGTTATGGACAAGGCCCACTCTGTTGGCCAATTTTCAGCACCCTAATATGTATAAAGAGAAGCCTTTGATGTTGATACTGAAGAGACGACATACTGGTTTATAAACTCCAGTCCAGGGAGCAGGCTGGGCACAGCAAGGCTCCCTCCTGCCCCTGTGGCAGCTCAGTACTCTGCTTTTGGTCAATTCTTCCAGCTCACCTGGTGGGCACAGGGTGCTTTCCACTGGTAGGAATGAGGGGCTTTTGTGGCCAGGTAACTCTCATTGGATGTCTCTCTGTAAAACGCTAGAAGAAACGTGGGTTTATTCTAACAAGGACTACACACCCCTGTTCCCTCTGGTCATCACTGCACAGTGCAACCCCTTATAAAGCAAGGCAGCTTCCTGGGGCTTAATTTATGGGCGTGAACTGTCTTGACTTGGTTAGTTCACTTTAATGTGCCTGTGCATCGTCTCCCGAAATTGTTTGCAACCTGTTTTCCTTTGGTTCAAGATGAGTTTCTGTAGATTCTTCCATTTATTTCAATGAGTGTTCCTCTGTGGAAGGAGACTCTACATCTGAACTTTAACTTTGGTGGATGTTTTCAGGCAGGGTTGAGGGGGCTATGCTGGGTAAGCTGCAGTGCTCTTGCAATGGGGCATGTGCAGATGTTCACAGCAGGACTGTAGCTACATTATTCTGTTCCTCAACACACTGTTTTTCTTCCCTTTCCAGATCTGTTTCGCCAGACCTGAAATCCTTTGCTGTAGGGATAGAAACTTTGGGTGGTAGAGTTCTAGGTAAGACTTAATTTCTTTGTGGTTTTCAAGTGGGTAGTCAAAGAAGTCAAAAAGCTAGACCAAAGTTAGCCAGTGCAATGCCCTTGCTCCAGAGACGAACAAAACAAACTTTCCAAAATTTTCCTCTGTAAGCAGGCTATACATTTCAAAATTTTGGAGGAACTTGCTACATTTTTCCTGGTATGTATTTTCATATTATGATAATCTCTTCAGGTTTTTTTCTACACAGAAAATAAATTAGGCAAATGAAGGAAGTTTCATTTTACTTTTGAGTTTCTTTTTTTTTTTAAATTGTGTGCACAACTACCTGAGCTTGATCAGTCTGCATATCCTTAACACCTATGCTCCCTTTTTCTGACCATTATTCACTTAAAGCTCCCATGCACTTTGCCTTTTATTTTGTTTCTTGAGTTTATCTGCAATAAATAGTCATTTCAGTTTTCAGACACATAGTCAGACACATAGCCCTGCCTCAAGCAAACCTTGCCTCATCTCCCCTTGTTTGCTGATTTTGAAATCTCTGTCTTGCAGACAAGCCCAAGTAGCCATTTGGATCTCTTTTCCAATCTCCATATTTTAGCTGAACATTGCAGAGAATCAATCTTCTGCTTTATAAGAGTTTACTTTGCAAAATTGCACACTCTCCCTCAAACAGCTTACTGATGATATTAAAACGTTATTGTCTGTCAAAAAGAAATTCTTTCAGTGCCACATAAATAGTACGCTTATTAGCCAGTTTCTTTTTCTTTTCTCTAATTTCTTTCTTAATTTCATCCCTTTGCACTGCACTAATCACCTTTTAATGGCAAATTGTTGTGTAACACCTGAATAGATACTTCAGTAAACATAAATATTAATTTGTCATGGCATGTAATTCCACACCAGGGATTGCAAAAGAAATGTTGGTTATGTTATCTCTTTAAACAACAGAAGTTAAACTTCTTATAAAAATACCATTAAAGGGAATTGCTAACATTTCCCTTGCTGGATATTATTAAGCTATAATCGTCCATCATTTCAACTCCTTTTAAGTACTTGCTTAAATAGTTTCATAAATCTTGGAATCTCAATGCTGGAACTGGATGTTTAGTCCCATTTTATGCAGGTATAATTCAAAAACCTGGAGATTCACTTCCTCATTTCTTTACACGACATTAAATGATGAGATCTCCGTGCCTGAGATCATGTAATGAAAATTTCTTTGCAGGAGGACTCCCAGCCCCTATTTATTTTGGTGCCTTGATAGACGAGACCTGCTTGAAATGGGGGACAAAAAGCTGTGGAGGATCTGGATCTTGCCGAGTGTATGACACAAAAGAATTCAGGTGAGCTGCATCCTCATCAAGGTTTGGGAATCTGGGCAGCAAAGACCAAGGTGGACTTTCCTCATGTCGACTGTCTATAGACTGATTAGGGTACTAACAGCACCACAGCTCCTTACTTTGACTAGACCTTAATAGGTAAACAAACCAAATAACTTTTATTCAATCTGACATCTAAAATTGCAGGACACTGCCATAAGTCACTAGAATCAGTTCTTTCGTTGTAGCCTGCACTAAATAATAAAATAAGTGCACTGAGTGACTCTGTGACACTTTGGCTTTGTGGGATGCTGAAAAACTGTGAACTGTGTGTAGCTCTGCAGATTCTCTCCCCCATCCCTCATTTATTTGCTTCCTATTGTTTAAGACACCTCACAAAATCCACATGTAGAGAGGATGCAAATGACTGGAGAACTGTGGCCAGGAGCACTGAGTGTGCCAGTGAGGAGCTGGGGAAGGACAGGGACAATAGGCAAAATGCCCCAGCTGGTGCAGCTCCTCTTTTGTCAGCCCGAAAATAGAGTCTGCTGAATGGCAGCACACTCCAGACATTTCTGCTTTAAGCCTAAGACCTGATTAGAGCCTGTCTGGGCCTAAATGTCATGAGGTCGTTTGCTTTCTGCCTGTTATTTCTTATTTTAAAAGGCGAAGCAATACCCGGCTGAGAATAGATGGTTTTGACAAACTGCTCTTTATATCTTCTTGGTTCCATACAGAATTGGCAAGTTTTATTAATATAAATGTATTTTGTCCCTTTTTTTCCCTAGGAATGTCTATCTTGGCCTCATTGCAGGACTACGGGCAGGATGCTGTCTCTTGCACATAGTGCTCTGTATTTTAATTATGAAACACTTCAAACCAGATGGCAAAGAGATGACAGATATTAAAAATGCAGAAAGATCAACCAGCAAAGAACTAGATACTGCCAACAAAAGAGAAATTCTTCCTGGTTTAAGAACCTCAGAGGAGAGTGAGGAAACTTATATGTAAAAAAGAAACTAGGTCTTCTGTAACTTTGCCTATGCTTCAGTTTTTCTGAGCACAGAAGGAGTCTAATTCCTGACTTCAACAACCAGTTTACATTTTGGGTGTTTGAAACATATCTTTGAAACATTGGCTTTTTATCTGCTTTACCTTATGTTCTTCCTTTTCTCATCTGAAACAACAATAAGGGGAAAAGGTGTTCAAAATTTTGGGGAACTCTCCCATTCTCTTGCTCTCAGTCCCTTTCTAGACCAACAGTAGGACAAGCCAAAATTTTGCAAGTGTCATAAATTTGATTATGATTGAAAAAAAAATAAGAAGAAATCCACAATAAGGTGCTTTAACATTTTTCACTGAGTTTATTTCAAGTCCTCTTGCTCTCTATTTAGTCCTACAGCTCTACATGGCCAATCAAGTTCTACTCGGGGTTATCTAATGCCTTTGCCGTGGGGTTCATGACCAGAGCTCATTGTTCCAGACTTGGTCCCATGTGCCATGGCCAGGTGAGACTCCCAGGGCTGTCAGTGAGCAGCCTCTGAACTCAAACTGCACTACAGCTCTGGGGTTTGGCTTGAAAGAGGAAAGAGTCAACGTGGAAAGAAAATGAAGAAAGTGGTGTATTAATTTTGCAGCTCATCTCAGTGACGGGTTTGAGAAAGATTACTCTGAACTGATGCAATAAAGTGATAAGTGTTTAAGTTTCTTTGATTATTTTTTTGTGCTTGTGTGGAGGGAAGGGAGGGCATTTTTATCCTAAGAACCACTGTATTTGCACCACATATATATAAATTTCTTTCCTTGTTTAAGGAACCTTCAGTAAACCTTGAAATACTCTATTGAATACTTGAAATTCATGGCNTACCTGTCTTCTAAACCTAGACATCCAGAGAGTAGCTTTGCTAAAGGAAGCTCCCAACAGTTATTAAAAGGGAAAAGAAGTATCTGAAAATATTATTAGCATGATGTTTTCTTGAAAGCCCGCAGGGTGCACCTTTGCAATGGACCAAACCTACTTAGTAAGATCACTACAGATTTTGTCTCCATCACCACAGGCATTTTGCTTTGTTTTCTGGAGGGTATCTCTTCTCCCTGCAGTGCTGTGCAGAAACCTGAAACCGGGAAACAAAATTTCTTTCCTAATTTTAGACTTCCTTAGGATATGGAATCTAGATAATAGACATAAAGAAGATCTACCACACTTTATCTGAGAAAGCAGCAGATCAGAGGGCTAAAGAGAGGGATTCTCCATATTAAATTATTTTCTAACCTTTCTTCTTCGGTCTGCCCCATGTAAGTGCAAGAACAGGGATGGGAAAAGGGTTGGTGTGATACTCACTGAAAAGAAGTTCCTCATATCCTGGCCTTTGGAGCTGGAGTTGTTTGCATTTTATTGCTTAAAGACAATGACCAGCACATTTAGACATTTTTTTTTTTTTTACATTCACAGCTCTGATTGTAAACTGCCAGCAGATATGTGCAAGATATCTCTATTATAAGGGATAAAATGAAAGGCACTCAGAAGTGTTACAATTCAGGCCAGGTTCTGGCCCTTTGCAGCATAAGAATGACTCCATCAGAAGGCAAATATCTTCTTTATTTCACAGACAAGCAAGCAGACAGGGCAAAGAGATCTCTAAAAGAGATCCAGCTGCTCTCTGACCTGGATGCTTCTTCCAGCCTGCCTGGTCAGGAGCAGAGAGAGAGAAGCCCAGCTACAATTGCTTAGCTACAGAGAAATCCATTAGGATAACAAAAGCGACAAATACCATTGAGATAGGTATTCTCAAAACATCCCAGATAGTTCACAAAACTTTCTCGAGGTTTCTCACCCTGACCATGAGAAAGTTGCTGCTTCTCAGAGACAGGGTGAGTGCTGAAAAGTTTCTCTCTGACTAAGCTGTCAGCATCCACACAGACGGTATCAATATTGCGTCTAGGTCTGGAAATTATCAAAGAAAAATCCAAGTTCCAGAAACCTTAGGAACTGTGCAGAGAAAAAAAATCATGGTGTGTCATTCTCCTTCTGCAAGCAGTATTTTATCATTGAATAAATACCTTGGCAGTTCTAGAACCACTCCTGATGTGTGCCAGACACAGAGTCAGTCAGGTGACTCATACTAACATCATTTCCCTTTTACTTCTGTTCTTTGGGTATTTATTTCTGTACACTGTTTCTTTATATTATAAGGTTTTTTTGACTTGGAGCATCTTGATTTTCCCAGGAGGTAATATTTTACAAAAGGGGTGTTGATAATTGATGTCAGACTGGAAATGAGATTCTAGTCAGATCTGATGATTCATGTCCAGATATTTACCCCAGAAACTTAGTGAAGCGAGGTATTTCAAACAAGTAAGAATTAACATCATTCTTCATAACAGTCCTAAATCGATAATAGCACAAGCCCTGCCACAGGTAGTATCAAATGAGCCTCTTACTCAGTATCCTGACCACTCCAAGGCTGTCTCAATTTCCCTGTGTTTCCAACATATACTGGTTTTTGAGTGAAAACCTAAGCACTCTCCTGTGAAGAGAAGGTAGAAGTCTCTTCAAGGGAACACTTGTACTTCAACAACCAACTAGTACAGAATATGCAAAAAATTAAATATATTGTCAGCCAAGTGGCATTTTCCTAAAACTTTTTATCTCCTTGCTTCTCACAATAGAGAAAAAATACATTCTCCCTTCTAATTCCTCGTGCTCCAAAGGCAAGGCTTCACCAGACTGAGAGGTAGAGGGGCCCCTGGGACTCTGGTTTGATTGCAAAATCACATCACTGACTCGAGGATCAGAACTGCTATCTTTGTCCTGCGTGAGAGCTGTGACATATTTGACCCAAACCACTGGGAAAATCCTCCAGGAAGGGAAAAAAACCTGTTGTCTTTGGAGTTCATAGGAGAAATTGTTAACCGAGAAAGCCATTTTGGAGGCAAATTTGCAACTCTGCTAAGCCAGGCATGCTTTCAAACAAAGACTAAAAACCATGCAGTTTAGGGATCATTATAGACAGCTTGGTGAGCCATAAATCATGGTAACTCCACTGAAATCAGCGGGCAAGTAGAAAAACCAGTGAGTTTTCACCAGACTGGGGGAGGTTTAAGGGCATGAGCCTTGTGTTTACCCAGCTCTTCTTTGAGGATACCAAAAAACTCTTTAATGGCATTTTCAAAATCTTTCTGTCAGAATAACTACAGAAGACAGCTCAGTTATTTGGCATTTCTTTGTGTTTAGATATACAATTGAGCAGACATAATGACCTATGACTACCTGTTTTTATGATGTTTTCTAGTTGTTTATCAAAGAAATAGAAATAAAACCCAGCAGCCCTAAACCCACAGTTTTCTATATGCATTAGGATCATGTACCCTACAAAAACCAAGCCCTTCTATTGCTTTTGTGTCCCCATCATCAACAACTCCTGTCTATCCTGGCACAAAAATAAATTGGAAATAAAGTACTAGTTGTTGCAGAATAAACAGAAAATACCTCAGGCTGTCAACTTAAATTTAAAGCATTCGATATTTTTTTTTTAACATAAGAGAGAGGTAACATTAGATTTAGCCTACTGGTTTTCACTGTGGAGCATGTTGTCATTTTGCCTTCCCCTAGTTTGAAATATGGTCAAAGTTTTTCTAGCTGAAATTGTTCATATAGGTCTGAATCACATGGGGGTATTTTTCTCCAGTATTACTTTCTTATTAATTCATGTATTTATTCTGAACTACATAAAAAACCCCAAAACTAAGTAAGTCTTGAGTGATTAAGAACATAGGAAGCAAGGGGTCATCAGATTTCTGTTGATCAGTGGAATGAACTTAAATGAGGGGCAATACAGTAATTGAAATACAGAAGAGAAATACAGGTGGTGACAAAATATTCTGATGGAATCCTTGAGATTTGGTCAGAAAAAGAATTATATGTTGCAGGAAAGAAACTCCAGGGAGTATTGCTTAAATTCTTGTAACAGATCTGCATCTTAAACCAGAGACATTCTGAGTCAGCGACTGTCAAACCTAAATAATTCATCTCCTCATCTCTGTTGCACTATAAGGCATTTATATAAAATGCATAATTTTCTTCTCTAAAATCACCAGGTAGGAAATCATCAAAAGAGTTTCATGTTTCTCAGCAGGAGATATTGCTGCATAAATGAATGAGTGCTCTTGTTATCTGCAAAACCCATAAATGACTTAATCTCATTTGAATGCATATTTATTTTAATATCTTCTTATCAGCGGAACACTGATGTTACATATTATTACCTCTAACTTAGTATTACACTAGGTCACATAATCACAGAGTTTGTGCTGAGTCCTGGCTTAACAGACAAGACCAATGAAACCTGAAATATTACTCCAGCACTGATAACAGGTTATAGTAATAATAATAGTAACAATAATATGGTCTGAAACATCTCAGAGGTCCTGCCAGGTTTTCTGTATTGATTGCTTCTACCCTTTTTTTTAAAGCTGCAGGTGCATGGGTCAGAAAACCATCTCCTAAACATAACAGGTAGATAGATTTCTATATAGAATTTTATTCTTCACAGCCACTAGAAGGTATGAATCACACAAGATTATAAAGGCCAAATCCAGTATTATATCATTTGGAGAGAGGTTCATCAGGATACCTGGTTTGCAGAGGTGAACACGTCAGCACATGAATAAAATTGCAAATGAAGAGAAAAATTTGCTTTAGGAGACGGTGAAAAAGTTTCCCATCAATGCTTACAAGTAAGGATCTGCATATTAAAAAGTATGATAAGGAGCGTAGAGGAAGAATTTAATGTTTGGGTGTCCTATTTTAGGTAATTTTGGTAAAAATTTTGAGTTTAAAATCATTAGTATTCAGAAGTCTGAAAAAATCTACTAGCAGGCTCACCGAATAAAGCATTTCTTTACAAAAAAAATCAGGACACCTCAAAAACATTTTAAATTTTATTTTTCAGGGCTTTTAAAGTGCCATTTCAGAGCAAACACACAAACAGACTCAACCCTTCTGAAGATAATGAATGTTTGACAATCCCTGACAGTTCCAATCTCGTATTTGCTTTAGCCTGCATTTAACCTGACCTTATTTTGATTGGAAAAGTGACTAGATCATAAAGTTAAAAAACAATATATGAAACAAGAGGAGATTAATGTTGCGGTCAAAGGTATGATCACAGCTAAGTGAACTTAAACTACTCCATCCAGCTGCCACTTGTTAGAGTGCTGAAAAAGGCACCTGCAGATTCTGGGAGAGTGATTGGACAGAGAGACAAAACCCTGTGCTGGAAACTGAAAGGCAAAGGCATGTTCATAACTACTGTAATTTGAAGCTAAATGAATCAAAGCTAAACTTCCAGTGGCAGAACTGTTGTCTCTAGGCAAAAATTACTCTTGAGTCAAGAAATGAGAGAGTGGGAACCTCAGATAAAATAATGTTTCCAAAATGCTTATAAGCTACATATAATATCATTTTTCAGACATGCAAAGCTCATCCAGAATGAGGGAACATCTCAATAACGGTTAGTAAATAATACAACATCCTGATTTTTGAAGCTGTATCTCTTTAGAGTAGGAAATATTTCCCGAAGCACTTCCTTTCTTGTATGTTTGCTGTCATCTAAGTCATACAAATTGAAGTTTTCAAAGCACTGACATGGTCCTGTTTCATTATTGAATGTGAGTTAAGCTTTTTGAAACCTGTGTCCACTGGGATGTCATTATAAAGAAAACCAGAAAGACAAATTTTGACTTAGGAGTTTGACTTATAAATCTGCTTTATAAGTGCTTTGGAAAACGCTGTTTTACCTAGCTTGCATTCCTGACTGAAGAAATAAGACTGTAACAGAGTAAGGAAGTGAACGCAAACATCCCAAATGCCAAGGCAGTCTGTTCAACCTCACTGTGTCAAAAAATGTCTACCTTGAGGGTAACAGATCCTCCAAGCAAAGTTTTGGAAGATAAAGAACACTTCTTCTCATGCTAGATCATTCAAATGTTTATGTGTAATATATAATAGTTATTTCCAGCTCAGTTTTACTCTGTTCTCTGACTCCATCAGGCTGATGGAGACTGACCTAAGACCTGAAGGTACGGATGGAAAGTTTGGTGGAAATACCACGATTTCTGGGGTTTTTTTCTTTTTTTTTTTCCCCGTAGATCCCAGAAGACATCTTCTGAGAGAAAAACTGAGGAGCAGAAATGAACAAAAATAGTTCATGCTGATCATTGAGCTCTCACTACAAAGGGTAAGTTGCAGCAACTTAGAAAGATGTGATTACAAGCAGGGGAGTAATTCCTTAACAGGATTTGCTCTTTCAAGCTGCGCAGTGCAGGAGCTCACTCCAGCATCAACATAAACAATCCTAGCCCTGAGTGCACTCCCTACCCAAAGGTCCTCTTCTTTTGGATCAGCTAGGCTGGATTACTTGCAGATTTTCGTTGTTAATACCAAGTGTTGGACCAATTTAGTCTCGTTACTGTAATCAATTCTGCTCCTTGTATTTCCATGTTATTTTCCTTTACTCTCTTAACTCAGCTTTCAATATTACACCTAAGAGCTGATATCTTGCAGAGACTGCCCATGTGTGCTCTCTGCACTGTGTTTTGATAATTGTTTTCACCAATTCATCTGTTTTCGGAGATAGAATAATTTAAGTAGTACATCGATTTGACACATTTTTATTCTGAGTTTAGCCCATCCACCCTTTCTTAAGTATCTGCTCACACATCAGTTTTGTTCTGCATTTGTTGAAATGTTCAATCCTCTCAAACCTTTTAAGGATCAACAGGAGCCTATTTGTTCAATACATTGCCTGCTGTTTCTTTTCATGCCAATACTGACATTTTTTGCAAGTTCAAATTGACTGCAAAGTGCATCCCTTCTCCAGAGGTGTAATCAATATAGAGACAATGGCAACTGACCCAGTGACAAGTCTTCCAGACCTACTCATGCTTGGATGACCTTAAGAACTCGCTGTTGAATTTCCTATATCCCTGGAGGATCTGTCAAACAGGGCATTTGTGAGGCAAAAGCATTTCTTACCCTCCATAATGCTTCTTTTTTACTAACTCAATGCATTCCTGAAGTCATGGAAAACAACAAACAATCTTAAATCCTGTGTATTAAAATGGGGATTTAAAAAAGACTAGTGGGCTGAAATTAATGATGATTCAGAAATGAGTCAGCTATTGAATTCTCTTTCAAAATCTGTTTTCAAGAAGAGGGAAAAAAAGAATAGTATGAATAATTGGAAACTAAGGAGCTTTTGCAAGTAAATACTTGCAGGTACTTAGTGTAAGTAAGGAATTCCAGAAAGCATGCATGAGAAGGAGCACTAAGAAAACAAATTAGTGCTATTACTGCAGGTATCTTTTAAAAATAATTGATAACTGCTAGGATTTCAGGTTAATTAAGCAAACTATTTGACATTTTGAAAGACTTGAGAAATCTGACTGCATATAAGACACTTATCCTTGCAGTTAGTTGAACACAACATCCATCCCTGATCAGGTTGTGACCCTAATCCCACAGGGCACTCAGGGTGGGCTTGCACAGAAGTCTAGGCTGTCCCTTATGTATATTTCACACTGATACATTAAATTTATGTTATCTTTTAAATTCCAAGAGTTTTATTAGAAAGGAAAATGCATATGTTTGTTTGAAACTAAAGTCAGTTCTGTTGTTCTGCTGAACTGGATATAATTCTTGACAGATGGGCATTTTGCCAAAAAATCCATCTGATATATTCTAAAATTTTAAAAAAGAATAGTGATAATATTTAACACTGCTTTAGATGACAGCTAACGAGTTCACCTCCCAGTCTGGACAAAGTAAAATTATTCACACCTGATGGATTTGCTTCTGTAGATGCCCTGTCACCAAAACAAAACTGACAGATCTTTTTGTTTTTGTCTCATATGCCTGTGATGCATTTTATTGCCTGTAGATTATACTCCAAAATAAAACAGTGGCAACATAAATGAGGTTGTAGCACCACATAAAAAAAGAATGAGCCTTTTTCATGCTGTGCATTGAGTCAGACATAAAGCTCATGGCACTGCACACAGACTTGAAAAAACATTTCTTTTTTTTTTTAATGTGTTCTAGCTTTGTCTTGAAGAGGAGATACTCGAAAAAAGGGAAACACCTTAAGCAAAGCATGATTACTTCAAAAATTATTCCTGTATTGATTTTGGACATCAGGTACTTCTTAAAAAGTGGGAAAGGTTCCACACAGTTGTTTTCCCGTGCACTAATAGAAAAGACAAACATAATTCCCTCACCTGCTTTAGGCACAGAAAGTAGCAAGATAGGAGAAGACTTTTCTTCTTTTTCTATATTTTTCTCTCACCCACGATGCAAGCACTGAACAATGTAAATTTATTTTGCAGTTTACAGCATCTCACCTTTGGTGTGTTTCTTTTAGGAGTGGTGACTCCACCACTTCTCTGGGCAGAGTGTTCCAAGCATTTCTGGGAGGAAATTTTTCCTGATGTCCAAACTGAACCTCCCTTGGCACAGCTTGAGGCCATTTCCCCTTGTCCTCTTGGTGGTTATTGGGAGAAGAGTCTGATCTCCCCTGGCTACGCCCTCCTGTCAGGGGGTTGTAGGGAGCCACAAGGTTCCCCTGAGCCTCCTTTTCTCCAGGCTAAAGAAGAATAAAGAACTTCTCTAGTTTTGATGGATGGAGAATCTCTGCCTTCAGTAAACACCTCTTCATTTGGAAAAAAAGTCCCATTCTTCTTCCTTCAGCTGCTGCAATCACTGCTAAGTGACTGTCCTGACAGACAACATTTATTTCAGAACAATTCAGCATTTTGCTCAATGTATGTTGGGGTTTTTTTTTACCTAATATGCCTATTAACCATATCCCACTGAGCCTTCAGCATCTATTTTAAAATATCAACCGTTCTGTTGTGAAATGGTACTCAAGTGCTCATCTTTTTTATTTAAAATAATAACTTGTCAAGCTCCAAGTGATGCGAGCAAGTGAAAGAAAACCAACAAATACACAAAAGCAGCTTTGAGTGTATGAGCTAAAAGCTCACGCCGAGGGAATTTTATGGCGTGTGGAAACACGGATGAGTGTTTTTCCTGCCTGATGATGAACTTGTCCCGGAATAACCAAAACTGAGTGTGAAAAAGGAATCGATGGCGGCGATAGTGATAGGGGACAACGCCGTCACCTGAGTGCCCTCTGCCGGGCACTGCCTGGCATCGCAGCACAGCCACGAGGAATTATCACTTAACTAGAAAAGAAAGTATTTTATAATAAAATTCCACTCCTCGAAACCTTTTTTTTTTTAATATTGTTTTTATGAAAACATGTCTAGTTTTCAACATGCATAACTTTTTCAGCTGAGGTAAGATAAAATGCTTCTTGGTAAAATACTGCTTTTTGCCAATTTTGAGATGAAAACCAGTTGCAATGATGCAATTAGACAACGTGTTTGGCTTAAATGCTTTGGAAAACTGTGAATTCTTGTTGAATTTGATGGAATCAGAAAACTGCTCTTAGCCTTGAGCTCCTTTCTCCTGTGTCAGTCCACTGCGTGGATCTCCGTACAGGATCCAGATCACTTTTTGTGGGCCTTTGGTATGTGGATGTTCTGACAGCATCTCTGACCCCACTAAAAACAGAAGACTGACTCTGTCAGAACTGCCAAAGGAAGTTTTTCTTTGTCTGTTGAGAGTTTAGTACAATTTGTGTAACACCTTCTGTTACTGGTAATCAGGTACACATTAGGCACTTTCATACTTGTTTGTTAGTGTTTATTGCGGTTGTTTGCAGTTTTGCTATTAGTTATACTCTCTTTACAGTGTTATTATTTATTATTTAGTTGCTCACAGCACTGTGAATAGTGTTTCTAAAAGAAGCTGACCTGATTGACATGCCACTGGTCTAAATTGCTGTCTAAATAGAGGATTCATTCTCCGCATCAGAAGAACCTGGCAAACGTTCTTTGATCTTGCAATTGTCTTCTTTATTCATAGCAGCATCTTCTTGTCCATTCTCTAGAGGCTTGGAGTTCTTATTTTGAAAGTGTTTCTTTATCAATATATAAAAAATTATTCCAACCAAGTAGGAAGGACCTCTTAAAATTGCTCCTAAACCAAGGAAGACATACCTGTGGGAGAGAGCATAGAATATTGGGCCATTGAATTATTCAAAAACACTGAAGAAAATAAATTTAATGGCTTTTAAGGTTCTAGTACATAAAAAGAAAAAAAGCTTAGGGAAAGATAGTAAGACTCATTCTTTGTGAAGGATACCACAAACTAGACAATTTACTTGCAGACACTTCCCTTAAAGAATTGATAATATTCTTTTTGCTTATGAAGATAATTACAAAGTGAAACTTCCATCATCTTCCCCCCACCTTTTTTTTTGGAGGATTTTTGGATCACTTTAAGGCTTTAGGCTCTTTAGAGCTAGAAATATATTGAGGTCACCAGAGTGCTCTATTGTATGTAAAAATAAAAAACGTATCAGAAATGGCCAAGTTTGAGTGAAACCGAGAAAAATCTGTGGGACATTCCCCCAGGAGACTGATACTGTTTGGGTTTCACCAACACCTACAGCTACTCAGTACAATATTTTTGCATGAGCGTTTGTCTCAAAAGCCACCAATGCACAAAGTTAGCATTCTCATCAGCGTGAACAAACTACCTGCAAATAAGTTAAATTTGGGTAACTTTCCTCTTTATGGTAAGTCCTAAAGTCTGAGGTATTTTTAATTGGCTTTAAGTATATTAAGAATACACAATTCATTCCAGAAATCTCTGTCATGGATATTAAATTTCTTTTCCACAACACAAAAACTGACTAAAAACTGAGATCTTTACACTTGATCTTGAGATTTTTCAATTTTGGGAATTTTAGACTATCTTAAAGCTGAGCCCAGAGTTAGTCACAGAGTTAGTGTGTGGATCACACACTACAGTGTAAGAACAAAGCATGTTTTTCCACAGAGAGGGATTTTGTGCCCTAATTTGCTTTACCTGATTGCATTGGAGTCATAGAGCCTGCAAGCTCCTCGCTTCCCACAGGTGGTGCTTCCCCATTTCAAGCACGTCTTGTCGATCACTGCACCGAAATAAACTGGTGCTGGAATCCCAGCTGCAAGGAGACAAGCAGAAATGTGCCAAGATTTCACAGGAAAGGACATCTCCTTAGAAATCAGCTTTATATTTTCTTAGCAATGATTGCATGCTGCAAGAGCGGCACTAGGTGGATTGGACTCTGCAATGATTTCTCTTACCCAACATTCTCATAATGAGTGTGTATAGACCAACTGCGAGAGCTTTCAACTCTGGCTGAACACATCTGAAAAAAAAGAGGGATAAGTAAGAAGTGTTGGTCTACTTAGTGCTTAGAAATGCCTATTAGCTGCTATTAAATAACCTGAATTTAATACTCTTGTAAACAGAAAGCCAAAATTTGGAAGAAGAGTGCTTCCTTCATCTGCTGAAGTATGTTAAGTGGTATGAAAAAAGTGAATTAATCTACTGATTTCCATCAAATAGCCCATGGCAAGTCCATTCACTAAGCATAATTAAGGAAGTGAAGTTTTAAAGTCACAATCAGACTCTATCCTGACCTTATTGAAATGTGCTCTCCAACTGCCTTCACACTTGGGCATACATTTCCCTCACTTGATGAAATACTTAAAGGGAAATATCTTATTGCCCAAAGACAAAAGAGTTGCAGGTAGCAGGGTTAGTGCAGCATCTTTCTGTGTTTGAATAGAATTCCTCTGTACAAGGACACATCTTGGACAGCACAAAGCCTCCTGGCAGCATGCTCATCTGTTTCGTGGGGAACTGCACTCCAGATGTCAGAAATGGGCACTCATCTTGAATTCATTATATATCCAGCCTCTGCCATCTCCTTGCACATGCAGAAATCCTGACAAATGCATGGCACTTTCAAAATCCAAGCACAAAAAGAAAGATATGTTCTGGAAAACCTGATTTCACAACCATAGAACCACAAAATTGTTTGGTTTGGAAGGGACCTTAAAGATCATCTTGTTCCAAAACCATGCCATGAGCAGTGAAACCTTCCACTATCCCAGGTTGCTCAGGGCCCCATCCAACCTGGACTTGGACACTTCCAGGGATGGGGCAGCCACAGCTTCTCTGGGCAGCCTGTGCCAGGGCCTCACCACCCTCACAGGGAGGAACTCCTTCCAAGCTAAACTTTCCCTCTTTCAGTTTGAACCCACTACTCCTTGTCCTCCCACTACAGTTCCTGATGAGCAAGAAAGTCCTTGTTTTTTCCTAAGGTAAAGAAACAGACCTGACTTTGAAAGTCTTACTAGAAAGCCTCCACCTTTGGTACACAGCCAGCTGTACTCACCTGAACATAATCATGTATGAAGGAGTGGCTCCCAGTGCGTAACAAAAGCCACCTACGACTTGTATTACTGTGTAATAAATGAACTTCATCGAACAATCATCACTTTTTGGACATTGCCCCAAGGTGGCAGAATTGTTTCCTGTCCATGAATCACTGATTTTAAGGCATCTGCAGTTATGGAAGACCTGGAAGACACAAAACAGGTTTGGTAGGAGACTGCTCATGAAATTGGGATTCATTTGGAGAGAAAATAGAGTAAAGAGACGGCTCCAGGCCATTTATGTTCTGGAGTGATCACCTGGCATCAGGAAACATGAAAATGGCACAGCCCAATGAAGGTTTATTGCATGGACTGGAGCTTTTTCTCTGTGACTCTGGGCATTATCTCCAGCACTCCATGCCAACCAAAAATCACTCACACAGAAAAACAAGCAGTATCCTTACAACCCAGAGGCTCACATGGAGGAAACAAGCTGCCTTTCCTTAACCCACTTTTCATACTTAAACACTAATGATAAGTATCAGGGAAGATAGTACTCTGTGTACTTCAACTGCTAGGTAAAACCTCAGGGCAGCCAAAATGAGGTTTAGGGAAGGCAAAGCATGGACAACCTTCAGGCAACATGAAGTCAATTTGATTTGTGTTTCTCCCTCTTGTCCTCAACCTACAGAAGATGAAAGATAGCATCTACAACAAGGAGCTAGGGCTTTTTCCTTAATATGTAATAATTCAAAGAAATGTCTCTTTTGTGTGCTGTTTGTAGCCAGAAATCAAAAATACCTTACTGACTTGGGTTTTTCTGAAATGCATTTTCCTGAAATGCATTATCCCTGATGTTACATGGAAAATAAGCTGGTAGAAAATCTCGGAAGTCAAAGCAGAGTCTTACTGCGTTCTTTCCATGTCCCACGGAAGTCTCGCACCCAGCCAGACACGCCGAAACATAGGTGATTCCATTGGCTCCACACACAGGATCCCAAACATTGGAGGCACATTTGCAGTGAGAATTGCATTCAGAAAATAAGGAATTTTCGTGGTATGGAATGGGGTTGCTTGGAAGTTAAGTTCAGACAAGTGTAAGAAATTTTTAATTCAGAGCTGAGGTCAGTGAAATCCCTTCTGTGTGACAGTTTTGCTGTCCTGAAACCCACCTCATATGCCCAGGACATGTTTTCACAGCTGAGTTTCTACATCTCTCTTGGTCTGTTTGATATCACATCCTACTTGCACTGATATTAAAGTGATTACTAGATTACAGAGAATTTTAAAACAAATGAAAACATTGCTACTGGATTTACTGGTAGGTGTAGACAGAAAAGAGGTAGGAGGGAGAGGTCAGTTAATTGATCCTAGAGCTAGCAACAGTTATCAGAGTCTTATCAAGTATCTCTTTATCTGTTGGTAAAAATGCACCAGTGACCTGATTGCCGTAGTTGAAAAATACTCCTCTGTTAAATCCTAGCCTAGCTTTTCATAGAGGATATGAAGAATGCAGAATTCTCTTTTGCTTTCAGATCTCCCTTGTGAATTGAGCAAAAAGGGATGTCTTCTCTCATCTTCTCCTTTCTAGGTAAGGTAAGCTTATGTGCTTGCTATTTTTTCATCTCAGTGCTTTCTAAGGCTATTCCCTGGTCCACCACTTACATTCTTAGTGAAAACATTGCACAGCAATACCCCTACCCTCCCCTAGAGAAATAACCTACATTGCTAATGATGCAATTCCTAATTAATCTTTAACCAGCACTGGGCTTTGTCAAGCTGACACTCTGCTGACCAACAAAACTACCCCACTGACACATGGTAGTGTTCACTTTCTCTCATGCATTCCAAAAGCATGTTTCTCTTTTAGCCTTGATGTCACAGCACATTTTTTGAGAACTATGGAGAAAACCACAATCTTTTCTGTTTTATACTCACCCTTCATAGGACACTGTCATTCCTGCCACCAAATAGTTATCACAGCCAACAAAAAAGTGCAAGAGACTGATGGCATAGGCCAAGAACGACATGATAAATGAAAACTTCGTTGCGCCAATGATGCCCATTTTGTATTTTTTCATTATAAGCCCACCTAGGAAAATTCCAATACCTACAGGAGGTAAGGATGTAATTCCTGAAAGAGATTATAGAAGGGGAATGTTAGATTTAAAGAATCCTTATGGTCTTAAGAGCCAAAGTCTGTCCTTAGTTTGTTGTCCCTGGCAGTTTTATGGTCTGTTAAGACTTCAGGAAGGGTTGTGTTCAGTCCAACCCCAGAGCTGAATATGCTGTTTTTGAAGTGCCCAACCCCCCAAATCTGCTTCCATTTCAAGGACCTTGTCAGATCTAAAACTTCCACACCACACTCATTGCATATTTGGGGTGCCCTTGCTATAAATATAGTATCAATGCAGTGCAATGTAATATAATTTAAAAATTTCTTATGGTCCCATAGGCACACACTCTGTATTTTTTATAATTCAGGTTCAGGTCACACCACCATTTACTTCAATCTGTTATGCAAGAAATTCAACTCTGGATAAAGCACACCAGAACTTTACCTCATGCACTGCTTACAGCACAAGCAGTCCTTGCACAGTGTAACTCACCTATTAGAAAGTTGGATTTGGATGTCGATTGTCCATACTGCTGTTCCATATACTTTGGTTTGTAAGTCAAGAAACCAATAAAACCACTGAACTGTAACAGTGAGCAACACAAAAATGTAAAGTACATTCGATTACCCAACACTTTTTTCAGGGAGGTATAGAAATCTGAAAGAAAGGGACATATGAGTTGGCATTGAATGATGCATGGTGTAATTGCTGGTGAGTAACCTGCAAAATTTAGGGCAAGGTCCTGCTCTCCGATGCCCAAGAGCATATTGTACTGATCTTCATTTGCATGAGGGTATCTGAAAGCAAAATCAGGTTCTTGAAAAACACCAGAGGTTGAGATACAAGAAGAGAATCCTAAAAGGAGACAGAACTACGGGTTAAGGCCCATAGTTGGCACAGACACAGGGCACAGACTTTGTTCAGCTTGCATGAATATTATCACAGGGTTAAGGTTAAGTGAGAGCTGCCTTGGGTGGAGAAGTCCAGTGTCTTCCACTGGGATCTCAACAAAACATTTGACAAATGAAGCAAAGCCACCTTTTTCCATCATCTTTCTGCCATGTTTTTTTGGCCTGAGGACTGCACAACCAGAGCTATTCGAGTCTGATGTATTTTCATCAGGTACCAGTGTGCTTCAGAGTCTCCATGAACTCTCTCAGATGAATAACTTGTCTTTCCATACTGAAAAGGGGGCATTGGAATATTTTCCTTAAGTTCAGATACAGAAACACTTTTCCACTGTTCAAATTTCTTCCAGCACAAACACTCAGGTAATGATTTATTGCAGGTGCAAAAATGCATGCAGAAACTCAGAGTCCTGAACAAGCTCTTTCACCTCTAATAAATTTTGGTGGACCTTTCCTTTTCTGGGGATATCTTCCTGGTTTAGATGGAAGTGCAGGGGAGGCAAAACATTTTGCAGAACTCTTACATTCCCTATGTGTGTTGTGCCTATTGGTTTTTAGATTTATACAACATGAGAAACACTTGCCTTTCAGCATTACTGACCACTTCCTTGGCTTAGTTTTTTCAGGAGAAAGTTTATTCCTTGAGGCACCCGTGTTTTCCAAGAGACCACATGAAGTTTTGTCTTTATTGGCTTCCTCTGGCTTTTTCAGACTCTTTGGCAGAAAGCAAAATGGAATAGCAGATAGGAAACTGCATGCTCCACCTATTAAAAAGCCAAGCCACCATGCACCCACCCAGCGGGAATCCTGTGGGGTGATAGTGATGCTCCCTAGAAATGAGGGAAACAGGCACAAGTTACCCCAGAGAAGAAGCTGAACCTTCCCAACCTTTGTCTGCTATGACAGCTACATTTTATACTGTCTGACTTCCAACAATAATCATCTAATGAGGGACTATCCATGCAGTGAAGGCATCAGGAATCATACCCTGAATGGTGTTACAGAATCACAGATTGTTTTAAATTGGAAGGTACCCTAAAGCCCATCTTGTTCCAAAACCCTGCCATGGGCAGGGACACCTTCCAGTAGACCAGGTTGGTCTGAGACCCATTCTACCTGTCCTTGAACACTTCCAGGGTTGGGGCAGCCAAAGCTTCTCTGAACAACTGGTTCCTCTGCCTTACCATCTCCACAGGGAAGAATTCCTTGCTAAAATCTAATCCAAAATTACTCTCTTTGGGTTTGAAGACATTCCTGTTTGTCCACTGCTATTTTATCTGCCACTCTACACCTTTCACTGACTGATGTTTTGTGGCAGACAGAGCAACACTGAGGTCCTCACCCAACACATGGGAAACCAAAAGGGGTGGCAGACAGGCCTCAAGCATGGTGTGGTTTTTGGGCTGATAACTTTCTCCTGAGCCTATCCTCTGCTCTCCTGAATTGCATAGGCTGCTGATAAGCAATGGGACATTCTCTGTAGTTGTCAGTGAAATTAGCTATGGCTTTAAATGTATTGCAAGGAAGATGAGAGCAGCTGGTTGTATTTTAATGGTTGTTAATTTTGGCATGTTTGGTGGGGAACCAATATTATAAGACTTTTCACTGCATGACCAGAACTGGCTCACTGTCTATAGTCTTAAATAAAATCAAACACTGGCTTAACAAAGGCCAAAGACAAAATAGTTCACCTATCTAACAACAGGATTTTGAAGATCTGAAAAATTGTCTGTCCTGCTAGGAAAACAAGATCACTGAAAGGGAGCAGGATGAAGGACCACAGACACCACTTACAGGGATTGCTGTGTCCCCTCTGGCATTGGGCAGATGTCAATGCTTACACGTGTTTTCATTTCATCTGAATAAGCAAGGGCTGGGAAAAAGTGTGTAATGTGCTGCAAAAACTATGTGAAATGTAAATAATGTAGAATACTCAGTGGAAAGTGTGGATAATTTCCCCAAACTGTAAAGCTGCTGTACTAGCAGATCTTTCTGTTAAAATTCCAGTTTAGAAAAAAAATCTTGGTTCTGTGAAAGTTCTTGGTACTAATTCTTTAAGTGAAATGTGTATTACAATCCTTTAATCTTAAAGCACAGTTCTAAAATACGCTCCCAGTCTAATTCTGCCCTTACTCTAACAGCTTTCAGTAATTTAGTAAAACCGTAATAAATTACACAATAAAATAATTAAATAAATATAATTAAAATACAAAATATATTAATGTAATTAATATAATGAGAAGGTATGCAACTGTTTATAGGAACTTCTTATGAACAAGTATTAGCTTACTTTCACTTTTCCTCTGTTTTTCTTACCCAAATCAACAAATCCAATATCCACGTACAGCTTCGCACATAGAGATCCCAACAGGAAACCAAACATCGGGCCCATCATGGCTATTGTGTGCAAACATGCTGAAAATACAATGAAGCAGATGCTAGTACCCTCTGATGGCTGGATGTTGTCTTCTGCAGAGGGTGATCAACCTCTCATACTACGACTCTCTCAGTTTATTTCATGTTGATATTACCTACATACACAGGAACATTCTCTTCTTTAGCAAAATCATCGAGATAAGAGATGCCCAGTGGTGTTATTGGTGTCTCACCAATCCCACGTAACATGTTTCCCAGTAAGATATATATCCACATATATGATGATGGTTCCTTATCACAGCCTGCAGATGAGAGTTTACACCTTTGTAATAAAATATTGGAATGGGAAACAGTGAAAAATCACAGGAAATGTAGCACATGAAATGATTATAGCTTAGAATGCAAGGTATTTAGAACATTTTCCTTATAGAAGATAAATGAGAGGCTGTTGATCGCATTATAAATTTCCATGATCTTCTAATAATGTTTTCTTCCACCTCCATTGCATTTGATTTCTAAAAATACAGGTAAGTATTACCCATCGGAACAATGCTCATTAAAAAAAAATAACTTACTGATATTTTCATAAATATATTACCTGGCATATATAATGTATCTTTAATGTGAGAAGTTTGAGATGGTTTCTGGTGCAGAGTTTGGCTCATTCTCTGTGTCCCATACAAGCAACACATAAAACAGCTGTATTCCATATTGTAAGGAGGATAATAGGAATCTCCATTTATTTCTGTTAAAATCTGTGCAGTTTAATGTCCTGTCATGCTATTTCTTCCACTCCCCAGCTCCAGGTCCTGGGTAACTGAACCCTTGCAACCAAGGATAAAACAAGCTCCTGTATTTGTACTTTCGTTTACCATTCCTTACCTGATCGTGAGACTTCCAGGACAGTGTCATTCACATCTTGATGCAGGGAGCAGGGATTTATGCTGGCACTTAAGTTGGCTGTATGTGGAGCTGTCTCATACTTATAGCTGCAAACACACAACAGTAGGTTTTAGAAGCAGTGCTCACTGGGGAAACACCAGTGTGATAGGGCTGGAACCACTTGGCTGCTGTTTCCCTAAAGAGAAAGGTATCTTTGGTTAAATATCGATTCAAAGTGCTACTGAAGGAGCGAACAAGATTATTTAAGAACATTTTAGAAAACCAAAATACTAAAATGAAGAATAAATAAAACCTTCTCTCTGGAAGGTGTGACTTTTTAAGCTGGAAAATTCAAAAAGGGCTTGTGAAAGTACTTCAGGTAGGATTGAAATTTTGGTGTCTAAATTTAGGGTGAGGTCCAAGTGGGCTCCCTATATTGACTCCACAGACAAAGAGAAAAAGAAGACTGTCTTGAGTTTGAGCAAAGGTTCTCCTGTCCATCTTTGATATATGTTTGGTCTGTTCAGCTGCTTTAACATGATCTCTTTCCCAGAAACGAGTGCTGCTGAGGGGCAAAGTACAATTAGCTTTAGCAGAACAACATGGTAAAGCACACATTCTACTTCAAGGAACTGCCCTGGCTCTGTTAGACCAGGCAGGCTTATTTTTCGTGTTGAGACAAAGAGCAGTCATCAGGAGAGACAGTGCAGAGCAGTTTCCCTACAAATGCTCAGACACAGGTTCATGAGCTGCCCAGTGTAGGTGAGTATGACACGTGGTCTGTCTTAAAGAGTGAAAAACTTATGGAAAGTCTGCTGCTAGTGCAAGATCCACTAACATCAAAGAAAGCAACCCTCAGTTTTCTTTTTGCAGCAGTATACCTAAAATTATTCTCATATATTTAAGAAATCAACAGAAACATGTCTTAGTCTATGCCCAAGCTATGGCTAGAAACATTTTTGCATATAAACATAATGCAGTAATTCCCTGATTCCGGAGAATATTAATAAAAAACAAACCAGATACAGAAAATCAGTTTAACCAGGCATGTACATTTGGAACAGGAAAAACCTGGTATGAGCTCTACCAGCACTGATCCATCTGCAGGCTCTAGCATAATTTCCTTCTTTTCCTCCTTTTTGAACAAGCCTAAATGGAAATGAGAGCATTGTGATTTTCCCATTTTTTCAATGAGCTGAACTTTCACTTAAGAAGAGCTGCATTTTTTAAATGAACATTCACCATCACAAGAGTGACATGTGTGTCACATGGGGTTTATTGTACATGGAAGTGAGGCTCTACAAGCCTTTGGAAATCTAAGGCTAAATATACACCAAGTTACATTTAAAAAACAGGAAGCAGAATGCAATTCCGGTGTTAGGTTACCCAAATTAACCATGATTAGTACTTACTATCCCATGAAGAAATGAGGCATTGCTGATAAAAAGCACCCCAAGGCCATGGTAAAGCATCCCACAGCTATTACTCTGGGCCTATGAAGCTTAGCTCCAAAGTAGCTTACAAATGCAATCACCAGCAAGTTGCCTGCAAGGCAATGAACCTGTATTAATGCCAGATGCTGTCTCGTGTTTCTCTGAGCAGTTTTCTGCGTGTTAGAGAACATCCATTACCCATCTCAAAGCTCCCATCGACAAAACCCGCAGTAGACGACGTCAGGTCAAACCTTCGCTCAATCTGGGTGATGGAGCTTTTCATTATCGTACCACACAAGGCTTTACTGAAGTAGCTGAATGACAGAGCAGCCAGAAATACCTGGGCAAAGATTCAGACAAAAAATGGGAGGTAGAGGCAGGAAAACTGGTCACAGATGTACCAAATATATTTAAAACTATGTGGAACAATCACCATCATGACATACACTTGTTACTCACATTGGAGTGGCAAAGTTAATCTTAATCCAAATTACCTTTTTCTTGGGTCATATATCCCTTATTTTAGGCCAATTCATAACTGATTCTAACTCAGTCATATGTCATCAAAATAAAAGTTTTATGCAAGTTTTTATGATATATCAGTATTAGGAACGTGGTACTGACTGAGTTCATCTCTGTATCACGTGATATATTTTGAAATGCTGCCTCTCTGCCATATATCTCACAAGGAAAAGCTTAATACTCTTTGTAGTTTGACTGTTTCTTCCACCAACACACATTGTGGATTTGCAAATAAAGATTCAGTTGGTAAAATGTTTAAGTTTGTTTAAATATTATCCAACTATTTCCCCATAGTCTAAAAACCAAATAGACTTATTGCTCACTGGGCAAGAGTTCCAATATAACAGAACCTTGGGTAAATAAACAAAGTAAATATAGGTTTAGATATTGCAATACTATCTACTGTAAGAAACGAAGCCAATCCGGGAAGTAAAATCTTGAAGATTGGTATATTTACTCTCTTTTTGTCAGGACTGAAGAGAAAAATCTCTCAAGTGTGGAGTTTGTCCTAACATGTTCTATATTTCCTGAGCTTGACTGGCAAAAATCAGAGAATCACCCTTTGTGCCTAATGCCAGCAGTGCTCTCAGAGGGTTTGGCTGCAATCACAAACCGCTGATAAGCATGAAAACACAAACAAAAATTACCGGGGTAGTTTGGGTTTTAAAATGCAATCCTCAGGTCAGCCACAAAACATTTGATGAAATATGGTTCACCTCACCTTATTTTGACCCTACAAGAATGGTGGTGACAGCAACCTCCAGACAAGTGCATTGTAGGCACCTAATTGAGGCTGATTCAAGTCTTCCACTTGAAGTTGCTGTCTCTCTCTAATGACCAAGAAGGGGATCCACCTACAAGTAACTTGTGAGTAAATATGGTAGATCATGAATTTTTATTTTCTTTAGAAAAAAGATAAGGTTTGACTATCCCCTGTACCTTTAGTGAGTATCCAGTTCCACAAAACACAGGGGGAACAGGAGGGAAGGAATTTCGCATGTCACACCTTGAACAACATTTCTTAGCAGATAACAATGGTAATTCATGGTGATATTGCTAGGGCACCAAACCTTCAATCCAGTGCAAGAAGAAGTCTTTTTGACTGGTGGAGTTCTGTTTCCTTCATCATCCAAAAGCTGGTCAGGTTCTGCTTCCTGATTTGAGTCATTGACATTGCTGGGTTTGGTTTCCACTGTCATGGCTGATTTCTTTACTGAGTGATCTGAACTCGAGAGAAAACAGTAATAAACACAAAAGCACATATGCCAAAATAGAGTTGCTTAAGGACCTCCCTGATGAGTCTGGTGAAACTAATTAAAGGAAAATGCTGAGTTGTTGAAACTGAACCTTTCTACTGAAAATTATTTGGCTCAATGATTTGCATGTTTCAAAGTGTATATTTGTTTAAATTCTGAAGTATCTAGCTTTGACATCTTTTTTTAAGAGACATGAGCACCCCCCTTTCTACCTTGTACTGTCCTTTAATGCTAAAAAGGCAATTTTGACAGACATAGACAATGATATATCCTTCGATACATCATAATGTTTTAGTGTTGAAAGCCTTGTTTTGTTATTAAGCTGTATTTTGGTTTATTGCAATGAATAGTTCAATATTTCATCTTTTTTTTTTTTCTCAGCTTTTTAAAACTCTGTATCTGAGTGATGGGTAACAACTAAAACAGACACTTCAGGGAGAAGTTGTAAAGGAAGTCTATATATCTGTTTGCAAAGTTTATTTAAAGAATGAAAACACTTGCCTGTTTGTGCAACTCCCACTACAAACAGAACAGATTTCTCAAGGACGATCCAGAAGCCACTGCAGAGCCCCTCAGAAAAAAAATAGGTCACTTGAAACAAGCCATCTTCAGATCTGCAGATAGGAGTATTGCATATTCTGTTAGAGAATTGAAATTAACGCCCTCAAGTCCGAACTTAGAAATCACAGCTCACAAGATCTGATTTGTTTCACCTTTCACAATACTTTCCTCATTTGAGAAAAGGGTGAAAAAAAGAGAGAGGGGGAACAAATCACACAAAGAGAGGTTTATATGCTTGAATGCAGCTGAAAAAAGTTGGATGAACTTTTGCAGTGCTGGAAAAGTTCCATCTGCTTTCCCACTGCTAATATCTACTTCCCAAAATCTTTTGTGGCTATGCTATAAGTCTGGGTCAACACAAGTATCAGGACAAGAAAAATTAACTTCTCCCTCCCTTTGGCTACTCAGACAGATAGGAACAAGAAGCAGAGAGAGGATTTCTCCAAGACTGCACCAACAAAAATTATTATGAAATAAATTTACTCAGTGCTCAGGAAAAGTTAGTACACAAATACTTTTGAGCAACTGGTCCTCTGAAATTCACCTGTTTTTGTGTAACCTGAAGATATAAACTTCTCCTTGTAATTATGATACATTGATGACTACAATAATATGCTGGGGGAGCATATAATTAGTTTATAAAGGTCAAGACACCAGTTTGCTACAGGTTTTGTAGACTCTTATAAAAAAAATATAGTGGTGTTTGAGGACCTTTGAGAATACAGGAAACAAGTCTAAGTCTTTGGGCTGATTGTCACTGCAGTTACACTCTCAGGTACTGTGACATCACCCAGTAGAAGAGCAAATCACAAATCAAGAGCCACATTTCCTCCAGTAATTTATGGAACTGTAATGATTTACACTAACTGCAGTGCTAATCCAATTGTCTCACTGATTTTTAAATACAATCACAGCAAGATGTTTTAAGTTCACCTAATATGAAAAATGAGTTTCACAGAGCTGTGCAGACCTCAATGCTGCTTGCATTGCTCACAACATACAGTGCTTGCAGTTCAGAGACACACATACAGTGCATGATGCCATCACTGAAGCAATGACACCAGGACTGCCAGATGTAAACTGACTGATAGACTGATAGATGTAAACTAAAACCACTACATGACTACAGCAAATACAACTGGTACTACACAGGTCATGTTCAATAGCTGCAAAAATGGCAACATTCTAAAGTTAAGACAACAAAAAGAATAATTAAAAGGTTCCTAATGGCAACATTCTAAAGTTAAGACAAACAAAAGGAATATTTAAAAGGTTCCTACCTAGGTTCTGCATCCACAACAACAGCAGTTATACTACCACATAAATGCTCAAAAGTCAGCGTATTCTCTCCTTAAGCAAAGCTCTGCTGGCACTTGGTAGAAGAATCATTAACTTTCAACACAAACCAATGTTTTAATCTTGTCTCCTCCCAGTTCTGCCCTCTGTTAAAGGTCCCAAAATCCATGTTTATCCACAGCGGTCAAAAGTTAATTAGGAAGAGGATGTGCAAGTGTGTTCCTTTTGTACATTATTGTGAAGCATCTTCCTTTTTTTCCTGACCTTGTCTAGGTTATAACAGTTGTTATAATAGTTCACACCTTCCTGGCGTTTAAAAATGTGGTGTCCCAACTTTAGAAACATTCTTGTCTCCAATGCATTTTGTTATGAAGTTTTACTTTTACAGTCTATGCCTAAAGTCCATTCAGCTCAGATCTGCTAGAGCCAGCCAAGGACTTCCAGGAAGAGAAAATATAATGCTTTGGATATATGGAACAAAGGGGGTGTTCAAGAATCATTCATGCTTAGAAGATCATTCAGATTTACAGTTTAGTGCTATTAACAGCACAGGCAGGTGAAATATTAAAGTTCATTAGGGCTATATGTACTTTGGAGCAGCCCTTTATCTACTTACAACCCTAGTTCAAGGAAACCAGAACAAGTTTCCTGAGAAATAATTTATTTGATTGTGCCCCTGCTGTGCATTCTGCCAGATTCCTGAGAGTAACTGTACTTAAAAGATAAGTTATTCTTGAGGCACGTGAGGTATGACTACTGTCTGCCTGGATGTTACATCAAAATATTCCACTCCTGGTTTTTCCTGCCCCCTTCCCTGCCATCACTTTCACCATGTTGACAGCCATTTCATCATAGAAATCAATCAGCTTAGTCAGACCTTGTTTTACCCTTGATAAATCCATGCTGGTTGTTCCAAATCACCAGTCCATCGTGTCCAATAATTGCTTCAAGCTTAACTTAGTCTATAATCTTCCATAAACCTCTGCTGCTATTTTACTGATCCGTTTTGGTTGTAACTTTTTGTGCAGAACAAGTTTTAGTTTTCCATGACTGAGTGATTCCTCATTGCAGAGAAAATCCATGGTGTTACATTATGATTGCATCCATTATATTTAAGTCTAAATGAAAAAACCCCAAAACAACCACCATTGCCATCACTGCAATTTTTCTAAAAGAGTTATTCCTCACAGTCAGAGCATTACTTAGCATTAAGCACAGGCAAGAAATGAAAATTCATGGTCCTGTAACTGATGTGGGCCTCTTTTTTTCAGTTAGTGATCCTTCATGTCCTGTTGTGGCATAAAGCATCAACCACCCACTTCCAGCAGGTTTCTTACACCATTGAGGCCTCAAATGGCTACCTAGAAAGAGAGACTAGACAGGAATAAAGGAGGGGTTTTATTGAAAGGCCTTCAGAGGTCACACTCTGGGCTCCAGAGGCTCCTGCCTCAGTGCATCCCAAAATGGACAATGACAGCTCCCGAGTTCTTCCCACTTTGATATCAGCATCAATTGCCCAAGCAGAAGCCAGGCAAGGATGGAATTTGCCCAAGCTTGCCCCCCTTTCTCTCCCCAAGATGAAGGTTTGCAGTTGTTGGGCCCAGGAGGGTCTGGGTGTCCTTGGAGAGCGAGCTGGAGAGGCTTTGTTATGTCAGTGTGAGCATGAGAGAACAGCACTGAACGAGCTCCAGGGAACTGCAGAGTTACACTAGCAGTACAGGATTTGAAAAATATAAAAGTTAAAACCTAAGGCATCACTATGACTGACATTTTCTAGTCTCAAGACAAGCATCTTAGCCCCTGTTTATTGCTCTTTACTGCAGGCTACCATACCATACTGCTAATCTGTGTGGGTGCTGGCGCTCCACCAAGGGCACAGACACACCTGTGTCCTCATCCTTCCTCAAAGGTGTGTCACACACTCCACTGTTAGGCTCTGACTGTGTCAAGATAAGCACTCCCTGTTGTTTTTACAAAGTTTTATGGTGGAGCTGTGCACCCTCAAGGTTTCATTTTCAGGTTGTCTTCAGAAGTATTAGCAGACCTACCCAAGTAGGGTTTCGGCCATTTAATCCTAAATATCTGGAAAGGGACAGAGTTAAACTGTTTACTCTGTTATTTGGGAATAGTAGAACCTGTAGAAAAAGGTGCTACTTTCTTTTTCATACAGTATTTCTTTGTTTTCATCATTTTGAAAAGTGAATACACATCATTTCTTTGTTTTCATCATTTTGAAAAGTGAATACACATCAGTTTCTCTCTATTTTTTCCGAGTCCTGTATATACCATTAATTTATAACTTTCCAGGAATTAAAATATCTTTTGTACTTTGCTTTCTATCTTCAGACTTCTACTGTCCAAACTGTTTGTGGAAGCATTCACAATCAAAGCTGACTTCTTGAACCAAGAACTGTTGATTAAAACTACCAGAATGGGAAACTAGTGAAGTCTAGTTGAAGACTTGGTCTCACACCTGAAAAAAAGAAGCCTATCTCTTTTTCCATCCAAGACACGCCCACCCCCCCCCCCCCCCCCCTCCCATACCCTATCA
>VZRF01005627.1:0-11863 GCA_013396875.1 Vireo altiloquus | reverse complement strand
CCACCCCCCCATATTACTTACACTTTCAGGGGAAATAAATTGATTATGATAGTAAAAATCTCCTTAATACGAACATTGAGATATTAGTAATTTCTGCTTCCTGCTGAGATTAAAATCAGTCCTTACAAAAGCCACAGCAAGTCACCTTTAGCACAGGAGCTGGTTGCAGGCTCCTCCAGGCAGAGGGTGGCAGCAGATCCCAGCAGAAGAAGAGGCTGCCAAGGCACAGATCCCAGCAGAAGAGGCTGCCAAGGCACAATTTGCAAGGGGCTGGCAGCAGGGGCAGGGAGCTGCTGGCCAGGCAGAGGCCAACTGCAGTAGGCAGCTTTGATTAGAGCCCTTCTTATTCTCAAGACACTAATCCCTAGATACAGAAAATCAATGTATTTTAAAATTTAACTCTTTGCTAACAAACTAAGTAAAAGTGGTAGTGTACAGCTAAGCAAATGTCAACTACAGGAATCCTGAGTGGGTGAAAAAAGCCTTTACCACAACGGAAAAGGTTTCTTTGGTACTCCTGTCCCAGAGTGTATCGTTCCAATTAGGTGCTAACAAGAGAGAAAAGCATGCTGATAGGCTGATCTGTTTTCTCCATCTTAGCCACTGTCTGGGAATTTATCCTTCCACTGCTCAGTGGAGAGTTCATAAGAACTTTATAATTTTGTCATTGATTTGCATCATGCATTTATCTGGGGAAAAGTAGACCATAGTGTACTGTTTTAATGACATTTCTTACTTTTTTTTTTTTTACTTAAAGTACAAAGGGTAGATATTAATGCTGGCTGTACAGCTTCTCTTTGCATTCAGTCTCAATAGATTGGAGTTGTTATTACAGACACAGAATTGAAGTGTAGGTCACTGGCAGGTGAGAGTGCTTAGACCTTTGTAGGAGCCAATCCAAATGAGTGCTGCATTTCAGAACAACAGAAACAAAAACCATGCAGACTTCAGGTGAAATCCCATGCCAAGCCCCCCATCACCTTCACGTGGTGTGGCATAATACCTGATGTAACGTGACTGAGAAAATTAATATGGCTCATGTAATTGAATACCTGAAATTATACACAACACAACTTCGATACACGGTTCATCTGTCTTGTTACACTGCAGCAGATCTTTTACAAGAATGGGTGAGTCTTGATTTAAAACTACACCTGAGAGAAAAATCTATCAGAGGTCAGAAACACCCCAAACCCCCCAAGTGAAAAAAAAAAAGTATCTTATTTCTAGTAAAGTTTTATCCTGTTTGATTTCCAGACACTGCAAAACTCTTTGCACAGTTAAATAAACAGTTTTTTGCTGACCGTAAAACATTATCACAGGTTGGTTTTTATTTAAACAAGTTTGTGTTTTTCCACATCTAGATTTAGAAGTGCCAACATCACAGGATCAACAAGAGGGTTCTGGATACCACTGTGTACAATGACCTTTCAAACTTACCATGCTCAACAGCCATGAGAGAGAGCTTCCTGGCCTGATCACCATCCAGCTGTGAGAATGTGCTCCACGTGCTCTCCACTAAATCCTTTCCTTATTTACTCTCTTCAAAATTCAATGAACTGTATTAATCTGGGATGAGCTGTTGGTTAACTAACCTCCTGATAGTAGCCACATGTTGCTTAAGTAAGGTCCTTTTAATGGGCACTTTAAATCACCATTAAAGGGCCCCACGTTTAAATTGCTGTCATCATTTTTATAGCAATTATGGACTTTTTGTCTTCTAGAGGTTGATTAGCACTGGATGAAGAACTGCCTCATGCAGCACTTGCTTAGTGATAGTCCAGGGCACAAAGAAAGGCAACCAGCCTGGGTCAGGTCTATGATCCCTCCAGGCAACAGGCTTTGGGCTAGATTATTAATAATTATTAATAAAGTTTATCTATTTGCAAATGTTTTTAAAATACCTCTATGACTGAACTACTTGCAAGCCTATGCACTTCATAGCTTATAGAAGTAAGTTTTAGTAACTTGTTTCTCTTTTAATGCTATGCAGAATTAAGCTGCATGTTGTGTCACCATCAGTCAAACCAGCCTAAGTGGTGCTGTCAGCATTTCCTCTCAGATTATACCAATTGTGCTGTTATTTCAAAATATTACAATAGTGATTTCATACATCAATCTTACTCATTATTTTGAGCACTTCAAGGAGGCAATCTATAATTATTCAGCCTGTTTATTCTTTTTGAGACATCCACACCCTTTGCTCTCTGTTTTTCAGTAATTCCCTCAGATGCAGGGATGGCATGAGCTATAGATAAAATGCATTGCTCCCTCAGCCTTCTGACCTTGCCTTTTTGCCTCCTTTATTTGCTAGAAGTTCTTGATTACTCCCTCCTGACATGATAAAAATGATGTACCTATAACTAAGACATGCAATGTCATTTAAGAGTTGCATTTTTTGCCAGGAGGTAGAAGAGGAAATGTGCCTTTGGCTTGAGTGCCCCAGGCCTGGTTGTACATCCCATTATGTGGCACAGCCTGGTTACCCTAGCCTCGTCCTGCATCTGACAGATGGGGACCTTGCTATAATATCCTACTTTTTACATGGCATACAGCCCATGGTGACTTCTTAACAAGGGTGTGAGTCCCACTCTGGCCTCTAAGGCTGGTATCAAAGGTTGGGAAATCACCTCAGCTAATTCTTTCAACAATCTCGCCTTTGACAATGAAAGGGTTTTTCTTCTTTGCAGTCTCTTGGTTGTGATTTAGTATCTCTAACTCTAAAAAGAAAAGAAAAGACCCAGATTTGTTGACCTTTGTGAGACAGCACCTGTTGCAGATATAGTTTAAGATGAAGAATTCTGGTAGGAGGATTCTGACAGATCCAAATACTCTGGTGCTGAGATAATTTTTTCAAGTATTATAGTAAGTCCAGAATATGTATCTCTAGTCAGACACTCATCTATGCCTCCGTGTTACTACTTAAAGTACTGAAATAAAGTAGCAGACTTGAAAATAGTTCAAAGTGGGAATGGTTTGTATCTGCTTGCTAACTTCCAGTATTATCATTGCTGAAGGATGGGAGGAGAAAAGTGGTCATTTTCAAAACATAATGAAAATAAGACTTACTGAAACAAATTCTTTTCTAGTATTCTATGTGTAAAGGAAATGTAAGGGATGGAAGGAATGGAATGGGGTATGGAAGGAAAGCCCATATTTTAAAGAATTAATCACTAAGTACAGGCTTAATATATAACCGTAGGTGATAACCCATGGATTTTTTCTGTCCCTGTTTCTTTCTGAACTAGAGTAGGATATGTTTATTTCTCTTAATTTCTTTATTTTATTGTTGTGGTTTAACCCCAGCCAACAAGTATATGCCATGCAGCTGCTTGCTCACCCTGCCCCCACAGAGGGATGGGGAGGGGAATTTGAAAAAAAAAAAGGTAAACCCCATGGGTTAAGAACAGTTTAATACTTAGAGTAAAATAAAATAGAAGAATAATAGAATAATAATAATTGCAATGAAAAGGAAGGGAAAAAAAAGAAGAAAGAGAGAAACAAAAGCCAAGAAAGACAACTTTTTGATACATGGTATGGTTGCTGACTGATTTCGTTGCTGACTGCTCCTTAACAATCACTGGTTCCTCCTGGCCAATTCCCTCCAGTTTATATACTAGAAATGGCATTCCAGGGTAGGGAATATCCCTTTGGCTAGTCTGGGTCAGCTGTCCTGGCCAAGCTCCCCCCCAGGTTCTTGTACAGCTTCTCACTGGCAGAGTATTGGAAGCTGGAAAGTCATTGACGGGGTAAACACAACTCCACAACAACTAAAACATCAGCGTCTTATCAACATCATTCTCATACCAAATCCGAAACACAGCACTTTTTTAGCTACTAAGAAGAAAATTTTCTCTCTCCCAGCTGAATTCAGTGAATTTTCCTGGCCCTCTTGCTGCCAGGCATGTGCAGAACTGCCACAGTGACAGCTTCATAATTGGTGAGTAGCAGTGTCCTTGCCAGGACTGATTCACAAAGTAGGAATCACCCCCACTGCCTGACACACATACATCAAGAACTGAGTGAAATGCAGATATCACTCCTTTTTTATCCCAATGTGGACTTAAGTTGGGTTCCACCTCTCTCCCATTGGATCTGGCAACTCATTTCTATGGGAAGTGCCCTCTCCAGGAGGCTGTGGAAGGCCCCAACCATTTTTCTTCCTTCCTGGATGCTCTTGCACTTTGACATTTTTTGCTGTTTTTATCATGATGTAATATCATGACACCTGAGACAGAAATGCCAATTTTTGTGATTCACTCCAACCACAACTCTTGACTTAGTCCCATATTCATAAACCTTCAGATTATTTTAATTACATTTGTTTAGTTCAATATCCAGTTTATACAAGGCCAAGTGAACAGCCACAGCTGTCCAGGACCTCGCTGCCCATAGCCTCTGCCACTCACCTGGGAGGACAAAGATCTGGGACAGGAAACTGGGTCTCCCACATTCCAGGCCACTGTCTAAACACTCACCCAAGTGGCAAATCTGGGTGACATTGGTTCTTCCTCTGACAAATCCATTTTCCCCAGTAATGGGTTTTTCTGCAGATATTTGCCTAAGCATCATCCTTCTTGGTGATGCTATTGAGTGGATTAGGTACTTTCCTAATGTCACAGTGTAAACTTTGGTCACTGATAAAGCCCAGTGAATCCCACTCTTAGGCATGTGCCCCTCCTCATGCACCCCACATGAGAGGCAGCAGGGTACCTCCAGTCACTGTAGGGACACAAATGATGTGATATGGGTTTGCTTTGCCTATATTGTGGTGAAGGAGGAAGCCTTTGAGCATCATGTGCTCAAAAATTCTAGTTGCTTTAAAGGGTATCTCTGTGGTGCTGCCATTACCTTTTTCAGTGCAAGCTTTCTTGAGATTTTTTTTCTTATTAAAGAGCTCTCCTTTGCACTCCCCACCCCAAATATAATTAGTATCAAATATTGACAAAGTCCAAAAAGTCTTAGTTTCAGCTATGAAATACAACAAATTAAAAGGAAAAGCCCCAAGTCACCTGGTCTTTTAATTAATTTTAATTAATTTTATTTTTCCCAAGCTGTCTTGTCATAGCTTTTTAAAATATAAATCATATGTATCTTGTACCATTTTGTTATTACATTATAAAGTGCATGGAATTATTTAGTACACTGAGTACTAGCAAGTAGCAAGAAACTGCTGGAAATCTAAAAAAGCTCTATTTTCATTCCAGTTTCCTTTGGATGATACTCTTGTGGTCTCTTTGTAAGGACAACTTCTGTTGTTGATTGTTGTGCTACTGGACAAAGCTACTGGAAAACGACTTCCTAACCTCAACATTTGATGTCCTAAGTGTTATGAATTGAACTCATGCTCAGAGCCTGTGGCCAATTTGTCCTTCCAGCAAACCACCTTCCTCCTGCCCCGTGCCTCACTGTTTGCAAGGATGGGCTACCTGCCGGAGATCCCTCCACCTTCCAGGTTGCCAAGTCAGGTTTAGAGCTCCTCTTGGCTGGTCCCACGGCAGAGGGAGCTGCACAACAGCCTCCCCACTACCCCTCACACCCGGGAGGAAACCGAGGGGCAGCAGAGGCTCTTGCAGCTTCACAAGGAGGGAGGGAGGGAGCTGAGGGGCAGCTGCAAAAATGGTGTCTCGGTGAGGGAAACACCTCCCCAGCCATAGGGAATCCCCTCACTCGGCAGGAAAAATGGTGAGCGGTGTATTTAGAGCTGTTCACGTGCTAAAAATTGGTGGTCTTTGCTTTTGGGGTTTACAGTGAAAATTGCAAGAAGGTGAACACTTTCAGGGTGGATACTAAGGTACTGATTCACTGATGATGGATTTTTGCCTGGAACACCACTCACTGGGTAAAATCACGGTGGATATCTCAGTTTTCCTAAAGTCTGGTCTCCTTTTCTGGCCAGTAAGTTGACTGAATTAACTGGTCACTATTGACAAAATTATCTTTTCTGCTCTTTGTTCCACAGGTGCCTCTCTCCCCGTTGGCTGAGAGGGTCTCATCTTGTGGAGAAGACCTTTTCCGCAGAACCCAAAGGACAGCAACACTGAAGAAAATGGACACCGTGCCCAAGACCAAAGTCAGCCCCAGGTACACATACCTGAGAGAGAAATGATTGATCAGAGCCTATGTCAAAGGCAACACATGACTAGAAGGCATCAAGGACACATTCACACTTTCATGAGGTAAGGGTGTGCAAGGACACTTCAGTCAAGGCGATGACCCTGGAGAGAGGAGTTTGTCAGCTCACCCAGGTCAGGTATAGTGTGGTCTGTGGCCAAAAAGGCATCTCAGGCATTGACTGACCTCCACCCCAATGTGCTTCAGTAAGAAAGGCACTAATATTTTTAGGGCAATTACTCTATTTTTTGGTTGTGTTGTAAACAGTACCAGTGATAGATATCAAGACCATATGATGGCATTTTTGCTTTACAGGCATAATGACAGCAACAACAGCAGCAACAATAGCATCATAATGTTTTATTAGCAAAAAGAGTACCAGCTGAGATTTTGCCCTTTCCTTCAAGTTTTCAAAAAAAGATGTACCCTCCTCTCATGTTTATTTTTCTTGTGGTAGGAGAAGGGACAACCTCTTCTCCCATTTTCCTCTTACCATTGTTATTCCACTCTTCATTTCTGGTGAAGCCTTTCACAAATGCAGTTCAGCCAATTACTGTCCTCTAGCAATAAATTGATAAAGACAACTCTGCACTTAAGCCTCTAGATAAGCCAAGTATGTTTTGTGGCAACTTTGCCTTCAATTTTTTGATCCAGCTCCAACATGGAGAAAAATGAGGTTTAATAATTTATTTACACACAGACACACACTATGACAGCAGAGACAATGAAAGGTGAGGGAAGCTTTAGCATAAAATTGAGGTTTCAACACAACCTTTTTTTTGTGAATTATTAAGTGACAATTTTTTCCAGCTGATACTGAAACAAGATGATCTCCCCCTCCCCCCAAAAAAGAGATTGAATAAAAAAAGAATGGTGAAATGTGAGCATTATTGTTAATATTGTTAGTCAGAGTCTTTCATTCAGTTTCAAATCTTTTACTCAGATTTTCTAACAGAAATTCTTCTACCAGTGCCAGGTGTAGATGTACTTTAAGAACAAAAGTTGAAGAACGAATGGAGAAGAGCTGTTACCTGAGTGCACCGGAGTCATAAAGTCTGCACGCTCCTCTTCCCCCACATCTTTTGCTTCCCCATTTCAGGCAAGAGGTATCTATGGCTACTCCGAAATACACTGGGGCTGGAATCCCCGCTGGGTGTATTTAACAAAAAAATAGAGGTAAGAAAAGTACTTTCCAGGGTGATCAGTTCTGATCTAGAGGCATGTTCATGCAGAACATAATATATTCTAACAGCAATGACACTTCCACCCTGTTTGCTGGTTCGAGAAGACGTGCCTTGTGCTGCCCAGGCACACACCGCCCTTTCCTCCCTGTGGGAAGCCAGGAAAACATGACAAAACATCAAAAAGCCTGTGGAAGTCCATAGAAGGAGTGCTGGCCACGGTTTGGTTTCCTCACCCTGCGGGATATCTCTGGGGAAAAAAAAAAATAGGAGATCTCCTTTCTTGAGAGTGATGGAGTCTGTTCAGCTTGGGTGTAGGGGTGTGCTGTGTGTTGGGTGGGGGATGAGAAGGGACAGTGGGGCTGGGAGCCTGCAGTGGGGCTGCAGGAATCCTCCAAGTATCCTGAGATCCTACTGTGGCAGGGGCAAACCTACTGCAGTTCTTGGGGCTGATGGAAAGGAAAAGCCTTTTTTCAGGTGCTGATGGGGATATCCTGGACTCTGTGTTACCTGGGGAGACACCCATGGTTGCTGGAGAAGAAAGTAAGCCTAGAGAGAAAATTCTGGCCTGCAAAGGTGTAAGAAAGAAGCCAACAGCTTGTTTTGATGTATTTTTACCCAGTTCATCCACATCTGCTCATTTAAAAGGTGACTTGCTTCTTGCTTTTTTTTTCATGAAGACCTAGAGGATTTTAGAATTTCTAGTTCATTGGCATCTCATGTTACCCTTGATTTCAAGTGGCTCTACCACAAAGCTGCAGTGAACCCTGCCCCCAAGCACACCTGTAGTCAGATTAATTCCTCCAGAAACTAGTGAATATATGCCTGAAAAGAAATCATAAATTCTCAGCCATACCTGTTCTATTATGCTTGTTGCTGAGTAAGAGGACAAGATGTAATTCTGATGTTAGCTTCATAGTCTAAAGGATCACATCTCTATAAATATTGGCCTTGTATATTTTAATTATTTTTAATTATTTTCATTATAAAAATATTTTAATTATACCTAAGACATAGTTACGTGATTTATGAAGTACAAAGCAATTTCCTTTTTCCAACCTTCTTTTCTTTTTTTTTAAATCACATGATATTTATTTGCAGATAAACATTGTTCTTTGCAACAATCAAAGCTTAATTCTAAGATAAATGATTAGTGAGGAGTGTATTAAAACCGACTCAGGAGTACAAACAGACTTACCAAGTACTCTTATTGCCAGAGTATAGATCCCAAGTGCAAATGATTTCAAGTGGGGTTTAATGCATCTAAAAATAATTATAATAAAAAAGGTGTTAAATAGAAATAAAGGATCAGATGTATATAATTAGAACACAAATATAAAGCAAGTGAAAGGAAAGAAATGTGACTTTTTCCTCCTTAATGTCATGGACTTTAACAAAATTGCAGAAATATGTAAAAAAGGAGATAAAATCAGAATGGCATCTAGGAAATCTGAACATCTATATATTCTCAACATCACATTTTAAGATGGTTGTGGATTTTCAGATTATATCAGCACTTATGTGTTACTAACACAAGATGAGAAAATTGATAGTGAAATCATGCATCCATTGGATGGTTTTGTTCAGTTAGATACTCCATGAAATTCAGGATCAAATCCCAGGCTAGTACAAGGTATTTAGGCACTCACTTTTCATTGCACTCTATCTAGGATCAGGATCACAACTCCTGTAAAGGTAAATCCTCCAAGCCATTCTCTGACAGAGCAGACCATTTGCATTTGGACCCTTCTGAGATTGCAGGGTGAGTCCAACACACTCATCCACTTCTTCTGGCTCCAGATGAGCCCTGCTCCAGCCTTAGATCATCATCCTGGCTCCTTGAGGGGGGTGAGGTGGTGGGCAGGAGAACAGCAGCCTTTCCCACCCATGCTATCAGCAGTGTGTTTATGGAGCCTCTCAGATTAGCAGGAATCACCTGCTCCCCCACCATACTCAAATGTGCTACTTCTCCCAGCACATACCAGACTGACTATTACAATCCCTAATCCAGCACAAATCTGGGTATATGTTTGATTTTGGCAAGTGAGTAGTACCAGCCACATGATTAAACAAGAACATTTTTGGTATGCGGGGTACACCGATATGGTAATTAGTAGAACTTCTGTCACAATATAAATCAGAAAAAATAAAATGGCCTAAAATTAAATTGTCACTACGGATGCACATAGCACTCTGGGGGTACAGTCTGTGTGCTCTGAACATGGATGGCCTCTGGTTCTTCAGAAATTAAGGTAATTGGAAATATGTTTTAAAAAATAATAAAGAGATTTCAGAACAAACTCTATTGTTCCCCACCAATGACAGTTTTCAACACTTCATTCTCTAATGCCCTGGTCATGGATTATCATCACACAATCTGTTGATTGTGGCTTATACAAGCACTGCCATCTACAAGGGCATGACTAAAATGATTTTAAGTTGGAGGAAGAGTGTCTTGCTCTCCTACCAGACTCGCTACGTAAGCACACCTCAGCCTAGAGTCCTCCTAAACAAACCTGAGGGCACAGAAAGCAAAAAGTGGAAAATAAAACCAATAACTGGATATTTATTACGTGTTTCATAGGATTTATATCCTGCAAAAAATATGCTCTTTCAGACGAAAAAAAATTGTTTTATTCTTTGTATTGTCTTTGCACGGAAACAGGAGTCCTTTGTGACACTGACTGATAGCCAGACCTCTTAGGGAGATCTGAGACTTCCTTTTCACTGCCTAATCACCTGCTATTAATAGCTGGTGCTTGAACAACAGCTATCTGAACTGCAGGGCTTTTTTCTCCAAAACTTCAGGTCTGTGCCAAGTTCCTTGGCTACTGTAATTGGAAAATACCACCAAAGTGGCATTTCAGCAAACGACTTGGTCACCAGCTCTAAGCATATTTCAATAACTTCAGTGTGCAAACCATCAAAGTAAATGTCACTACATCTTACAGGCTTTTAGGGATTTAGCTCTATTTGTACTCCATGGCAGGTGCAACGATATCTGCTTATCTGAAAACATCAGCTTGCTTAAGTGCTGGAATCTCAACAGAGATTACTGAATACTGAATAATTTTTAAAACAGACCATTGGAAAAAAGTACATAATGAAGTCTGCAAGTTGACCTTGGGACTATTTGTGTTCAAAGAAAATTTATTTTCCTTCTGGTAACAGAAGCACACTTTCAATTCAGCCAGATTTTTGGAGAAAGTCAGTCAGTTATGGATTTCAAAAAAGAGAAAAGTAAGTGTGAGCTTAAAGTGGAATTGGGCCCACAGGTCATTTGCAGTGCAGAAAAAAAAATAAAAAAAGGATTGAACTTACTGAAACATGTTTTATTTAGCTGCACATCAAAGGTGGATGCCGTCAATCCAGCAGGAAAACACATAACTTCTCAGTTTCAGTTAAATGTCTCTCAAAGTAAAATGATTTTCAACAGCAATAAATGCTTTGGAGCAGAACCAATAAAACTGTTTTGCTAATTTCATATAACTAAATGGTTTAATATTGTAACTGAAAACCTTTCTAAGCTTTTCTAACTAAATTGATTAAGCAGTAAGGCCCGCAAGAGCAAGTTTTAAGGGCTGAGAAGGGCAGGCAACTCCATGTGATCTAAGGTTGTACGTTCAGCTACGAACATCTCCTCCAACACACTTAGTTTTTTATGTAGTGGAGACAAGAAGAAAAGCAGGAGATTGAGCATGGCTACCACAATTTTGAGGCCCTGTGCGGTACCAGATCTGTACATTTTCCACCATAGGTCTTACAGATAGAAGGAAGACATCATGTAGAGGGAAAGGGGAAGGGAACTGCATCCCTGTATAGGTCTATGCCCATATTTATCCAATGTGTCAGAAGCAACCACAGAGAGCAATCTGGCTCAAATCCTGAAGGCTTTGCTGCAAGCTCTCCACTCATGAATCATCCTCCTCTTGGCGCATGGACAGTTCAGTTGTGCAGAGGCTTCAGTAAAAATTGTCTAAACTAGATTATAGTGGAATTGTTCTTGGAGTGAGCCCTTGGGGAGAGAGAGATTCTGTGTGGTGTTCCAGTGATAGCATGGGGTTAAATTGTTTCTAAAATCATGGGAATAGATTCAGAAGGGGGAGAAGGGTGGAAAAGAAAGGACTAAGGTCTGGTAGACCTTGGAAGAGAGTGTTAAGCTTTGTTTTTACTAAATCATGTAGAACTGCACCTGTATAACCAGTAAGTGATAAATGATACGATTGTTAAATGCAATGATTACTCAGTAATTGTAATAAGAATTATAAGAGGAGAATTATGATCATGGGATGCTGTTGGGAGGGGGCCTGGGGATTCATGCTTGGATAAAATCAATGCACACAATAGAACAATATATGTTTAATGATTAAAATGTGATTATATAACGAAAGGGTATAAAATGTGTCCATCTTGACTCCCAGGTGGGAGTCTGATTTGGGTTGGTATACCCCTGACTTCCAGAGAGCTCTCAATAAAAGCACCTGCACAGAATCATACCGTGATTATGTGTTTTCTACGGTAACATTTTGGTGACCCAGATGGGACCCTGTGAGCACTGCTGAGGACCC
>VZRF01005626.1:0-10574 GCA_013396875.1 Vireo altiloquus | reverse complement strand
TGCAGCTCCGGAGTTTGGTACATCTCATCTACAACCCGGGATTTGGGTCCATCTCTCCTGCTCCAGCCTGCTGTTCCCGAGGGTCCTGCCCCTCTGCCCCAGGGGTTTGTGCAGTGACTTCCCCTCCGCCATCACCCTGTGGTGCCGAGCTCGCTCCTCAGCGCCCCCTGCAGCCGCGGGGGAACCATCGCACCTGCCCTGCTCACCGGGAGCCCGGGGAAGTGCCTGACAGCTGAGAGAGGCTGCTCTGGGGTCTGTTCTGTTTGTTATCACTGCCATAGTTACTAGTGTTTTGTTTGCCTTGTTATATATACATATATCTATTAGTAAAGAACTGTTATTCCTACTCCTCATATCTTTGCCTGAAAGCCCCTAATTTCAAAATTATAATAATTTGGATGGAAGGGGGTTACATCATCTATTCCAAGGGAGGCTCCTGCCCTCCTTAGCAGACACCTGTCTTTCAAACCAAGACAAACACTAAGAAAAATTGCACAAGATGTTAAATGGTATTTAATTATGCTTCTCACTTTTTCACCTTACTTTTGCTACTTTTTGCTTGCACATATACAGGTTTCTCCCTTCACCAAGTCAAGGTTCCAAAAATGACAATTTCTGTGTCGTTTGTAAACATCTGTGAAACCACTGCTGCTACACTCAGAAGGGAATCTTAGTTTTTCATTAAGGACATTTCTCTTTCTTCATTTGGAGCACCATATAAAACTTTCATGAAAGCCATAGTTATACTGTCAGTGTGCAAATAAAAAAATTATTTTGGCAGAAAATAATTTAAACATTGAAAAATTATTCCCCTCATAGCTACAAGGAAGAATTTAAAAAAATAAATTATTTCTTCTGAATTTTTGCATTTTTACCTAAAGTAGTCTGCTCCTAAAGCATGTGTACATAAATTCAAATTTTAAATTTAAGCAAATATATTATATATACATTAATTGTTTTCAGAGCAAAGCCACTCTTCTTCATCAGACATTGTTTTAATGCCTGATAGCCTTTTCTCATCCTACAGTGGAAAAGCACCTATCTTACCCACATTCTTCATCACATTTTCTAGTGTTATACTAGATTCACATCTTCTTCCCAGAATCACAGAATAGTTATGGTTGTAAGGGACCTCTGGAGATTAGTCAGTCCAACCCCCCTGCCAAGGCAGGATTGCCTAGATCAGGTGACACAGGAACGCATCCAGGTGGGTTTTGAATGTCTCCAGAGAGGGAGACTCCACCACCTCCCTGGGCAGCTATTCCAGTGCTCTGCCACCCTCAATAGAAAGAAGTTCTTCCTCATGCTGAGATGGAGCTTCTTGTGTTTTAGTTTGTGGCCATTGCTCCTTGTTCTATTGCTGGGCACCAATGAAAAGAGTCTGGGACCATCCTCTTGGCACCTGCCTTTGAGATATTTATATGCATTGATAAGATCCTCTCTCAGTCTTTTCTAGACTAAACAGGCCCAGCTCCTGCAGTCTCTCCTCATAAGAGAGATGCTCCAGACCCTAAATCATATTTGTGGCCTCCACTGGACTGTCTCCAGTAGTTCCTTGCCTTTCTTGTTCTGAGGAGTCCAGAACTGAACACAGTACTCCAGATATGGTCTCACTAGGGCAGAGTAGAGGGGGAGGATCACCTCCCTTGACCTGCTGGCCATACTCTTCCTGATCCCAGGATCCCATTGGCCCTCCTGGCCACAAGGGCACACTCACAGCTCATAGTCAACTTGTCATCCAGCAAGACTCCCAGGTCCTTCTCCGCAGAGCTGCTCTCTAGTAGGTTGGCCCCCAACCTGTACTGGTACTTGCGGTTATTCCTCCCCAGGTACAGGACCATACACTTGCTCTTGTTGAACCAGGTGGGCCTTGGTCTTCCTCATCACATCCCTGCATATTCTGACAATATTTTTAAAGTCCTCCCATGTGGACAGTCCCTTTTTCCACATCCCATAAATTTCTTTCTTCCATTTGAGATTTGCTAGAAGCTTCCTTCTCATCCATGCAGGTCTCCTGCCCCCTTTGCTTGATTTCTTGCTCATGGGGATACACTGGTCTTGAGCTTGGTGGAAGTGATGCTTGAATACTGACCAGCTCTCTTGGACCCTCTTCTCTTCTAGGGCCCTAACTCATGGGATACCTCTAAGTAGGTCTTTGAAGAGGTCAAAGTTAGCTCTCCAGAAGTTCAGAATTCTAGTCCTGCTTACTGCTTTGCTTCCTACATGCAGGATCCTGAGTTCCACCATCTCATGGTCACTACAGCCAAGGCTGCTTCCAGTGTTCACATCTTCAACCAGTCCCTCCTGGTTTGTTAGTACAAGGTCCAGCAACATACCTCTCCTCATTGGCTCTTCCACCACTTGCCTCAAAAAGTTTTCATCAGTAATCTGCAGGAACTTCTTGGACTGTGTATGCCAAACTGTGTTGTCTCTCCAACAAATATCAGGGTGGTTGAGGTCACCCAGGAGAACTGGAGCCTGTGATCATGAGCCTATTTCCATCTGTCCATAGAAAGCCTCATCAACTTCCTCCTCCTGATCAAGTGGCCTAAACACCCACAACAGTGTCACCCATATCACCCTGTCCCTTAATTCTCACCCATAAACTCTCAATTTGTTAGTGTTCCCTGAGTAATCTGTCCCCAGCTCGATACATTTCAGTTGCTCTCTCACATAAAGAACAGCTCCACCACCTTGCCTCACTGACCTGTCCTTTCTAAAAAGTAAATAGTCATGCGTGACAACATTCCAGTCATGTGAGCTATCCCACCATGTCTCAGTAATTGCAATGAGATCATGGCCCTGCGACCACACAGATTTCCAGTTCTTCCTTTTTATTCCCCATGCTGCATGTGTTTGTATACAGGAACTTCAGAGAGGTAATCAAGCATACATTTTCCCTAGAAGGGGTGCAAGAGGACTCACCACAACCATACACACCCACAATGTGGTTAGCCCTGTGATTTTCATTCTGAGAGTCAGCCAAGGAACATCTGTCGCTGCACTGGCTGGCATATTCTACTCCCCCAGAGAAAGCAATGGCATGAGCATTGCCACTTTGGATCCCATTCCCCCAGTCATTCAGTTTAAAGCCCATCTCACCAAATTGACCAGCCTGCTGCCAAAGATTTTCCTGCCCTTTTTAGACAGGTGGATCCCATCCCTCCCTAACAGGCTACAATCATTGTCATAAAAACCAAAACCTTCTTGATGGCACTAGTCACAAAGCCAGACATTGATGTGCATTATGTGTCTGCTTCTGGCTGTCCCCATTTCTCTAAACAGTAGGATAGATGAGAAGATGACTTGGGCACTGATGTTTTCCACCTGCCTCACCAGGGCTTTATGGTCTTCCTTGATCCTATATATTTTTTGGCTTGCGGCATCATTTGTACCCACGTGAAAAAGTAGTAGTGGGTACTAGCCCATGCTCTTGACAAGTTGAGGTACCCTTTCAGTAACATCACGGATCCTACCCCCCGGTAGGCAGCATACCTCTCGTGACTGTTTATCAGGCTGGCAGATGGGCATCTCGGTGCCTCTTAATAGTCGCACACTATGAGCACTCAAAGTTTCTTTTTATGGTAACTGCTGTGAGCTGCTGGTGTGAATTCTCCTTGTTGGCCTTGCTCATGTACATCTAAAGCCTTTAAAGCATCAAATCTCTTTTTGGTCTGGATGTTGAAGGGTGGAAGTTGAATTTGAACCCTGCTTTTGTGGGTTACCAGGTTCCAAGGTGCCTCATGCTCAGTGGTATCCATTGCAGGTGGATGGTTTCAAAGGCACGTTATCTACTCCCATTTCAGCCCCTCTAATACTGTGCAGCCTATTAACTGTCTCTTGTAATTCAGCCACCTACCGCAACAGGTCATCAACCTGTATACACTTTGTGCAGGTACCAGCCTTTTCTCCAGGAGAAGTATCTGGGCATCCATTGCAAGCTATCACCTGTACTGACATCTCCTTCCTTACCAGTTCCATCTGGGTGGAAGCATCAGACTTCTTGGGGGCTATCTCAGTAGACACACTGGTTTTGGCTCTGAGACAAGTGCCCACCATTATGGCAGAGACCCAGAGCACTTAGTACTTACCTGAGCTGTGGACCTACTTTCAGATTGCAGCACCCTCCCCATATGCCCTGCCCACGTGAACTGCTGGGTCACATCCTTCTGAAGTGCCACATCCTGTTTGCTTGCCCTATTTGATGCTCTCTGGGTTGCTCATGCTTTCTGGAGTCGTTTAAATCACCCACAGTGCTCCTGGCTCTGACCCCTCCTTGTCTGATTGGCTCACAAGAGCTTCCAAGCTCTGACATGGCTCTGGGCTGCTGATCAGGCTGGACTGCTGATTCTTCCTTTTCCTTACCCTACACATTCAATTCCTTTAGAATTCCTGACCCTTTCTCAACACTTTTATCATCTATCCTTTTCTCTCTAAACAAGTATCTCCTTCATATTCCATCTTAATCACTGCAGAATCATCTGCGTTGACTTTCAGTACATATGCATCACCTTTTCAGTCTATACAAATTATTGCAGCAAACTCCTCTTCCTTGGTCAGACTGATCCCCTAACATTCCTTTCTGAAACCTTACATAACTTATACTTTCAAAGTAAGACTCAACTGAAAAATAGTCCAATAGAATCAGAAAATGCTCCAAAGTACAGATGAAATATTCCGTGAAAAGGAAATATTGGAAATAATAACACTAGAACAAGTAATACCTTATTGAAAATATATTCTGATATAAACTATATCTAGTTTTCAAAAGTTTGAAGCAAAGCTTAAAGAGTTAACCACAGTATGCCTCATAGAAAGCTTTACTAAGTCAAAACACCATAGTAGCTTAATTTTAAAAGTTAGCACAATAATAGAAAGATCCTATCGTTTTCACACAGGCAGATAGCACTAGGACAAGAGGGAATAGTTTTAAACTAAAAGAGGAGAAAGTACATGAAGATAAGCTTTTAAATCCATGTTAAGTGCCCGATATTTGAATGTTTTGATGAAACACTGAATTTTGGGAGTTTAGGGGGTGGGGGGGAGGAGGGCATGTTTAAAAAAAAAAAAGCAAATGTATTCCAAGGTACATTATAAGTAGAAGTGATATTAATGGAATTATTATGCATTATAAATTGTTTCTGTATACCAGGAAATATTATTAGTGAAATGTCTGAGGCATTTAAACAGCATTGCAAAGAACATGCTGTATTGGGCTTGCATGGCCTGGTTTTTGGTAGATGGAGGACCACAGAGGTGGTTTCTGTAAGAAGCTACCAGAAGCTTCCGCAGTGTCGGGCAGAGCCAATCCCTGGGGGCTCCAAAGACGGACATGCCACTGGTCAAGGTTGGGCCAATAAGAAATGGTGGTAATGCCTCTGTGATAACATATTTAAGAAATCAAAACAATGGTTGTGGCACAGTTGCAATTTTCAGCCAGAGAAGAGAGGAGTCAGAACATGCGAGAACAACTATGCAGACACTAAGGTCAGTGAAGGAGGGGGAGGAGGTGGTCCACGCACCAGAGCTGAGATTCCTCTGCAGCCTATAGTAAAGACCATGGTGAAGTAGCTGTCCCCCTGCAGCCCATGGAAGACCACGGTGATGCAGAGATCCACCTGCAGCCCATGGAAGAGCCCCACGCCACCTCGGAGGAGGCAGTGATTCTGTGGGAGACCTGTGGAGGGAGGGGCCCTCCTCCCAGGCTGGAGCAGCCTGTCCTTGAAGGACTGCGCTCCATGGAAATGTCGCCCACTTTGCAGCATTTTGAGGAGTACTGTTGCCTGTGGGATGGACTCACGTTGCAGCAGTTCGCAGGGAGCTGTTGCTTGTGAGATGAACTCATGTCAGAGAAGTTCACAGAGAACTGTCTCCNGACCTGTGGAGGGAGGGGCCCTCCTCCCAGGCTGGAGCAGCCTGTCCTTGAAGGACTGCGCTCCATGGAAATGTCGCCCACTTTGCAGCATTTTGAGGAGTACTGTTGCCTGTGGGATGGACTCACGTTGCAGCAGTTCGCAGGGAGCTGTTGCTTGTGAGATGAACTCATGTCAGAGAAGTTCACAGAGAACTGTCTCCCATGGGACGGACCCCACGGTGCAGCAGGGGAATGACTCTTCTCCCTGAGTAGCAGGAGAAGCCACAGGTGATGAACTGACCATAACCCCCATTCCCTGTCTCCTTGTGCCACTGGGGTAGGAGGTAGAGCTGGGAAGGAGGGAGGGGTGAGAGGAATGTGTTTTTAAGAGTCAATTTTACTCCTCATTATCCTGCTCTGATTTTGTTAGTAATAAATTCACTTTATATCTCTAAGTTGAGCCTGTTTTGCCCATCACAGTATTTGATGAGTGATCTCTCCTGGTCCTTATCTCAACCCATGAACCCTTTGTTAAATTTTCTCTCCTCTGTCCAGCTGCAGAGAGGAGTGAATGAGTGGCTTTCTTGTGTGCCTGGCATCCGGCCAGCATTAACCCACAACACATGCAGAAAAAATCATCACCTTAAATTTTAAAACTAAACACAATGCTAGAAATTTTAGTTTAGACAACAGTGATTCACTAGCACAGAAACAGACATAATTTAACAAGCTATTCTCAGTTTTAATATTGTTGATTTTGAAACTGTAAAGCCAACTTATATGAATAAAGAACATCAGTTTTCACCCAAAGAACCTAAAACAGTGACAGCTGAATGGAGGGAAAGTGGAGAGGAAGATGCTGATCTCTTCTCCCTGGTATCCTATGACAGAATGAGTAGGAATAGTTCAAAGCTGCGTCAAAAAAGGTTCAGACTAGGTATTAGAAAACATTTCTTTACTGAGAGGATGGTCAAACAGTGGAACAGGCTTCCTAGAGACATGATTGGTGCCCCAAGCCTGTCAGTGTTTGAGGTATTTGGACAATGCCCTTAATATTATGCTTTTGGTCAGCCCTGAAGTGGTCAGGTAGTTGAAGTAGAGTCATTGTAGGTCCCTTCCAACTGGAACAAGGAATTTTTTAAAAAAGAAAAAAGCTAAATTGCACATACTAAAGGAGTCTTGGACAAAAGTCATGGCTTTTCACATTCAGTTCCTGTTTTCCAACTCCTACTTCCCTCCTTGATCTCCCCATGCAACACACCCTCCAATGCTGGTGGGGCTGCATAGGTGATTAATCATGTCACAGAAGTGTGTACTGGACCGGCTGCTTCAGAAACCCCTTTAATTCCCTGGAAAATCCAAATTATGCATTACTTACTGTTTTACTTCATGTCTTTCTGCTTTTGTTCAAGAACCTGCAGGGAGATCAGCTTAGAAGTACAAAAATACATTGCTTTTGTATTTTACATCTATATTGAATTTATTTTAAAAATCCACATTCCTTTCAAAGGAATAAATGTGAATATTCATTAACTTAAATGAATGTAATTTTTATGAGATATTACACACATTTCATAGTAATCTACTTATAGAATCATGCATATATATTTCTGGTGTTTGACAAATATTCTACTTCAAGAAATAAACTCTGAAAACTGCATGTCTGCTTATGTAGCTATTTTAGTTCCATCAAAATAAAATTTAATAAAACAGTGAAAAGGAATTGGTTTTGCAGCCTTGTACAAAATCAGTTCTTCACTACATCTATTGAAATGCATCATTCTGTCTTGCCAGGGTTTTTTGTTTTCCCAAAATTAACAGACACCTACCTGTTGCTGAACCGGTACCTGCTGTACTACCTGTGTGGGCACTGCTGCCTGGCCAGCCACAGATGCCTGTAAAGTCACAGTCGAACCTGTGTCTGACCCAGTCTCTGATGTCTGCATCGTGGTCTCTGAATAAAATTAAAATATAAAATTAAAATATAAAATTAAAAGTTTGGCACAAACTTCTTTGCTTTTTGTCACTTACTCATCTTAAAAGAAGCATATTCACCCAAAATCAAATCTGGGGATTAGCTAAAGATTGTTTAATGTACTATTACATGAGTACACAGAGATATTTAATTTATTTTTCCTTTTTTAAAATGCTGCTTTGGCCTAAAATATTAGAAAATTCATATTATATATTATATTATTACTTTTTCTAATCTAAGGTCTGCTTAGAGCTTGCAGCCCATCGAGAAGAAAATAAGCTTTGGACTTCATGATTTCTTTCTAAAAGTTTACAGTCTGCTTTGTAATAGAAAATATATTTATCAAGTCAGAAGCAAGGTGCACGCAAACCTATTTACTGCTTTGAAGTAAAGAACTTTTAGAAAAACATCCATTCACAGGCCTGATTCTTCTCTAACTACACTTGTATACATTAGCTGCAATTATTATTAAATTTTGAGAGGAGACTCAAAACCTTATATCATATTAAGACAACACACTTTAAGCTACCTATATGGACAAAAAAAATAATTCTAGAAGCTGCACATATAAATGTTTACTTTTTAATTAAGCATGCCTTCACAAAAAGACTTGCAATCATCAGTGCAATAAAACTGAATGATGGAAATATTTCCCACTAAATCATCACAATTCTAAAGAACAAAAAGAGTAATTTATCTAGTAATCACAGTACAAGCAAATTATAATACCTTCAATATCATCAGCTTTCAGAAAGAACTAACATACACTGAATAAAGTATACTGTAAGAACACAATGGGTAAGATATGCAATATCAGAAAAAAATTTCTCTTTTTATTTTCTTCCCTGAAACAGTTCAAATCCTTATGTACTGAAATATTAAAAGTTTTCCCTTACCTTACTTGCCCTCAAGATATTTAATAATGCAAATCAACAGAAACTTTTCTCATTTATGTGACTTCAGGAACAACTTATAAAAATCAGAAATAAGTCAAAGTCCTGCCATCAGCTTGTAAATGACTACGCATTCTTCAAAGCTGTCCTTCCTCTGGTTTACTGAGTTGCACTATAAATTTTTCATATTCAAATGCTGAGTTAAAGCTCTGGCAGGTGATAGAATGAGGGGCTTCAACCTGAAAAGAAGACCCTAGAAAGCATTTTAAAGGTGAAAAAGTGACTCAAGTAAGCTTTTTTAAAACAGAAAGTATTAATGCAATCACTGGAGTTATAAACAGGTGAAATAGGGGATTTAAGAGTTAAAGGGATTTTAGAATAGTTGGGATAAAGTATATGAATGCATGGGACTCATTATCCTGCTCTCCAGGGGCTGGAGGAGTGCAAAAGAGATAAGGTGCCCTTCGAAGGACAGATGGTAGGCTGGTACTTATCAAAAAGCTGCTGAATTCGCAAAACTAAGAGGGGCCCCTCTGTAAAACTGAAAGGAGAATACTGCAGCAAAGAGAGAATATGCATGCGCAAATCCCCGGGGTCAAAAATTCATACAGAAGCAGACTTCTTTTACTTCATCTCTCCAAGCCCCCAGACCCATTATGGGACCACAGACCAAATAAAAGGGACCAACTACGCAGCGGCAGTTGAATTGCATATGAAGCGGAGAGCAGGCGGGGACAGGTAATCAATATGTATAGGTGATATAGAATATGCATGATTTTTGTGAATAAATAGAAGGCTAAAAGTTACGAAAGGTACGCAGGATTTGGGAAGATGCTCTCCCCCTGCGTTGCACGCTGAATAAAATGTACCTACTTTACAACTTTAACTAGCTGTGGAGTTGAACCCGCGTCTCACAGGGATTTTACCCCTACATGAGGTTGTAGCACTGACATTTTTAAGAGGAATAGTCAAAATTTAAATACAGCACAGAAATGGTCCAACAATGAAGGAAAATGCCTTACAAAGAAAACCTATTTAGACTATCATAAAGAAGGCTGAGGATGACTTACTCTGTTGGGTTTGTGTGGCCAGGTCTTGCGAGTTGGGAGAGCTACAGGGATGGCTTCTGAGAGAAACTGCTGGAAGCTTCCTCCATGTCCGACAGAGCCAAAGCCAACCAGTTCCAAGATGGACCCACCACTGGCCAAGGCTGAGACAATCAGTGATGGTAATAATGCATTTGTTATAATATATTTAAGAGGGAAAAAAACGTGTTGCATAGAAGTAATTGCAGCCAGAAAAGAGCGGAGTAAGAACATGAGAGAAGCAACTCTGCAGGCACCAGGGTCAGTAAAGGAGGGGAAGATGCTCCAGGCGCCAGAGCTGAGATTCCTCTGAAGCCTATAGTGAAGACCATGGTGAAGCAGCTGTGCCCCTGCAGCCCATGGAAGAGCCCCACATTGGAGCAGGTGGATGCCTGAGAGGAGGCTGTTACCCTGTGGGAAGCCCATGCTGGAGCAGGGTCCTGGCAAGGACCTGCGGACCCATGGAGAGAGAAGCCCACACTGGACTAGGTTTGCCAGTAGGGCTTGACCCTGTGGGGGACCCACAGTGGAGCAGACTGTGCCTGAAGGATTGCACCCCATACATAGAGATCCACACTGGGGCAGTTCCTGAAGAACTGTAGCCCGTGGGAAGGACTCACATTGGAGTTCGTAGAGGACTGTCTCCCATGGGAAGGACCCCACAGTGGAGCAGTATGGGAGTGCAAAATGTCGCCAGGGAGGATGGCTTTTGTGGGTGTGAGGCCCTGGGGGAATGGGCGTACCCTAGGTCTAGCAGTAGGTAAAAC
>VZRF01005624.1:115794-151258 GCA_013396875.1 Vireo altiloquus | reverse complement strand
CAGGGACACCTTCCACTGTCCCAGGTTGCTCCAAGCCCTGTCCAACCTGGCCTTGGACACTTCCAGGGATGGGGCAGCCACAGCTCCTCTGGGAATTCTATTATAGGGCCTCACCACCCTCCCAGGGAAGAATTCCTTCCCAATATCCCATCTAACCCTGCTCTCTGCCAGTGGGAAACCATTCCCCCTTCTCCTGCCATTCCATCCCTTGTTCCAAGTCCCTCTCCAGCTCTCCTGGAGCCCCTTTAGGCACTGGAAGGGGCTCTGAGCTCTCCCTGGAGCCTTCCCTTCTCCAGGCTGGACATTCCCAGCTCTCCCAGCCTGGCTCCAGAGCAGAGGAGCTCCAGTCCACGGAGCATCTCCACGGCCTCCTCTGGACTCACTCCAGCAACTTCACATCCTTCTACTGTTGGAGACCCCAGGGCTGGAGGCAGCTCTGCAGGTGGGGTCTCACCTGAGCAGGGCAGAGGGGCAGAATCCCTCCCTTTCCTGCTGCGCATACTTTGGGATCAGCCAAGGACACGGGGAAGTTCCAGGTGCCAGGAGAAGGCAGAATGCCCAATTTTGGGGTGGTTTTAGGGTTTTTTTCATAGTTTTTTTTCAGCTGATTTGCATCAGTGGCCTCCCCAAAGAAGTCACAGGTGCCCATCCCTTCCCTTCTCCCACAGCTGGTGGAGGTCAATGGCTCCCCATGCCTGAAGCTCACGGAGGATGAGGAGAAGATGACGATCCCAGGGATGAAGACGATCTATCGGCTCTATGATGCTGATGGTGAGTCTGGAGACCCTTCCCAGAGTCCTGGTGGAATCTCCTGCTCCATAACCCTCTTCTTGATGTCCTCCCGGCAGGTCACCCCTTCATGGACCTCATGGCCCTGGAAGAGGAGCCGTCGCCCAGCGCAGGGCAGGAGCTGGGGATCCGTGTCCTGGGGCGGCTTGGGGAGACCACCAAGGTCATTCCCAGCACTGTGGAGCCTCTCCATCGGACCTACTTCAGGGATGGCCAGGTCAGGGGTGGTCCCATCTCCTGGGAGGAGAGTCTCCTCTTCCACGCTGGGTGATGGATCAAGGGCGATGGTGGCTTCCGAGATGTGCCACCAACTCTGGTACCAACTTGGGATTGGCACTGGGTGGTGGCTTCCCACGTGGATCTTCCCACATGGATCTCCCTCCCTGCAGGTGTGTGAGCCCCTGCCCAGCCTGCCCGAGGTGAGGACCCACGCCCAGGTGTCCCTCAACCTGCTCAGCCCTGCTCACCGCAGGCTCCACGAGCCACAGCCCTACCCGGTATTTCCAGCACTTCCCACATTCCCACTTGGGAATGCCACTTGGACTCGGTGGCCTGAGCAGAGCCACCACGGAGCTGCTCTCTGACCCCTCTTGTTTCCATCCCAGGTGGCCGTGACGGAACGGCTGCACCAGCTCTTCCTGGAGCTGCGTCAGGGCAGCCACTGAGAGGGTCCCTGCTCATCCCCAGCTCCTGCTCCGAGCTTTTTTGGGAAGCCCAGGTGACCTGCTGGGAATTAATGGCTCTAATTTAGACCTTTCCACTGCCTGGTGCTAACCCAAGGAACCTGCAGGAACTGGGAGAGTGCCCTGGGGTCCCAGTAGGGAAGCTGGGAACACAGGGATGGGGAAGGCAGAGCTGTCCCTGCATCTCCTGGAAGTGACTGTCCTGTGCCTGACCTGGTGGCCCTGCCAGCCCTGTGCCTTGTCTTGGTGGCCCTGCGACTCCTGTGCCTTCCTTGGTGGCCCTGCCAGCCCTGTGCCTTGTCTTGGTGACCCTGCCACTCCTGTGCCTTCCTTGGTGGCCCTGCCAGCCCTGTGCCTTGTCTTGGTGGCCCTGCCACTCCTGGGCCCTCTGTGGTGGCCCCTCCATCCTGAAGCTCCTTGGTGGCATTAGAACAAAGTCGGGTGCCACCAAAAGGGTGACATGGGACACCCTGTGGGACATCCATGGCAGGTGCTCTTTGCTTTGGCAGTTCTAAGCTTCACCTCTGTGGCCACATTCCAACTCTTTCCATTCTGGCTGAGTTCCCTGGGATGTGGAGGCCAGCTCCAGGCTGATCCCAGCTCCAGGTTGCCACCTGCACTCTCTAACCTTTGTTCCCACAGGAAACATGGCACCAATCCACACTGAGCTTCAGACTAAGCAAAAAATTTAAATAAAGGCCTTTTCCCACCATGGCTCCGACCCTAAATCCAGTGAAAGCTCCATTGGGAGTGGGAAGGTGAGAGGGAAATCCCCAAGGAACAAACCTGTGGCTTCCCTATCCACTCTCCCTTCTATGGTTTGCATCTTGGCAGCAAATGATAGGGAAGAAAATAATTAAGAGCTTAACGAAGAGTGGCTGGATGGTCATGGATTTCTGGGAATTCCAACAGCACAGTGTTCCATCTTCAGACAGGAAAAAAACTCGAGGAAAGCCAGGATCCCAGGCCTATAAATTAGATTTTTTTTTTTATTTGTTTGTTTTAGAGCAAAGCACCAAAGAGAAAGAGTCCACTGTACCTGAGTAGAGATTTTCTTCAGTTTTTGGGACAGGAGGAATGAAGAATAAGGGGAATGCCCTGTGCCAGCATTTGTCACCCTCATGGATGAGATGCAATTCCTGCAAAATGGTTTAGGAACCATTTTGGTGGGCAGAGAAGCTCCTGGGTGTCTTTGCACTTTCTCCTCAAGTATTTATGAATATTGAGGAGGTTTCCCAAGCCTTTTCTTCTGCAGGCTGGGCAATTCCAGCTCCCTCAGCCTCTCCTCGTAGGAGATGCTCCAGAGTCCCTTCATCATCTCTGTGGCTTTTCCTTGGATTTTTCTCTCTTGTCCTGGGGGAGCTCCAAACTGGACCTAGTATTCCAAGTGTGACCTCCCAGAGCTGAGCAGAGGGAAAGAACTCCTCCAGGACCTGCTGGCACCACTTGGAATGCCAAAAAGATCCCAAACCAAGTATCCCAAGCCACCAGGGCTGATCCAAAGCTCCAGGCTTTGTTAAAATTACTGCACTCTGCATTAAAGAGGGGGGGGGAAAAGAGCAGGAACTGGGTTAAACCTGCACATCTGGGACTCCTGGATGCTTTCCTTGAGGTTTTGTGGAATCTGGGCATTCCACTGATTCCAGGCACAACTTCCCACTTGATGGCAGAGAACCTCCAAGTTTACACATTTATTTAACTAAAGGAACACCAGTTCCCACTCAAACCCTAAACCGTCCTGCAGTCACAGCAGGAAATCCCAGAATGCTCATTTTTTTCCATTTTTGCCCTTGGAATTCTGGTATTTGACCCCAGAATTTGGAAGTGGACACAGAGATGGGACAGAAAGTGCTAAAGGTGAGGTTGAAACATTGAATCCTGTGCGTATTTTGCCAAAAAGAGGAAGCAGCAGGAGCCCAGATGTTGCTCCTCTGCTCCCATCCTCCTTCCAGTTTTGTTCTTGGAAAAATACCTATTTTTAAAGCATAGCTTCAGCTCAGGATATCCATGATTGGAAGTAAGGGATAGGGAGGAAAAGTGCCAGTTAGTGCTGGATAAGGGCAGTGCAGGGAATTGAGGGACACAGGTGTGGAAAATCCATCTTCACCCCACTCTCAACCACACAACCTCACTTCACAAATCCAGGATGTTTCAGGAAACGTGGTTTCCTGGTAAACCTGTGGATAATTCCTTGTGTTTTCATTCCTGCTGGTCCCTAGCTTTGTAGGGAAAGGATGAAAGGGGGAAAAAAGGATGTGGGAAGGCTCTGGCTGCAGAGTACCTGGAGAGGGAGAAGGGTGAGGAATGTGGGGAATGAGAATGAATTTGAGCATCAGTAATACCCAAATCCAGCTGTGCCCACGTCCCAGCTACCACTGGCTTAAGCCAGGATTTAACAAACCCAGCCTGACTTGGATAATTTGACACCAGGAGAGGTGAGAAGAGAGACTCATCCAGACTCCACTGCTTCCACCTTCAGGGATGATCCAAGCTCCCGTTCCTGACGTTGCTTGGTGACATCAGCCCGGGGCAGTGTCACTTGTAAAGTGCCATTTTCCTGCTCTGGTACAGGTACATGTAGGCATCACAAAAGAGGCGTTTGGCCACCCCATCCATGTCCCGAGGCTGCTCCAGGGCCAGCACAGCCAGGGGCAAGTCCAGGTATTTGGCAACTTCAGGGCACAGCGTCACCGTGGGAATGTTGAAGCCGTTTTCACCACCTAAGGCAGAAAGGAGGAGGAAAATCCCAAACCAGATCCCAAAGGGATGAGTTCCTACAGCTCCAGCAGATCCCAGCACACTCAACAGTCATGCAGAACTTCAGCTGGGAGATGTGGAGGCCAAAAGCACTGGAAGAGGCTGGATGAGGGGAGAGCATTCAACCTAAAGGAGATCCAGGAGAGCTGGAGAGGGACTTGGGAAAAGAGATGGAGGGACAGGACACAGGGAATGGCTTCCCAGTGCCAGAGGGCAGGGATAGATGGGATATTGGAAAGGAATTCTTGGCTGTGAGAGTGGTGAGGGGCTGGAATGGAATTCCCAGGGGAGCTGTGGCTGCCTCATCCCTGGAAATTTCCAAGGCCAGGTTGGACACGGCTTGAAGCAACCTGGGAAGGCAGAAGGTGCCCATGGAAGGAGAGTGGAACTGGATGGTTTTCAAAGCCCCTTCCAACCCAAACCATTCCATGATTGCCTCATAAAAATGAAGTGGGGGAAGAACAGGAGAACAATCCATGCCCACAAGCTGAGCCAGCTGGGATGGGATCCTAAATCTCTTGTTTGACCACAGCCAGAAGCTGGAAGCACCTGGAAAAACTCCAGCCTGCTTGGCTTGGCCACTCTGGAATCTAATGCAGTGGAAGCCAACTGAGAGACCCAGAGAGAGCCTAAATTGGAGAGGGAACTTGAGAGGAAAAGGTGGACTGAGCAGCCCCTGGCAGGTTCCCAAATCCCATTCCCATTCCCTCACCGTGCCGGTCGGCCATGCTGTCGAAGAACATCCAGTGCTCGTTCCCGGGGCCGTATTTCACGAAGGACACATAGTGACTGGTCTCGATGCAGAGCACTGCAAACAGCTCCAGCGTCTCCCGTGGGACCTGCTGGCAGCCCCGGGAGCTCCAGCTCTGGAATTCCTCTGGAATGTGCAGCCTCCTGGGTTTGTGAGCTTTGCGGCGGCGATGGGAGTGAACCTGAGGAGAGGGGACAGGGTGGTGTTAGCAGAACTGGCCTTGACTTGACAGGAAGAGGGGGCAGAGGTGAGATTCCCAATTTATTCCCTGCTGATGGGATTCCTGTGCTCCCTGCTTGCTTGGGAATGGCGTTGTGGGAAGAGCCTGGCAGCAGGAAGCTGAAACAGGAGCGTCACCCTCCAAGAGGCAGAAACTGTGGGAATGCTCATGGAGAGGCAGGCAGGAGGGATCAGTTCCTGCAGGATTATTCCTTATTTATGGAACAAGTTGTCCAGAGAAGCTGTGGATGTCCCATCCCTGGAAGTGTCCGAGGCCAGGTTGGACAGAGCTTGGAGCAACCTGGGCTAGTGAGTGGCCTCCAGGGGGTGGAACTGGATGAGCTTCAAGGTCCTTTCCAATCCAAGCCTTTCGATGATTCCATGATTATTTAGGCTCTGTGGAAGCAGAGGTTCACAACCTCTGGCTCCTGGTGGGAATGACTTTTAGGAAAAGGCTGCTCTGTGCCCAACCTCAGCAGCTCCAGGGACATGTGGATTTTGGGAGGGTTCATCCCTGCTGACAGCTCCCAAGATGAATTTTGGGAAAAGCCATGGAAAATACCTGTCTGGAGCAGGAATTGCAGAACTGCTTCAGGCCTGTGGCTGCAAACACTTTGTCCTTGAAACACTCTGGGCATTCCAGAGTGGCAACATCTCCACACAGACAGCATTCCCTGGGACCTGCCGGGGAAACAGACTTCAGAGGGAGTCTCTCCTCCAGATCCCACCTAAAATCCAGCTTTCTCCTGCCAAAACTGGGACTCAGGGAAGAAGAATCCCACCCCAGAGAGCCAGAGCTGGTTGCTCACAGCCCATCGTCCATAACTCACTGTCCAGCAGCAGATCTGTTATATCCAGCTCCAAGGAAGGGATGATTTTGCTGAACATTTTATATTCCTTCCCAAAACGTGGCATTTGGATAATGAAGCAAGATGGGATCTGGGGGGAAAAAACAGGGAAAGGAGTCACCCTAAAGAAGAGCCAAATCCCAGAGATTTTTCTCTAAATTTGCTGTTGTTATTCACAGGACAAAAGGGAAACAAGGAAAGCAGAGGCCTTTTCCTAAGTCGTGCCAGGATTCGGTGTTGGATATAAACCATCCAAAGCCTCACAGGTACTTTGGGAAGCAGGAAAAGCAGGAAAGCAGAAGGAAACTGGACTCACCTCCACCAGCTTCAGATCAGAGGACAGGAAGGAGCGTTCCACCAACTGCTGCACGTCGGGAACCACCAGATCCTCCTGTTTATCCATAAATATCTGGTAGCAGTAACATTCCTGCTCCTGGCCTCCTGACCTGCAAGGAGAGCTCTTGGGATTGGGGATGTGGTGACACAAAAACTGGAGTTTCCCAAGGTTTGTCCTGGGAGAGTTCCTGGGCTCCCAGGCACCGAGGGTGGTTTGGTGTGACACAAAGCACTTTTCCCACCCCAAAACACCGAATTTGTGCCAGGGGAAGAAGAGATAAGTAGGAATTTTGGCCTCATTATCCCTTAGGAGCACCACATCCTGCTCCCATAAGCAAAATTCCATTTCCCCCCGATATAAATATAAAAGATAATTTCGTATTTAAATTGACAAACGGATGCTTTGATGATTAATTTAAAAATACATCCAATAAGCCCAGCTCGAGGTGAGCTGTGTGCAGATCTCCCACAATCCCTAAAAAGAGAGCAGGGGAAGGATTTCCTTGGGATGACCCCGTGCAGGGGAGCTGCAGCACAGAGTCCTCTTTGTGCTCGGCCTTTCCCAGCACTCCACGATCCACGGCTCGAGCGGCGGCTCCACAAAGGAGCACAGAACTCCAACAATTCCCTTTCTGTGCTCCCAAACAGCACAGTTATTTTTGGCTTCCTCCAGCCTCTCATCCTCTATTTGTAGAGTCTCAAAAAAACTGGGACTGCATCCATGGACTGCCTGTTTGAGAGGCTGCGGGAGCTGAGCCAGCTTGGCAGCCTGGACACATCCCAAATTCATCCAAAGGCTGTCGGATATTGCTGGATCTGCCCTAAAGTTGGACATCACCTTCCTCAAACCCCTTCTGGCTCTCCCTGAGGATGGCACAAGATTTTTATCCCAATTTGCCGAAGGCAGCACCCTCCAGGGAGAGCTTGGATGGGAAGATCACAACCAGCAGGATCAGAGTCTGTTCCTGAGGGAAAGCAGAAGGAGCTGCACAAAACTCAGAGCTGTGATTCCAAAAAATTTTGGTGGAAAGGGACAAGTGAACCTCCCCTCCACCCACCCAGGGATTGTGAGGTGGAAAATTAATGAGCCTGGCCTTGGGAATTGTATCCCTCAGTTGTGGAAACTTACTGGAGCTTCAATAGTGGCTCAATTCCCAGGATCTGCTGCATTATGAGATTGAGGAACTCCTCAGGATCTGGAAAACAAGAGGAAAAAGGATGGATCACACCACACCAGGAACTGCATTGTCCCACTGCATCCAAGAGCTGCCAGATAAACATGAACCAATTCCACAAACCTGGAATTTCCTCTTCAGGTTAGGGGACAACTGGGATAAAGTCTGAGAGCACTCAGTTAAGGCACAGATCCCAAGGGGAACATGGAAAATACCAACCAGCCTTCAGAGACTGCACTTCCATGGAATTCAGGGATGGTTTGGGTGGGAAGGGACCTCCAAGATCATGGAATTCCAGCTGCTGCCATGGGCAGGAACACCTCCCACTATCCCAGGTTGTTCCAGGCCCCACCCAACCTGGTCTTCCAGGGATCCAGGGGCAGCCACAGCTTCTCTGGGCAACCTATGCCAGGGCCTCACCACCCTCCCAGGGAACAATTCCTTCCCAATATCCCATCCATCCCTGCCCTCTGGCAGTGGGAAGCTATTCCCCCTTGTCCTGTCCCTCCATCCTTTGTCCCAAGTCCCTCTCCAGCTCTCCTGGAGCCCCTTTAGGCACTGGAAGGGGCTCTGAGGGTACAGAGAGATTTAAAAGCTGAAAGGATTTTCCAAGTGAATTTTTAGATCAATTAACAGCAGCACCTAATTAAAGCACACTCCTGGGAGCTGCCCAAAGGGAAGTCTCCAGCTGCTGCCTGGATGAAGCAAAACACAGGGAAGCAGCCCAGGAAAGGCCCCAGGAAGCTCCTTACCTTTCTCAGCGTTGGTAAAGCTGGAGCACTGGCCCTTGTCCGTGAGCTGCTCCCGGAGGTGCATCACGCTGCTGGCCCGGACAAAGCCAGTCCTGGGAACAACAACCAGCTGCAGGTGAGGGAAATCATGGAATGGCTGGGCTTGGAAGGGATCTCAAACTTCATCCAGTTCAACCCCCTGCTGTGGGCAGGGATGGCACCAACGAGACTAGGTTGCTCCAAGCCCTGTCCAACCCTGGACACTTCCAGGGAGGGACAGCCATAGTTCCCCTGGGAATTCCATTCCAGGGCCTCACCACCCTCACAGGGAAAATTCCTTCCCAATATCCAATCTAAATCTACTCTCTGTCAGTTTAAAACTCTTCCCCTGTGTCCTGTCCCTCCATCCCTTGTCCCAAGGCCCTCTCTGGCTCTCCTGGAGCCCCTTGAGGCACTGGAAGCTGGATGGTTTCCCCTCATCCAGCCTGGCATTCCATACCAACTTTGGGACCAGCTGCTCAGCAAGGCAAGGCTGCTGCTTCATCAACTCCAGGGTTCCATCCAGAGGTTGCTGGAACCCCAGGAACCCCCTTCCCTTCCTTTCACTGGGAAGTGCAGCTCCCAGGGCTTCCTTCTGAGCACAAGAGCTGTGACAGCCTCACATCTCAGGGAAAGGAACAACTGGAAGAATCACAGGATCATGGAATGGTTTCGGTTGGAAGGGATTTTAAAGATCATCTAATTTCAATCCCCTGCCATGGGCAGGGACACCTTCCACTGTCCCAGGTTGCTCCAAACGCCATCCAACCTGGCCTTGGACACTTCCAGGGCCTCACCGCCCTCACACAGCAGAATTTTTTCCCCATATCCCATCTCAATCCACGTTCTGTCAATTTAAAACCATTCCTCCTTGTCCTGAACACCTTTGGATGCGGCTGCCAGGTTTTCCTCAGTGCCAGGTAATTCTTTCAGGGCAGCAGGGAAGGAATGAAGGCAGATGGAACAACTTCCTACACTCACCTTCGGAGGGGATTGACAATCTCATCCCGCAGAATTCCCTGGACATTCCTGTCACACCGTGGGAAGGGCATGAAGAGCATGGAGTCCAGCACAGATGTACAGGAGAAGAGGCTGTGGGAAGAGTGAGACAGGTTAGAGTTTGAGGGCTTGGAAGCAACAGCTGGAACCAAAATGCGGTGGCTGGTGACAGTCAATGGCTTTGATGCCCAACAATCCATGCATGGAATTACAGGGAAGTGAGGGAAGAACATCTGCACAGTGAGGCACATCTGGAGAAATGAACACTGGGAGAAAGCAAGGGAATGGCTCAGGGAGAAGGAAATTCCTACTTTGCAGCCAAAACTGCTCAGGGAAAGGCACCACTGAGTCTTTTCCTCTCCAGGCAGGGAAGTTGGGACCTCCTGTGTGGGTTGTTTGGAATTATTCCAGCCAGAACTTCCAGGGACAGAGTCAGCATAGTCCAAGTTTGGAAAACTACGAGCTCTCAGCACCCTGAATGACAGACATGGGTACAGGGGTTCTTCAGGGCTGGAAAACCTGCTGGATTTGGGAAGGAGATCAAAAACCAGCCTGGAAGTTTCATCTCCACAGTTACATCCTGCTCTACACCAGGTAAACTTCTAGCCAACTTGGGAATCCAGGGAAGTGCTGTAATTTGGGGCTCTGCCCAATTTAAAAAGCCACTCATTTAATGAGACTGCACTGCCCAAGCAGGTCCTTACCTGAAGAGAGCTGCATCCATGTAGCAGGAATTACAATGGCCTTGGATGCCCTTCATCCGCCCTCGGAGGACACGGACTGCTGCCTCGTTCCTGAGGGGAGGAGAACTCTCTGGAGCCTGTGGAAGAAGTTCTTGTCCTCCTGCAAGAAAAGGAATTTCCTTCACCTTCTCACCTGGGTGAACTCTGCCCTTCCTAGACACACCAGTAGTCTGAGGTGAGTCAAATTTAAGGTGGCTTCTCAATCCTGCTTTTCATAAATCAGACTTGTGGGATGTTCCTTATGGAATCATTTAGGATTGAGCCCAACTCTTAACCCAGCCAAGGATGTGGTGTGGGATAAACACCAAAAAACAACACTTGAAGAAAAGGAAATAACGCTGCCCATGGGGTTTTTCCACATCCTTCTCCCATCACAGCCCCATGTTCCTGCTTCCCAGAGGACTCACTGTAATCCCCGAGGGAAAAGTCAGAGTTGGGAAAGCTCTGGAAGCGCCTGTCGGGCTGGCAGGAATTCAGCCTCACAAAGAGGCCGCGCTTCGGGGCACAGTGGAAGTAGAACTTGCCCAGCCACTCTCCAGCCGTGACCCCCTTGTCTTCATCCTGGGAAAACAGCACCAGGGAAGAGCCTGAGAGTGGGATTTATGGAATTATGGTTGGAAAAGAGATCTGAGATGGGAGTCTAACAATGCAACACTGCCAAGGCCACCACTAGATCGTGTCCCCAAGTGCCACATCCACAGGGATGGGGACCCCACCCCTGCCCTGGGCTGGACAGCCTCATCCATAAAGGAATTTTCCCAATATCCAGCCCAAGCCTCCCCTGGAGCAGTTTGAGGCTGTTTCCTCATGCCCTGTCCCTTGTTCTATGGGAGCAGAGCCTGTTTCTCACCTGGCCCCATCCTCCTGTCAGGAAGTTGTGGAGAATGAGAAGATCCCCGAGCCTCCTTTTCTCCAAGATGAGCCCTTCCAGCTCCTTCAGCCACTCCTGCTGCTCCGGACCCTTCCCAGCTCCATTCCACCCCCACTATATCCTGTACCTGGGGATCCCAAAATTCTGCCCCCCATGTTCAGCTGCGGTCACCAGCATTCCCAGGTCCTTTCCCAGCTTTCTAGCCTCACCAGTTCAACTCCAGCCATTTTGTCCTTGATTTGGGGCAGGTAGCCCAACCAGCGGATGATTCCCGAAACTTGATTCCCTTTGTCCAAGGTGATCTGGACCATGGAGTTCACTTCCAGGGGTGTATTCCCACTTTCTCCCTCCTCACTGCTCTCGCTGATCTCTAGTTTCATGTGGTTTGGTTTTCCAAAGCCCACGTCAGAGTTGAACGTCGGGAAAAAACCTGATGGGCAACACAAAACATCAGGAGAGGTGGGAATTCAATCCTCTGGATCCAATTCCAGGTCTGTTTTGGAAATTCCAGACTACACACACAAGCAGGAAGCTGAGCACCATGGGCACAAGGTGTAATTCCCAGTGTGCCAAGCTGGTCTGACAGGATGAGAGGGAAGGATCCTGCTCCTTGTCTCCCTGCTCAAGGCTTCACATGCCAACCTCTCGATGGCCCTGGAGCTAATCCAAGCCCTTCCCAGACTCCTGGAATGGCAGCAGGGGGTTTATTTCCTAATTGTTCTACCAGTTTCTTGTCTTTGTCCAACAATTCCCACCATTGCTGCTGGCATCTGAGCCTTTCCCACCAGGATGAAGCTCCTGCTCCATCTTTTACAGCTGAATTAAAGGCTCTTTAACCAGTGGTCCCTCTTCCCTGAGGGAATTCTCTGCTACAGTTGGATTCTCCTGACAAATGGGATTCAGCTTCAGCTGCCTCATGCAAATAATTTTGTGTGGAAGCTGAGATTTTTCCATAAATCCCGATCCATTAAGAGGTTTTATTGGCATTTCAGCTCCTTACTACCCTGCAGAGAGGGAATAAATCCCATATCCCTCAGAATGGGATCAGGAAAGACACGTCCCAAAATCACCTACTTTGCAAGCTCTCCTTCACAACAGAATCCATGGGGATTTCTCTGAAAATGTCGGTCGTTCCTTCTTCTTCCTGAAAGGAGGGAAAAATCCATCAGCTAGGGGAAAAAAATCCATCAGTTAAACACTGGAATATGAAGGAATTTTTTAAACATGCCTGGGAAGTCTGCACATAACCTCACATTCCTTTTGGACATTCCCTCTACTTGTCTTTCATGTCCTGCCATAATGAGTTTTTTTCTTTAAAATTCCAAAGAAACCCATGGAAAAGCTGCTCTTACCGGGCAAACTTTCACAAACCACTGGCTTCCTTCCCTGTAAACTGCCATGGCAATTCCTTTGGTGAGGATCTCATCCACGTAGAAGCTGACAGCATCTCCCACTTTCACGGGAACCACCTCCTCTGCCTCCTGCTTTCCCACCTTCTGCTTCCCATAATCATTGCCTGATGTGGGAATAAACTGGAGTTTGCTGAAGGGCAGGAAGATCCCACAGTTCCTCTTGCACTTGAAGTACTCAGTGCCGTGGTAGGATCCATCGCTTCTCCCTCTGTTTTCCCCCTCTCCCTGAAAACATGCCGGGAAGGGATGTTACACACAGATATTCCATGGAAAAATAAGGAATTCGCTGCCTTAGCCCCCTTACCTGCAATTCCACCCCAAAAAACACCGGAGTCAGCACAGCCAAGCTGGGCTTGTAGATGCTCCCGATGTAGCGCACGACTCCCGGGAAAAACTCCCGCTCCACCTCCACCATCACATTTTGACCTGGCACGGCTTGGAGAGCTCCTTCCAAGCTCAGCCTCTCCAGGAAACAATTCAAGCGCTCGCTGTGGCTCCCGATGGCCAGGAGGAATCCGGCGGCTTCCTGGCGCACGGGCTGCAGGATTTCCAGGTTGATGGTGACCGTGGAGCTGTCGTCCAGCATGATGACCTTCAGGAAGCAAGCTGGAGGTCCATCCTCGGAAAAATTCCGCAGGTAGCTCCTCTCGCTGCAGAAGCACAAGTTGCCAGCTTGGAAGTACTTGCTTCCATAGGTGCAGTCCTCTGTCAGGATGTAGAAGCAATTCCCATCCGCTGCTGGAGGCGGGAGGTTGGACATGGCGGCTTCCCTGGGTTGGGAGAGTCACAGCAATGGGGATTTGTGAGTGTTGGCACAGAGTTCCCAAGGAATCTGGGCTTGGAAGAGGTTTTTAGACACAACCCCAGGCTTAAAGCCTCGCCCAGGTGAGTCTGAGCATCTCCCAAAGCCTCCCTGCTCCCTTTTTCCAGGTGTTTAATCACCCTCATGGTGATTCAAAATTCCACCTAACTCGGTTTCCCACATTCCTGCTCATCCCTGTTCCCTCACTGTGCTTCCACAGGAAAATTCCAGCTCTGCCTTCTCCACTAAACCTTCACAGGATGAGGTTGTACAAAAAAACACGGAATGGTTTGGGTTGGGATGGACCTTAAGGATCATCTCATTCCACGGGCAGGGACACCTTCCCCCATCCCAGGTTGCTCCAGGCTCCATCCAACCACACCTGGAATAATTCCAGGGATGGAAAGGCTGCTCCAGCTCGTCCAACCTGTTCTAACACCATCCAGCCTCATTAAATTCCACATTTTCTTTCCTTACTCACGGGAGCGAGGCAAAGCATCAATCCCGCCTTAAAAAATTCCTTGGAAAGCACATGAATATTCAAAACATATGCAAAGCACTTATTGATGTACTAAAGACCTCCAGCTTTCCTAACAAATACTTAATTATTTATTGTATAATTTATATTAAAAGAAATGCAAGTTCTATTGGAAGCAGGAATCTATTTTGCTGCTTATTTTATTAGTTAAATTCTGATAGTGAAATTCTGGTGGTTAAAATTCCAATAGTTAAACTCAACTGGTGGAATTCTAGTTAAAAATTCCAGGAGTAGTTAAAATCCAGTCACTAAATTCCACTGCCTTTTAGCCTCCCCCCATCTCTCCTTTGATGATTCCACAGAAAATTAGGATCCAAAAATTTTGTTCTTAAATAAAGGGTGAATAAAAAAAAAAAAAATTAAAATAAACTGTTTTCCTCACTAAAAGCCCAAAATAACTTGATTTTTCTGATGAAATTCCCAAGAATAAACTATTTAATTAATCAAAACCCCAAGAATAAACTGTTTTTCTCATAAAAATAACCAAGAACAAATTTTCCTCATCAAGCCTGTTTTCCTCAAGAAAGCTCCAGAATAAACCACTTCCCTCATCAAAACCACATAAATAAACCATTTTCCTCATAAAAAGCAAAAAATAAACACCTTTTTATCACAAACCCCACAAGAATAAACAATTTTCCTCATCAAAAAGCAAGAATAAATCATTTTATTCGCCAAACCCCAAGAATTTTTCCTCATCAAAACCCTCAAAGAATAACTCTCCTCATCAAAACCACACAAATAAACCATTTTCTTCCTCAAAAGCCAAAAATAAACTTTTTTTTTCTCATGAAAAACTCAAAAATAAGCCATTTTCTTCATCCAAAACTACGAATAGGGTATGTTCCTCATTTTCAAAAAAACAAAAGTAATTTCTTTTCCTCATCAAAACCCCGGAATAAACTCTTTTTTCTCATAAAGAAAACCCGGGAATAAACACTTTTATTCACCAAGCCCCAAAAATAAACAGCTTTTCTTATGAAAATAAACAAGAATAAACTAATTTCCTCCCCAAAACCCCCAAATAAACCATTTTCCCCGCGAAAACACAGGAATAAACCCTTGTCCTCATCAAACCCAAGTGTAACCCGGGTATGTAAACCAGAATATTCCCAATTTCCCCTGATTTCTGGGAATAAATCCCCGTTCTCAGCGCTCTGAGCGAGGTTTGGGCTCGACCCCTCCTCCTTCCCCTCACCGTCTCCGCCGCCGCTCGGGCCCCGGGCACTTCCGCGTCCGGACGCGCGCGCGGCCCGGCAGCCAATGGGGAGCGGCGGGGAGAGGGGGACAGCCAATGGGAGGGAAGAGGCGGGGCTATGGGGAGGTAGGGGGCGTGACCACGCGGCCGGTCCCACCCCCTGCTGGATGGCCTGGGGGGAAGGCGAGAACCGCGTGAGGGGCGGCGAGAGGAGGGTGTTTGCATGGACCCAAATCCCGGTGGATTCGCGTGGGTTTTCCATGGACCCATGTCCCAATGGATCTGTGAATTTGTGTCCCCATGGACCCGTGTCCCTATGGATCCGTGTGTGTCCTAAGGGACCCAAGTCCCAATGGATTCACATGTGTTTCCATGGACCCATGTCCCTATGGATCTGTGAATTTGTGTCCCCATGGGCCCATGTCCCTATGGATCCGTATGTGTCCTAAGCGACCCAAATCCCAATCGATTTACATGTGTTTCCATGGACCCATGTCCCTTTGGATCCGTGAATTTGTATCCCCATGTCCCTATGGATCTGTGTGTGTTTCCCTGTGGACCCCAATCCCTGTGGATCTGTGTGTGTCCTAAGGGACCCAAATCCCGGTGGATTTGCGTGTGTTTCCATGGACCCAAATCCCTATGGATCTGTGAATTTGTGTCCCCATGGGCCCATGTCCCTATGGATCCGTATGTGTCCTAAGCGACCCAAATCCCAATCGATTTACATGTGTTTCCATGGACCCCTGTCCCTTTGGATCTCNTCCCTATGGATCTGTGAATTTGTGTCCCCATGGACCCGTGTCCCTATGGATCCCTGTGTGTCCTAAGCGACCCAAATCCCAATGGATTCACATGTGTTTCCATGGACCCATGTCCCTTTGGATCCATGAATTTGTGTCCCCATGTCCTTATGGATCTGTGTGTGTGTCCCTGTGGACCCCAATCCCTATGGATCTGTGTGTGTCCTAATGGACCCAAATCCCAATGGATTCACATGTTTCCATGGACCCAAATCCCTATGGATCTGTGAATTTGTGTCCCCATGGACCCATGTCCCTATGGATCTGTATGTGTCCTAATAGCCCCAAATCCCAATGGATTCACATATGTTTCCATGGACTCATGTCCCTTTGGATCTGTGAATTTGTGTCCCCATGGACCCATGTCCCTGTGGATCTGTGTGTGTCCTAATGGACCCAAATTCTAATAGATTCACATGTGTTTCCATGGACCCATGTCCCTGTGTCCTTAAAGATCCAGGTGTGTGTTCCCAAATCCCTANTATGGATCTGTGTGTGTGTCCCTGTGGACCCCAATCCCTGTGGATCCGTGTGTGTCCTAAGGGACCCAAATCCCAATGGATTCACATGTGTTTCCATGGACCCATGCATTTGTGAACTTGTGTCCCCATGGACCCCAATCCCTATGCATCTGTATGTGTCCTAATGGACCCAAATCCCAATGGATTCACATGTGTTTCCATGGGCCCATGTCCCTTTGGAACCGTGAATTTGTGTCCCCGTGTCCCTATGGATCTGTGTGTGTGTCCCTGTGGACCCCAATCCCTGTGGATCCGTGTGTGTCCTAAGGGACCCAAATCCCAATGGATTCACATGTGTTTCCATGGACCCATGCATTTGTGAACTTGTGTCCCCATGGACCCCAATCCCTATGCATCTGTATGTGTCCTAATGGACCCAAATCCTAATGGATTTACATGTGTTTCCATGGACCCATGTCCCTTTGGATCCGTGAATTTGTGTCCCCATGTCCCTATGGATCTGTGTGCATGTCCCTGTGGACCCCAATCCCTATGGATCTGTGTGTGTCCTAATGGACCCAAATTCTAATAGATTCACATGTGTTTCCATGGACCCATGTCCCTTTGGATCCGTGAATTTGTGTCCCCATGTCCCTATGGATCTGTGTGCATGTCCCTGTGGACCCCAATCCCTATGGATCTGTGTGTGTCCTAATGGACCCAAATTCTAATAGATTCACATGTGTTTCCATGGACCCATGTCCCTTTGGATCCGTGAATTTGTGTCCCCATGTCCCTATGGATCTGTGTGCATGTCCCTGTGGACCCCAATCCCTATGGATCTGTGTGTGTCCTAATGGACCCAAATTCTAATAGATTCACATGTGTTTCCATGGACCCATGTCCCTTTGGATCCGTGAATTTGTGTCCCCATGTCCCTATGGATCTGTGTGCATGTCCCTGTGGACCCCAATCCCTATGGATCTGTGTGTGTCCTAATGGACCCAAATTCTAATAGATTCACATGTGTTTCCATGGACCCATGTCCCTGTGTCCTTAAAGATCCAGGTGTGTGTTCCCAAATCCCTATGGACCTGTGTGTGTCCCCATGTCACTGTGCCACGTGTCCCCGTGGCCCCCTGGGATAGCTGTGTCCCCGTGCCCCGTGTCCCCACAGCCATCTGTCCCCATAGCCTCATGTCCCCATGGTCCTGTGCCAATCGATTTTTGTATCCATTGGCCCTGTGTTCCTCTGGCCCTCTGCCTTGTGTCCTGTGTCCCCTTCCTGGGTGGCCCTGCCTGCCACAACACACCCCCAAGTGTCCCCACTGCTGCTGGGACAAGGGTGACACGCTGGATCCAGAACCACCAAGCCACCTCCCAGGGGACATCACCCTCCCTAGGGACATCGAGGTGGCAGCAGAGCTGGGAGGGGACACCAGGACACAGCAGCAGGGTATAAATATTGGCTAAATAGATTTATTTTCATACAAAGAATACACAGGTCCCCCCTGCTGGGACACCCTGACCCCGGGGGACACCCCAAGATGTCCCCAGCCACTGCCAGGCCGGCCACCACCTCCACTGGCTTTACTGGCAGGATGTGTCCCCATTCCCAGAGTTTGGTTACATCTCTGGGTCACCCTCTGGGGCCACCTTGATGCCGGTATTTGCCTGATGCCTGTTCAGGGCACCCTGTCACAGGCAACTCTGCTCTGTGGGACACCCCCAGACTTGGTCCCCCGCTCCCTTGGTCCCATGCTGGGACATCTCTGGACATTTTGGGGTCCCCCTTGTGCCCTAATACTGTGGCTGGTACAGACACCCCCTCCCCCCACGCCATATGTACACGCTGGATAAAAGAAGAAAATACAGGTATTTATAGTGGGGGACCAAAATACCCCCCTAGCCCCCTCAAAAGTGTCCCCTGTGTCCCCATCCTGGTGCCTCACCACCAGCCAGTCCTGTCACCTGTGCCCAGGATGGAGGTGGCCGGTCCTGCCCCATCCTGGGCTGGCTGGGCCCCTGTGCCTCAGTTTCCCCATCAGTCACAGGGCTGCCATGGGATGGTGGGACATCGAGAATGTTGGGTGAGGAGGAGCCACTGTGGCCACCCGGTGGGGACGAGGATGTGGCCATGAGCCCCAAGGAACATGGGATGAAGCTAGAGGCACCTGGGATTGAAGCCAGAGTGTCCCACCTCCCGCCTCACCCCTGCCATGGGCACAGCTACCCAAGGTTCCCTTTCATCCCCGAATTTGTCACGCCGCTGTCACCCGGTCCTGGGCGTGGTGGGAGGTCTGGATGTGGCCACCCCACCTCCCTTTGTGGCAGGAGAGGAGGTGGCTGGGGGAGCTCCTCAGCTCGAGTCCCTCCAGCTCAGCTGCGTTTGGTCACCATCTGCCGGTCCCTCTTCTTCTTCTCCATCAACCTGGTGGGGAGCAGGGTGGTGGCCTCAGGGACCCTCCCAAGAGGGACCTCCCAAAGCCACAGGGAGAGGACAACTCACTTGCGGTTGCGGACTTCAGTGAGCTCCATGAGCCGCTCCTGGGCCGCCCGGAGCTCATCCAGGCGCTGCTGGTAGCGGGAATCGCAGCCATTGGTGCGCTCATAGCCGGAGACCTGGCTGGAGAGCTCGCTGGCACGGTCCCGGAGCTGCTGGATGGACGAGTAGAGATTCTCCTCATCTTCCTCCTGCTCCAAAACAAGCATGTGAGGCTGGTGGGCTTGGCAGGACACCCCAAAGAGTTGTTCTCCCTTGTTCCAGGCTTGCCAAGCTGCCTGGGCCACCTGCCTTGGCGTTGATGATCTCGATGTGGATGAGGAGGGAGGCAAGCTCCAGGTCCTCAGTGTAGCTGTTCTTCAATGGCACTGACCGGTAGCCTGGACACAACATCACAACACCAACTCAGCACCACAGCAGGGTCCAAGCTCCTCACCATGGCCAGGACCCCAGGGTGATGATGATGGTGGTGGTGGTGGTGATGATGATGACAATTGCAGGGGGTTTATACTAGATCTTTAAAGGTCCCTTTCAACCCAAACCTTTCTATGATTCCATGATCTATGACGGAGATGATAATGATGATGATTCCAGGGGGTTGGACAAGGTGACCTCTAAAGGTCCCTTCCAATCCAAACCCTTCTATGATTCCATGATCTATGATGGAAATGATAATGATGATTGCAGGGGGATTGGATGATTTTTAAAAGCCTCTTTCCACTTGGCTTGTGCCAAGAAGTTGGGGTCACTGAACATGTCCTCCTCGTACACCACAAAGCGGAGAAAGGCAAACTCCGGGTTGTTGATGTCGAAGACGAACTGCTTGAAGAGCCAGACAGGGTTGAAGCCATTGTCGGCTGTGGGAGAGAGCACAAAACCCAGCCCCATCAGCCACATGTCCTCTCAAGAGGATCCCAGAGGGCACAATCAGGGTTGTCCCCAAGGGTGGGGACATCACCTGCGTGGTCCCTTACCTACGACATCCGTCTTGTTCTTGCTGTTGTCGTACTCGGAGCCGCAAACCTCCACCTCTACGAAGGGGCAGACAATGCTCCTCCCATTCTTGGGCAGGTGCCGGGCACCAAGGATCTGTGGGAGAAAAGGGAGGAAGAGGAGGGTGAGGTCTGACCACAGTGGATGAAGAAGAACTCCCAAGAGTAACAAGCTCCATGGAGAAAATATATGGCTGGAACATGTAAAAACCATCCCTGCTTGACCCAAAAATGAGGAAGGAGTTCCCATCTTGATGGTGACCCCATCAAGGTGGTTTTACTGTCCTTGCCCACTTGCCTGCAGCTGGACTGTGATGGGCTCCACGATCTTCAGGCTGTTCTTGTCGAAGGGGTCGAAGGTCTCGTCCCTCATGATGTCAGGCTGCAGGACGTAGCCGCTGCGGCCACCAAGCATGAAGAGCGCCTGGTTCAGCTGCATCGGTTTGTCTGTGGCCATGGGGACAAAGCAGGTCTGAGAATGGGGCTCACAAACCTCCCTGAGGTCTGTGGGCAGAAGGTCCTGCCCTGCAAACCCAGCTAAGAGTCTCCAACCCTGTTTGGCAGGGATACAGTCAAGTTATGCATTAATCACCCAAGGATTGAATGGAGATGTCCCCACCAGGATGAGGGCAAAGACTGGAGAGCATCCAAACCACCCGTGTCCCCATCAGGATGAGACAAAGCTTGGAGAGATCATCCAAACCACCTCCTCTATCCCTATCAGGGTGAGGACAAAGACTGGAGAGATCACTTGAACCACCTCTGGTGTTCCCATCAGAATAAGGACAAAGGTTGGAGAGGTCACTCAAACCACCTTGTGTGTTTCCATCAGGATGAGGAATAGGTTGAAGAGCATCCAATTCATGTCCCCATGAGGATGGAGACAAAGGTTGGAGAGATCACCCAAACCACCTCCAACAAGACAACTCAGGGCAGAACAATTGGGGATGGGAATTTTGACACAACCTTCAGGGATGAGCCCAACAACAACCCCCGGAGCAGGACTTACCGGGCGTCTGGAAGTTGAGGGCCACGAGTTGGCTCCCACAGATCCACATGGGCAGTGGGTCATAGTTGGAGGAGTCCAGGCGCTGTCCTTTGGGATAGATGCGGCTGAGCTGCCGGCGGTTGTACTGCAAGAACTTCTTGCCCTTGCTGCGGTTGGCGTATTTCTCCGCTTTCGTTTCCGGAAAGGAGGACATGTCCCGGTAACACGCCTTGTCTGTGCCAATCTCTGCAAGCATCAAGTGGCCATCAGGGAAAAAATGAGATCTGAATGGTTCTTCCCACCTGTCTCTTCCCACACTCATCCCATTGTTCCCCTTCTACAGGACTTACTGTCCTCATCAAAGGGCACTGGCCGGCAATATACGACGAGCTCCGAGAGCTCCAGTGCGATCTTCTTCCTCCGTTCCATGATCTTCCCCTCTTGCATCTGCATGAGGAAAAACAGGAGCTGCAAGTCTCCCCCCAGACTCTTCCTCTGGAGAAGTTAGGAACAATCTCCACGAGAAAGGGACTATCCAGCCCCATCCTCTGCATCCCCTCACCCTGGCATCGGCGTTCTGCGTGGCCTCCCGGATCTTGGCCACCCACTCGCTGAGTTCCTCCTGCGTGTCCGCGGCCACGTCCAGCGACTGGGCTGCGTGGGACATCTGCTGGGAATGGATGGTGAAGACAAATGGTTTGGAGCTCCTCCCGTCTTTGGAGATAACTATAAGGACATCAGAGGGGGGCTTTACTCGAAGACATTCCCAATGGATGGCTCTGCGGAGCAAACGAAACCTCAGCGGTCCCGCTCCCGGGCCCCCACCAGCCCCTCCTGGCACCACACCATCCATCAGGATCCTCCTCCTGTGAGGATCTCATTTTTTTAAATGTGTGGCTTCAGCTTTCCCTGCTGAAACACACCCTTGGAATCAAGGGAAAATGTCCCCTGAATCATATGGACATCTCAATTCCTCCAAATTCCCCCCAAATCCATAAGCAGGGACGCTCACCGACGTGACAGGATGGGACATCGATGAAGCCCTTCAGGAAGTTCCCCAGGGGGCTGTTTTCCGATGACTGCAAGAGAGGAAGGAAGAGGGAATATGGGGGAGGCCTGTGGGTTACAGGCAGCCACCCTCTGAATCGAACAAATCTGAGGAAAAGAAGGGAAAAAACACCCAGAAGCATCATCCAGACACTGGATAAGGAGCTGGGTTGGAGCAGGGCCAGGAGCATCCCCCAGCCTCTGAATGAGTGTCCAAGCTGGCACAAGGCTGGGAGCATCCTTAAGCTTCCAAAAAAAGGGCCTAAGCTGGAGTAGGGCCAGGAGCATCCCCCAACCTCTGGATAAGGGTCTGTCTTGGCACGGGATCATTCTGGATAAAGGTCTGGCTCGAAGCAGGGCCACGAGCATGCCTCAACTCTGTTGGGACCAGGAGCATCACCCAGATTTTGGATAAGGGTCTGGGCTGGAGCAGGGCTAGGAGCATCCTCCAGTTCCCAGGAAATGATCCAAGCTGGAGTGTGGCCAAAACTATCACCCAGCCTCCAGACAGAGATCGGGGCTGGAGCAGGACTGCGAGCATCCTCCAGCTTCCAGTAAATTGTCCAAGTGGGAGTGGGGCCAAGAACATCCCTCAGCCCCTGGATAAGAATCTGGACTGGAGCAGGAGCATCCCCCAGCCTCAGGATAAGGGTCTGGGCTGCAGCAGGACTGGGAGCATCCCTCAGACTCTGGATAAGGATCTGGGCTTGTACAAGATTTGGAATATCCTTCAGCTTCCAAAAAAGGGTCCAAGCTGGAGTGGGGCTGGAAGCATCCCACAGGCTATGGATAAAGGTATGGGCTGGAACCAGGAGCATTTCCCAACTTCCAGAAATAGGTCCAAGTTGGAGTAGGGCCAGGAACATCCCCCAGCCTCTGGATAAGGATCAATCCTGGAGCAGGACCATGAGCATCCCCCAGCCTCAGGATAAGGATCTGGACTTGCTCAAGGCTCCTGGGAGCCTACAGTGTCCTTGCTCCCAGGATCCCAGGGAGGTGGCACTCACAGCCTCATCCTGCTCCTGTGCCTGGGTGCCGACGATCTCCTCCACGTAGTTGGCCGGGAACCAGAGCTGCTTCTTGCCCCCGTAGTCCCCCCGCCACCTGCAAGGGGTGAGAGGATCAAGGCGAGCGGACAGATTTTGGGGAGGGGGGGACAGGGGTGTCCCTGCTGCATGCAGTGTCAGGGGGTGGGTGGAGAAGGGGTGAGGGGACAGAGAAGGAGGCTGAGTTAAAACCCGCCGTGGGACTACCCAAGGTGTCCCCTCCACCTCCCAGCCACGGTGACACCCAAGTGACAACCCTCACCAGCCGCCGTCCTGCTTGTCCACATTGTGTATGATGGCCTGCTTGCAGAATGACAGCTCGTCCTCCCGTTGTGCCTTGTAGTCATACAGAGCCTTCACCGTGCACTGGGGACACCGGGAAGAGGGTGTCACCATCTGGCTACCTCCTCAGCCCCCAAGGTGTGGGGGTCTTGAGGGTCTGACACCCCAAATTGTAGAATCATTGTGTGTTATGGAGTTGGAATGGACCTTAAAGGTCATCCCAGCCCAACCCATCCCACCATGGGCAGAGACACTTTCCACTGTCCCAGGTTGCTCCAAGCCCCACCCAACCTGGCCTGCAACACTTCCAGGGATGGGGCATCCACAACTTCTCTATTCTGGTGTCTCACCACCCTCACAAAAAATCCCTTCCCAATATCTAACCTACATTCCCCCTCTCTCAATCTGTATCCATTACTCCTCATCCTATCACTACAGCTCTTGACAAAAAGTCCCTCTTCATCTTCCAAATTCCTCATGGCAGTGGGATGGGTTAGAGGGGACAGGAGGGCTGGAGGTGCCTGTGGTCCTGCAGGAACACCATGTTCAGAGCAGATCAAGCTCCTTTTCTGGGACCTCCCAATGGTTTCTCCTGGTGCACTGAAGGGTTAATCCCCTGATATTACCACATTCCCTGGAGAAAACCCTCTGGGTTAAGTTTTCCTCTGTGTGGTCTTGTCCTGTTGCAAAGGGACCATTAAGGCACCAGCAACGCTGGACCAAGGGATTGTAGGATCACAGGAAAGGAAACTTAGGGCTCCAGTCCAGCCTCTTCCAGGGTCAACTCCAAGATAAGTCCAGTCCCAAAAACCTCCAAGGATGGAGATTGAGTCAGCTCCAAGACGCACCTAATCCCAAAAACCTCCAAGGGTAGAGATTGGGTCAACTCCAAGACCAAACTACTCCCAAAAAGCTTCAAGGCTGGAGATTGGGTCAACTCCAAGACCAAACCAGTCCCAAAAAGCTTCAAGGCTGGATATTGGGTCAGCTCCAAGACCAATCCAGTCCCAAAAACCTCTGAGGATGGAGACTGCACCACCTGAGAACTGATGCCTAGACCTGCTTTTTTGGGGTTCCCCAGTGCAAAGGGATTTCCTTGCTGTTGGGGCAAACTTCTGCCAGGTCTCTGCTCCAGGCTGGGGTCCCTCCAGCCCTGTCCCACCACCACACTGTGATAATGCTGTCACTGGAGCTCGAACTGTCCCCAAGTGATGGTGATGTGGGCTGGGTCCAGCTCCAGCATCACTTGAAGGTCAGAAAAATGCAGCATGATATCACTTCTCAGGTTAGAGGTGGTGGGAGGTGTAGTGGATCTGGGACGGACCACCCCAGGAACCCCATGTCATGTTCCATGAGCCACCAGCTCCCAGGACACCAGCTCAGCCCCTTACCCTGGCCATTGGCATCTTGTTGGCCTCTACGTAGAAGTGGGGGGTCCGCACCTCATACAGGGCTCCATAGTCCAGTTCCTGCAAGGAGAAATTCCTGAGGGGGTCACCTGGATGTGGGCAGGGGCTATGAGGAGATGAGAGGAGGTTGAGCAGAGTGGTGGAGTTTTAATGCTGGGTAATGACTGTGGAACGAGCTTGGACTGTTCTAGTTGGGCTCCAACCAAAATTCTGGAAGATGATGGAGCTGAGGACGGGGCTTGGTTGCCCATGGCACAGAAACCCCCACCATCCCCACTGCTGGGGGAACTCACAGTGGTGCCCATCTTCTCCAGGGTCTCCTCGTTGATGGGGTAGCGCAGCTTCATCTTGCGGTAGAGTGGGTGCTTCTCGTAGTAGCTGATGAGGTCCACAAGGCTCTCGAACTCAGCTGAGCTGCCCAGCATGAAGAGCCGCCCTTCCTGCTGGATGCGGCAGTGCTTGATCTTCCCCTCCGCCCTGGGGCCAGGAGAGACGGGAATGGGGTGGGTGAGGGGTGGCTGGATCCTGATTCCGTGATGGGGATGGGCAAGAGGTGATGCTTAGAGATGCCACTAAGGTGACCACCCCGAGGATGTCACTATGGAGAGGGTTTCCCCTTCTCAACACCATCATGTGTACCACCATGTCACCCACAGCAAAACCCTGCCACCTAGCTTGGGGCCATGACAGACAGTCTTCAGCTTGGCCAAAAGCCCAACTTGGCCTCGTTCTGGCCACACTCACCGGAAGGAGATGGCATAGGAGTTGGGTTCGCTGCGCTTCCGCACCAGGAATGCTCCATCCCGTGGGACCCGCATCAGCATGTGCTCTGCCTGGAGACGTGTCAAGCTGGCGTGGTACCACCTGGCCAGGGAGAACATGGAGACGGGGGGCTGGCGTCAGCATCACCACACCCTGCTGGGGCTGGAGGAGGCTGGTGGACCCATGGGATTGAGGGGATGGGGATTGGAAGGATCCTCACTCTTTGCTCTCGTGGGCGTTGGGTTGGGGGACGGGGTCGGTGAGGCGCATCTCGAACTCGTTGCAGCGCAGCGGCACCTCCCGGTAGTGGCAGATGAGGCTGTAGAGGCTGTCGAAGACCAGGTTGTCCGTCAGGTAGAACTTGGTGGCCCCAGCCTCCTGCCGCGAGTGGATCCGGCAGTGCTGCACCCGGCTGGACCTCCTGCCACGGAAGTGGGAGAAAGCCAAGTCAATCCGGGTTCACATTCCCACCATCCCACACTTTGGGGTCTACATGCTGCACAAAAAGGTGACATTTCCCCCAAAAAAGCCATTCCAGCCATCAAAACAGGCACTGACTGGAGTATCACCCAGGTAGGGTGAGATCCCGCCTCTCTGCTGGAGCTCCTACCAGAAGGAGAGGGTGTAATCGCCCACGAAGGTCTCGCTCTCGCGCACCAGGAAGGTGCCGTCCTTGCCGCCTGTCTCGGTGCAGTACTCGTGCAGCAGCTTCTCCGCGATCTGTCGCCCGTCACGGCCACCCCCGAGCTTCCCGTGGAACCACTTCTCCGTGAAGTGCAGCTCGTTGTTGTTGAACTCCTGCAAGTTCATCCCAAAGTGGGTGTTGCCACCCTGTCAGCCTCCCCACGGAGGTGTCACCTCGCCCTGTGGATGTGTCCTGCCCCTCACACACCTCCTTCTGTTCCACCTCCTCTTCATCCTCGTTGAACTGGTAGCGGGATGTCTCCTCCGAGTAATAAATCTTGTTGCTTGTCAGGACGAAATAATGAGGGCTCCAGGTCTGGGAAGGAGGAAAAGCATCACTGGGGTGAGAAGGGAGATGACACAGAGGAGTGGAGCTTTGGGATGGGGTTTTTAATCCCTCCCATCCCCCAAAGCATGGCAGTGGTCCAGGAGAACCCATCCCAATCCCCGATGTCTGATAGATCCCACTCAGCCTCTGGGGGATTCCCTTACGTGGTCGATGGGGTCTTCAAGGTAGAGAATTCCATTCTTGATGGAGTTGCTGATGTCATTCTCTGAGTAACTGGCGGTGGAGACCTCCTCATACAGGTTCCCTTCAACCAGTTTCTTGTGCTGGGGGACACCCAGAGAGGGGAGCTCAGTGGTGGCCATGGTGTCCCTGTCATGATGAGCTCCCGACCCTCAGGATCAAACTCCCCTCTGCCAGGTCCCTTCCCACCACCCCTTGTTCTCCTTGACCATCTCTTGGTGTAGAACCCAATGCAATCTGTGTCCCTCCTGCAAGGAGGGGGTCTTGCCTGCTCCACACCTTGATTAGGATTTTCTTCTTGAGCTGGGTGGGTGAGGGCAACTCATCAGCGTTGATGTCCACTGGCTTGGTGAGGAGCATGTCCCCAAAAACCTTCTTGAAGTGGGAGGCCATGTTCCTCTGCTGGACAATGCTGCAGTGGTCTTCGATGGAGAGGATGATGGGAAACCTGGAGCAAGCAGGTGGGAATGGCCTCAGATGAAGGTGAGGGAAAGATTGCCAGAATTTGGGAATCACTGGGGGATCTGGGGCTTACTCGGAGGTGACAAACGCATGCTCCTTGATGGTGTGCAGCACATCCAGGAATTTGATCTTGGAGGTGAGCGTGTGGCCATGGTAGATGATGGGGAGATCGTCTGGGCCATCCCAGCAATCCACTGAGAAGGAAAACACCTTGGTTAATTCATGTTTGCCACCAACTACGTGGTGGGAACCATTTTTTTGAGCCCCTAAAGGACAGAGGAAAGACCTTCTGCCCCAGTGCCATGGGATGGGGGCAGAGAATGGTCTGTTTGATGGGACATGAGGGGTTCCAGCACCCTTGTGAAGGGCTGCCGGGACTCACACTCGATGCAGCGGCAGCCCATCCGCAGGCACCGGGCGTACGCTTCCAGGGAGGACTCGCTGGAGAACTGGTCTCCAGTCAGGTACCTGCAGAGGAGAGACAAGGATGATGGGATGCTCATGACTGTCCCTGAGAAAAGCCCATGTGAGGAAAACTCCTTACGTGTTGTGGGATGAGGAGATCCAGTACTGGGACAAGGGGTGGTTCATCTCCTCAGGCACCACGCGCTCGTACTTAGCATCCATCACCATGTTTTCCTTGGAGAAGAGGTATGTGAGGAACTGGGAGGGGAGAAGCAGAGAGGTCAGAGTCCGATGAGGCTGGGGAGTTCCCTGTGGGGACACCATGTGGGGCCACCCACCTCATCCAGCTGGAAGGAGGGATCCGACGCCTCGTTGGAGCTCTCCTTGAGGTAGGAGCACATGTAGTCCCGCACCATGCCCACGTCGCTGGCCCAGGATTCCTGGGATACAAACATGGTTCTTGTTGGGGGTGGGGAACGGGGCTGGAGCATCCCATGGGGGTTCCCTAAGCCGCAAAGTTCTCAGGGAAACCCCACCTTCTGGTCGTGCAGCAGGAACTTCTGGAAGTCGTAGAGGGACACTTGGCACAGCTCAGGGCGGTCCACATTCCTGCGACAAGGAGCAGCCACCAGTCAGGACCAGGAGAAGGAATTGGGATAGATCCCATGGGAGAGTTGAGGCCATCAGTGCCCATCTGCAGCTCAGCCTCCCCATGACCCCCACTTCCACCCATCCCTCCACCCTGTGACTGGGAGAGGCTGGCACCAGCCAGAATGTGGGAGGAGGGCAGGGTCACAAGTCCCTGGCAGCCCTCCCATCCCCCATCCCTGCTCCCATCCTCTCTCCCATTCCCCCTCCAGTGTCTGCTCACCCCTTCTCCCATCCCTGCTCACCCCTTCTCCCATCTCTGCTCCTATCCTTGCTTCCATCCCAGCTCCCATCATTGCTCCCATCCCTTTTGCACCCATGTTCCCATCCTTTCTCCCATCCCTGCTCCCATTCCCTCTCCTTTTCCTTCTCCCATCCCCATTCCCGCCTCCTGCTCTGCCCCACAGCCTGGCAGTATTTCCCACTCTATGAATTCAACTCTTGGAATATTGATTAGGATGGGAGCTGGGAACTCACCTCAGGGGGAAGGAGAGCTCCAGCTGCTCAATGACCTGGAAAGCACAGGGGTCCAGTCTTAGCTGGAGGGGGCCACATAACACCAGGATAGGGACATTTGGGAGGCCAATCTATGGATCTTACCGACTTCTGGGCATCAAACATCAGGTTTTTGTAGAACTGGATGAAGTGGGAGAAAGTCATCTCATTCCTGGCTTCCACTTCCTGTTGGAGATGGGGCTGAATGAGAGTAGGGCCACCCAATCAGAGCCAGGGACACTGGGGTGGCTCCAGCCCATCTTGGGGGGCTCCAAGACCATCTCCCTCATAGCTGGGGTGTCCAGATGGAGTCCTTACCACGAGTTTATCCCGCAGGAATCTCATGTTGGGAACTCGATAGTTGACCTGGGGCAGCATCGCCTTCAGGTCCTTCACCGTGATGCTGCCAGAGGGAAAACCAGAATCAGGGCACTGCCAGAGCCCTGGATGGGTCCCAGTTCCCAACACCAAGGGTCCCACCCCAAATCCTGATGCCTGGCATGGGGATCCCACCCTCCTGTCCTGTGGATACCTGCAGTGGCACAGGACCCAAGGAAATTGTGGATGTCCCATCTTGGGAAGTGTCCAAGGCCAGACTGGATGGGGCTTGGAGCAATCTGGTCTAGTGGAAGGTGGAACTAGATGACTCTTAATGTCCTTTCCAACCCAAACCATTCCATGATTCCATGTTTCTGAGATTAATTACGTGGTGCCTGACATGAGTGTGAGCAAAGGGACACGGAGAGGAAGTGCATCCAAGAACCAGTCAGGAACTCTAAACCATCATCCTACTTGGGAGATGATGCCCATTCCCATTCCCATAATAATTTAAGTCCAAATCCCCTTGGTTTTGGGGTTTTCCTGTCTTGGGAAGATGATTAGGGGCTGCATTAATGGCCTGGCCCCTCTGACATTGGTGGAAATGTGGCATCAGGGTCCCTGTGGTCATCACAGTGACAAGGACATGACCTGCACCCAAATCTCTGATTTTCGGTGTTTTCAAGCATCCCAAAAACCCTGGTGCTTCCTTGTCCCACAAACCTCACCCCCAGTCTGGCTCAAACTCCAGCCTTGGGATGGAACTGGGGGAATATAGTCCTGTCCAGCTGAACACACCGTGCTGGTGCTCACCTGCCTTCCCGCGCCCGGTCCATCCCATCAAACTGCTTCCGTAGCCACCTGGGAAGGAAGAGATGGACAGACAGAGTGCTCAGTCCCAGAGAGGATGAAGCCCAGGGTGGACTTTCTCCCCAAAATAGGGACCAGGAAATGGGATCTGCTGGTTCTTCCTCACCTCTCGATCTGCAGCGGGGTCTGGGCTCTCTGGGTGTCAGCCACCAGCCAGTTGAGCCCCGTTATCCACAGGTTGATGTCCTCCTCGCAGAAAGCTGGAGGAGAAAGAGAAGGGTGGTGAGGTTGGGATGGGAATGATGGGATGTTGGGAAAGGGGTGGGACCACAAAGATGGACACAGGGAATGGGGAGGGACCCAACTCACCAGCCACGCTGAGCGTCCGCAGCCTGAAGTCCATCCCGTAGAGGATGATGAAGCACATGGTGAAGTCCAGCTTGCGAGCGTCCTCTGGGTAGCGCTCGAAATCCCGGGAATTCTTCCCCAGGCGGATCTCCTTGATCTCCCGAATGTCGACTGCAGGGAGAGAGGAACATGAAACTGCCCCCTGCCACCACAGTCCCATCTGAGTGGCTCTGGGAAGTGGGAATTCCAAAAGACCACGTGTCCTCTGGAGAACCCTGTCCCCAGGATGGGACACCCCTAGGAGTGCGTGATGGAATTGTGGGTGCTGTGGCCACGTGTCTCGGAGGAAGACATGTCCCCAGTGTCCTCCAGTGATGTGTGATGGCACAATGGGTATGGCATGTCCTTTGGGGAACCACGTTCCCAAGACAGGGTGTCCCAGTGGCACCGCCCATTGGAGTGGGATGGCACCAAGGTGCCACAGCCATATGTCCTCCAGAGATCCGTGTCCCTGGATGTCCCTAGGATGAGGTCCCTGAAGCACTGCTGCAGCTTAGTGACACCACTACAGGTGCCATGGCCACGTATCTTCCAGGAATCTATGTCCCTGGATGTCCCCAGGATGAGATCCCTGAAGTGCTGCTGCAGCTGAGCAGCAGCACCACGGGTGCCACAGAGAAGTGTCATCCAGGGATTCCAAGGACAGGGTGCCCCTGCAGCCCTTCCTGCATGTGCCTGATGGCACGCCATCCTTGTGTGTCCTCCAGGAACTCGTGTCCCCAGGACGTGGCATGCTGACAGTGCTGCCCACTCTTTTCCCAGCTTTGCGGCTGCCACGTGTCCTCCAGGCTCATCCCACCCCACCCCAACCAGCAAATCTCCAGCCACCTTGTCCTCTCCATGCCAGACCTCATGCCGGGATAGGCTGAGCTCGTGTTTTTATTGGAGAACTCTTTCCAAAAGTGGCAATTTGGAGCCCCAGCAGCTGGGACCGCAGGGCGTTGCTTTCCTGCTGCTCTGCTCCCTCATTATCCCTCTAAATAAAGCTCCAACGGCGGTGGGAGGGCTGGGTTTCCGGACCACACTCTCCCTCACTGCTACTCCACCAAGGGAGATTTCCAATTTTCCCAGTGGACACATCCCACTGGGAGCAAGAATAATAACACAATATTAGGAACAACACACAAAATTGTTCTTGATCCCACAGCCATCAACCCCTGAGCAGGTTTGTCCTCTGGGAACGAGCCATCGACACCGGAAAGGGCTTTGTGTGACCCAGGGAGGCCGGACCACCTCGCCAGGGGTATTGTCCTGCCGAGGAAATGGGTCATTTCCCGGAGAATTTCCAGCCCGGCCGCGTTTCCGATGTGGTGGTGGGGAAGGCTGCAGACGTGCCTTGGTGGAAACCCCCAGCTGAATCCAAAGGGGGATCCAAAGGGGAAAGAAAAGCTGAATGCAGGGAGGAATAAGGGATGGGGAAGGAATTGGGCTGATTAAGCAAGAAAAGAGGGGAAGAATAGTTTTTCTTGGCGGAAAAGCTCCAGAAAACAGTGGAGGCTTTGTCCAGCCTTCTTTTGCTGGACGACCGCAAGCCAAATTTCATGGATAAGGGTGGGATTTTAGCACAAGGGACACACAGGAGCTCTGCACCCCAGAATGAGCTTTTTCAGGACAAGATCTCAACTAATGAAACTCCGTTGTCTCTGTATGGCTCCTATGGCTCGGAGCAAACCCTCTCCCATAAAACCAGGCAGATTTGGGGGATAAAAATGGTTTTATGGGTTAAAAAAAAGACTCTTGATCCCAAACCTGCCCATCCACAGGGTGCCAGGGAGGCGTGAGAAGCTAGTGGCTACCAGGGCTTTGCTAACAAGTTGCAATGCTGCTACTCCTTGGATTTAACTCCTCCAGGATCCAGCCTTGCACCCTGGATTCTGTTCATAATCCCGAGATGGTTTGTGTTGGAAGGGACCTTCAAGACGATCTCATTCCAACCTTCACCACTGGCAGGGACACTTTCCACTATCCCAGGTTGTTTCAAGCCACGTCTAGCCTTGCTTTGGACACTTCCAGGGATAGGGCAGCCACAGCTTTTCTGGGAAACCTATGCCAGGGCCTCACCACCCTCCTAGGGAAGAATTCCTTCCCAATATCCCATCTAACCCTGCCCTCTGGCAGTGGGAAGCCATTCCCTGTGTCCTGTCCCTCCATCCCTTGTCCCAAGTCCCTCTCCAGCTCTCCTGGAGCCCCTTTAGGCACTGCAAGGGGCTTTGAGGTCTCCCTGGATCCCTCCCTTCTCCAGGCTGGACATTCCCAGCTCTCCCAGCCTGGCTCCAGAGCAGAGAGGCTCCAGCCCTCAGAGCATCTCTGTGGCCACCTCTGGACTTGCCCCAGCAGCTCCACATCCTTCTCCTGTTGGACACCACGGAGCTGGAGGCAGCTCTGCAGGTGGGGTCTCACGTGAGCAGGGCAGAGGGGCAGAATTCCCCCATTTTCCTGCTGCCCACACTTTGGGATGAGCCCAGGACATGGGGGATTTCCTGGGCTGCCAGCACCAGTTTTTCATCCACCAACATCCCCAAATCCTTCTCCTCAGGGTAAACAGCCCATTCCCATGAAAAACCAGGGGAAGAGGGAGCGGCGCAGGGCTGCACAATACACCCGAGCAGCAGCTTCCTGGAAACCACATCTGCAGCGGATTTGCCTCGATCCTGTCAGAACTCTGTCTCCAAACTCCTCCCCGCATTGTCTCCATTGTCCCGGGTGATTAAAACACTCTGGAAGTCGGTTCCAGCTGCGAAAATCCCTTTTCTTTTCGAACGCAAAGCAAGCAGCGTGGTGCAAAAAAGATTTGGAATGGTGGGAAGATGATGGAGGAGCAGGTTCTGCCCAGTGGGATTTTAGAGATGCTGAGAGCCTGGGAGTTTTTTCAGGCATTAGGAGGGAAGCAAAGGGAAGGGAGGGGAATGGTTGTGCTGGGAATTCCTGCTGGCCTGGGCACCTCAGTCCTCCCTTCTTGCAGGATGTGGCAGCTCAGACCCTCCTGGACAGGGGGAATTGGGACACCATATCCTGCCGGGGTCCCTGTGGTATGATTTAAAACCTGGAATAAAATATTTCTTCCTGGTCCAACAGTGCTAAATCCCAACTGGATTTTCTCCTCCCAAAAAAAAGTCCTATTTCTAATTATTTGCCATTAACAAGGCTGAAAGTGTCACCAAACCATCTCTCCAAAATGTTCTTGAATTTTCCATGCTGCCTTCACCCCTATTTCCTTTAATTTCTTGTACATATCGTTTTTTTGGGGCTGTTTTCCACCAGATTCCTTGCGCTGGGAACTGGGGTCTGCTGAGGGCGATGAGCTGGAAGCCCTCCAGGATGAGGTTAATTTTGGAGGCCATGCTCCAGGCAATCCCAGGCATGGACACGATCCCAGGCATGGACACATGGACACGTGTCCAGAGGCTGCTTAACGAAGCGTGTAATTATCCTGGGGGTCCAGGGGGAAGCCAGGATCCATGTCCTGGCCCTGACAGTCCCTAACAGAGACATCAACACTTCCCACTAATCCCTCTCCAAGCGGGATGCCGGCTTGAAGGGGGGGATTTAAAATGGTCCAGGCAGGCGTGAGGTCTGGGAGATCCCAGCACTTCCATAAAATCACAGAGAGTGGGAAGAGAGGAATGGACCAGGCAGTGAGGATGCTCCAGGATGGGGATTTCTCCCGCCCCAGACTGGAAAAGCAAATGATGGCACTGGATGGCAGGTTTGCAGCATTTCCAGGATGATTTTCCTCCTTTTTTCATCCTTCTGGATGACCTTGGAGGATGCCTACTCATTCTCATGGGGGAGACTGGACTGTTGTATGGGAAAAGACAGATCCTAAGGCTCCAGAGGGGAAACTGAGGCACAGCATTGTGAGAAACCTGCGATCCTGACCTGGCAGCGCACGGTGCTTACGGAAAAAACAAGGAGCCGGAAATGTGTTATTTCCATGAGTGGATAACAAGCTCTTCTCCATGAGGACCTAAAACACCTCCCCAAAACTGAGTGCCCTTCATCCCATCACCTCCCGCTCCCACAAATCTGCTCCTGTATCCAGGTACGGATCCTGCTCATGCCTGTGCTTGGCTCCGAGTGCCACCCTCCTTCCCAGCGCAAAGCTGGAATTCTGGCTCGGGATCAGCCCCTCCAAGCAGGAGCTGAACCTTCATGGGGATTTTTGCACGGAACCAGTAGTGGGTGGTGATTTTTGGGGGGGTCATCGGTGATTTTGGAGGAGCCCCTCAAGGAAAAAGGCACCTCCCAAACCTCTGGGATGGGCTTTGCCATCATCCAGGTGAGGTGATATCCCAAAACTGAGTTCCTGCCCTGCACAGGCATGAGGTGATAGGTGTAGCTCTGTCATCCCAATTCCAGGTTTCATCTATTGGATTTTTTTAGCTCAATTAAAGCTTTGACATAACGAGCACCAAGACATGGAGCCCCAACAATTCCCAGTGTTGGGAGAACATCTCAACAACCTCCTAACCACCAGCAAATCCACATGGAAGGGTGACTTTTATGGATGCTCCAGTGGGGTTTTGGGGTTAAAAGCACCATGAGCAGGTATGGTAGTGACCATTCCTTTCTCTCCTTCCCAGGGAGGATATAAATCCCTGGGGATGAAACGCAAGCAGCTGGAATCCCCAGAGCAACTTCCAAGGTGGGATGGAGGAGGTGAGGGTTGCTCAGCCCAGCAGCTCCTACTTTTATAGGTATCACCCTATGGCCAGGCACCCTGACACTGTAGGACATTCCATAGGAGGGACATCCCATCCCAGGAATTCCACAACCAATCACTTCACCACGGCAGAACATCCCAGCATGGCCAGGCACCCTATAACCATTTACCCCACTNCAACTTCCGAGGTGGGATGGAGGAGGTGAGGGTTGCTCAGCCCAGCAGCTCCTGGACACTATAGGACATTCCACAGGGGGAAACATCCCACCGTGGCCAGGAATTCCACAACCAATCACCTCACCAGGGAAGAACATCCCAGCATGGCCTCGCACCCTATAACCAGTTAATAGCAGGACATCCCACCACAGCCAGGAGCCCCACAACCAGTTACCCCACCACTGCAGGACACCCCAACACAGTCAGACACCCCACAACCAGTTACCCCATCATGTCAGGACACCCCACCAGCCAGGAACCCCACACTCGGGCACCCCACTATAGTAGGACATACCACAAAACCCAGGCACCCCAACACATCCAGGTATCCCAGTACATCCAGGCACCCCACCACAGCCAGTTATTCCCTATGTTAGAACACCCCAACACATCCAGAGACCCCACAATCAGTCCCCCCACTAGAGAAGGACATCCCAGCACATCCAAGCACCCCAAAACCAGTTACCCTCCATGCCAGGACACCCCGCCGCAGCCAGGCACCCCACAGCCAGTCACCCCACTACAGCAGGAGATCCCAACACATCCAGGCACCCCACAACCACTTACCCCACTATAGCAGGACACCCCAACATACCCCAGCCAGTCACCCCAGCACAGCCCAGCATCCCACCAGCACATCCC
>VZRF01005624.1:23394-114818 GCA_013396875.1 Vireo altiloquus | reverse complement strand
AGCAGGATCTTGGAGAAAGGAAAATGCGAGCCGGAGGGGGGGAAAAGATGGCTGAGGGTGACATCTAGAGGAATTCCAGATGGGAATCGCATTTGGGGGCGGGGGGTATCCCAGCGGCTGGGGAGCACTCTGCGATGGGGCTGCCTGGGTGGAGAAGTGAGGGATTTTTTGGGAAAAAAGGGTTAAAGGAAAGCAGCTGCCGTGGGTTTACTTCCTGGCTGTCCCTGCTGTGACGCTGAGCTGGGAATGAAGCTCCAGGAGTGACTGGGATTGGAGTCACTCCTGTCATGAGTTTTGTCGAGCCTCAACTCGATGGGAAGGGGTTGGGAAGTGCAGTGTGGGGAAAGAAATATCTGGAGAGAAGGAGGAAGGCAGCAGGTGGCAGGGATTGGTGTCACACACCCTGTTTTGTCCCTTTGATGGATTCTGGGTGGGAAAAGACCCGCCGGTGCCCTGGGAATTGTGCAGGGATTTGGGGAGGCAGAGGGTGAGGGAGGCCCAAGGCCATGGGATTCCTTCCTGCCTCCACACCTTGGGAATTTGGACCCAGGAAGGGATTTTGTGGTGCTGGGCTCTCCTGGGGAATATTTGGGATCCTAGTGATGGATGCTGCAGCATCCAGGGGTGCCAGTGATGGAGGTTCAGGAATTCAGATATCCAGGTCCCAGGCTCATCCCACAGTGTGGGCAGGAGTGGTGTCAATTCTGCCCCTCTGCCCCACTCAGGTGAAACCCCACCTGCAGAGCTGCCTCCAGCTCTGGGGTCCAACATCAGAAGGATGTGGAGCTGCTGCAGAGAGTCCAGAGGAAGCCATGGAGATGCTCTGAGGGCTGGAGCCCCTCTGCTCTGGAGCCAGGCTGGGAGAGCTGGGAATGTCCAGCCTGGAGAAGGGAAGGCTCCAGGGAGAGCTCAGAGTCCCTTCCAGTGCTTAAAGGGGCTCCAGGAGAGCTGGAGAGGGACTTGGGACAAGGGGTGGAGGGAATGCCTTCCCACTGCCAGAGGGCAGGGTCAGATGGCAGGGAATTCTTCCCTGTGACAGTGGGAAGGTGCTGGAGTGGAATTCCCAGAGAAGTTGTGGCTGCCCCATCCCTGGAAGTGTCCAAGGCCAGGTTGGATGTGCTTGGAGCAGCGTGGGATAATGGAAGGTGGATGACCTTCAAAAATCCCTTCCAATCCCAACTATTTTGTGATTCCATGACTCCAGTGGGGCTGTATGGCCATGAAGCAGGTTTTCACCACCTGGAAGTGGCTCGGTGAGGATTGGGATATTTAGGATTTTACCCCCATGAAGGTTGGAGTTGCAGAGAGAGTGGTCTCCATCTTTCCACTGGCTGCCTGCAAATCTCCCCTTTCCCAAAGTATTTGGGGACACAGAGGGTAGAAAGGAGATCCTGAAGGGATTTTATTTTCCTTGCTTTATCCATGAATTAACTTCTGTTCCCCTTCTCTCCTCTGGAGCAGAATAAGCTTTTGTTCAGGGCAATAAGCTGCAGAGATAGTGGCTGCTTGTGTTTATGTTTTCCATTTCCAGGCAAAAATCCCATTTCAGAGCCCTCAAATGCCAGGCTGGGAACTGAACATCCCAACCGGAGCGAGCTGCGGTGGATGGAGAATCAGAATAGAAGATTGTTTTTCCACAGAGGATTGAGCAGCCGGGGTTTGGCTTCTGATGTCCATCCAGAACACGTGGGTGGAGAAGGAATGCTCTGTTTTCAGTCAGCAATGGAATCACTGGTTTAATTTTAGCAGCTCTGGAGCAGAGCTCGAAGGAAGGACGTCCCAGAGCAAAGCACCCTATGGAGGCTGGAAGGGGCAGAGGAGCTGGACATGCCATGTGGCCCCCAGGAACTGGGGTGTGCCCAAAACTGGTGATGCTGATGATCCAAAATTCATGCTGCTTCTTAAAAACCTGTATGTGACTCATCCATGCAGGCCAGGGGAAGCATTGGGACATTGTGGAGCTGTTGGGAGGACAAGGAGAAGCCATGGATGTGCCAAGCTCCATGAAGAGGAGCCCCACCAAAACACAGGGAGCTTCAGTGGGTGAAGTGGCAGGAAAAATTGATCCCAAGAGGAATCAAGCCAATTGAATTCCCTCTGTGACTTTTGGATGTGCACTGACCTCTGTTTTGCTGAGTGATGCCGCCCACAGAGCTCCAGAATTCCAGCTGGGAGAGGAACCAGGTCAAAAAAAAACCCCAGGAAGGTCTCAAAAATTCACTGCCTTTTTCCTGAACATCCTTCCCTCTCCTCTAGGGCTCTGATGCCGCTTTTCCCTCAGCTGCCCTGAGATCCAGCGAAAGCCACAGCTCAGATTGTCAGGAACAGTTTGTTTCCCCTCTCTTTGGGGCTCTTGTGAAATTCCCAAAACCAAAAGGATTTGCAAATGTTTTTCGTAAGGAACGCTGGAGTGGCAGGTCCTGCAAGGTGGGAATTTTGCAATGGCAGCTGGTGGTGTAAATGCATTAAACTGGGATAAAACCAGATCCCTGGATGGCCATGGGCTCCTGGAAAAGCTTTGCTGGACAGTGCTGGTCAGTGGTGCAAGCTGAGCATCCAAACCATATTCCCAATCCAAATATTTACAATTGGCAGTGTATGGATTTCTTTCTTAATCTTTCTAAGCAGGGAAAAGTCCAAGGCCCAAGCGACTGGGGAGCAAAGTCCTCTCCCCTTCCCAACTGAAGTTGGATCAATATGAATGTTTTCACACGAACAAATATTTTTGGGCATTCTGCCACAGTTTCCCGGTGACTTGGTTGTATCCCTTGGAATTGGCACAGGAAAAGCCATGATTCCATTGCTGGGATATGGTGGAGTCATATCAGAATCATGGAAGGGTTTGGGTGGGAAGGGACCTTAAAGATCATGGAATTCCAACCCCTTCCATGGGCAGGGACACCTCCCACTATCCCAAGTTGCTCCAAGCCCTGTCCAGCCTGGCTTTGGACACTTCCAGGGATGGGGCAGCCACAGCTTTTCTGGGAATTACATTCCAGGATCTCAGCACCCTCCTAGGGAAAAATTTCTTCCCAATATCCCATCTCTCCCTGCTCTCTGGTAGTGGGAGGCCATTCCCTGTGTCCTGTCACTCCATCCCTTGTCCCAAGTCCCTCTCCAGCTCTCCTGGAGCCCCTTTAGGCACTGGAAGGGGCTCTGAGGCCTCCTTGGATCCTTCTCTTCTCCAGGCTGGACATTCCCAGCTCTCCTAGCCTGGCTCCAGAGCAGAGGGGCTCCAGCCCTCGGAGAATCTCTGTGGCCTCCTCTGCACTTGCTCCAGCAGCTCCACATCTTTCTGCTGTTGGAAACCCAGAGGTGGGTCCTGTGAGTCCCTGTGGTCACCTCCTCACTCAATAAAGGAAACCAATTTTGCTGTGGGATGTCACATTTTTGGATTATTTGAGGTTTCTGATCCATGGTTGGTCCTTCTGCTTCCATGGAATTGATAAGTGAACCATCCTGAACACAGAGGATTTGCTCTCTGTTTCCAATTCTTGGAAAAGAATTCCTACTGGGAATGACAGTGATGTGGAAGCACAGAGATCATCCCTCTGGTTTCTCCCTTTCCCAGTGGATTCAGGTCTGTGTGCAGCTCCTGCCCCAGCAGCGACACTGGAGGCAAGAAACATCCCCAAAAACCAGACACGACAACAAAACCCCAGCACCCACTTGATAAATGACAGCAGCTTTTCCTTTAGGATCCTGCAGCCGTTTCTTTTCCTGTTAATGACATTTTCCTCTCTGTTTTCCCTCTAACCCAGGAGACATCTCCTTCCCTTGAGCCCTGCTTCAGAGTCTTGCTGTTATCAGCAAAAAAATGTGAGTAGAGAGTTTGTTTGCCCTTAGGAAGCACTTTTTTTTTTTTCCCCCATTTGAGTTAAAATTGGAGAAACTTTTTGGAGAAGAAGCAAATTTCTTCAGTGGTAAATAATTGCTGAGCTCCTCTTGGAGCTGGGGCTGTGTCCATGGATTTCCACAGGAATGGGAGAAAGGGTTTTTAGTAGGGCCTGGAGTGACCGGATAAGGGGTGATGGATTTAAAAGGGGAAAGGTTTAGATTGGAGATAAAGAAGAAATTGTTCACTGTGAGGATGGTGGGATGCTGGATTGGGTTGCTCAGGGAAGTTGTGGATGCCCCATACCTGGAAATGTTAAGGAGAAGGAGAAGGAGAAGGAGAAGGAGATTGATGCCTTAGGTTTTAACTTTTATATTTTTTCAAATCCTGTACTGCTAGTATAACTCTAAAGTTTCTTATAACTCATTAACTACTGCTCACTTATACTAAGATAAACGTAACAAAAGCTCTCTAATTTACTCTTCGAAGACACCCAGCCCATCCTAAACCTAAAAGTATAAACTTTCATCTTGGAGGAGGGGGGGAAAGCTTCAAAAAATTATATCATTAACTGAAGTTTTAATTGCTGAATTTATGCTGATATGCAAATAGACAACACCTATAAAAGTATGTAAAACTCGTGACTTGTCATCCATCTTGAGATCCACTGAGGCAGGAGCCTCCAGACCTCCAGGGTGTACCTTTGAAAGCCTTTCAAATAAATCCCTCCTTTATTCCTTTATTCTTGTCTAGTCTCTCTTTCTAGGTAGCCATTTAAGGCATCAAGATAAGGAAAAGGAGAAGGAAAAGGAAAAGGAATATGAGGAGGAAGAGGAGAAGGGAAAGATGAGAAGGAGAAATAAAAAGGAGAAGGAGAAGGACAGAAGAAGGAGGAGAATGAGGAGAAGAGAAGGAAAAGGAAAAGGAAAAGGAAAAGGAAAAGGAAAAGGAAAAGGAAAAGGAAAAGGAAAAGGAAAAGGAAAAGGAAAAGGAAAAGGAAAAGGAAAAAGTTCTGCAGCCAGATCACATCCCATGAGTCCATGCCATGGCTGGTGCTGGCACAGGAGGGAATGGGTCACTCAGCTCCAGACTCTTTTCTTCCCAGTCCTTCAGGAAAAGGATGCAGGGAACAACCACTGACCTTGAGACTACACAGGTGATGTTTTAAACCTTCACTCTCTTGATTTTCCACTTCCTCCTGGATTGCCTCTCATTTTTTTTTACACTTTAATTAAGGCATCTCTCTGAGATCTTGACACAATGATCCAACTGAGACTCACAAGTGCTGGAAGATATTCCAGAGAATCTGTGGCTGCCCCATCCCTGGAATTGCTCCAGGCCATGTTGGATGGGGCTTGGAGCAACCTGGGATAGTGGAAGGTGTCCCTGCCCATGGTGGGGGGTGGAATTCCATGACTTCGAAGGTCCCTTCCAATCCAAACCATTCCAGGATTCCATGATGTGCCTCCAGAAAGAATGATTGCTGTCTCCCACCTGCTCCTCCTGCAAATGGATCCCTGGCAGTTTTAGGATCCAGGGATCCTCTGGCACGGGATCTGCACTGGGATAATGCTTCAGGACATTGGAAGGATTTATTTTGGGCTGAACAAGACCATTTAATTCCTTTTCCGTGTGTTCCCCTCCCTGAGGTGTTTACTCACACTGAAAAAAGCGCTTGCTTTTTTTTTTCTTTCTCCCCTCTTTTGTTAAAAAATTAAATTAGACTTTTAAAAAATTAAATTAGACTTTCAAAGTGTTATAGAAACGTAGTGAATTAAAAGTGCCGTGAATTCTTTTTGGAATTGTCACATTCCCATTGCTTGTAACAGGAGTAGGCTGGAAAGCCAAAAAAAAAAAAAAAATGTTTATTTTAACATTCTCGTCTCTCCTTTGCCCTCTGCACAAATCCCAGGGGAGATTTGTGAAACTCTGCCAGCTGCTTGTCCCAAGGCAGGATGCTCCTCTCTATTCCCTGGAGAAGATCCAGTTCACGCTTAAAATACTGCCTTTCCTCCTCTGGATATCCCCATCCCAAAGCTCTCCCGATGGAAAACATCCGATAGTGACCCCAAGTGGGTCCAGGATCCTCCAAAGTTTTCATTTTCTCATTACAAATGTTGGTGCAAATTGGTAAAACAGCTTTGAGTTTGCCTTTTCCCGAGGTTGGATTTTGTGGGAGTGGTGGATCCACGGCTTCCCTGGGTTAAAAATGAGCTTTTCCTCCACGTGTGCTGAATTCATTTCAATTCAGAGCAGCTTGTTCCGAGCTCATTTATGCAAAGCACTCGACTCCCTGTGCCAGCACAAGGGAGGAAAGGAGCAGCTGGGAGTGGAGGAGGATTTTTTTTGGCACAAGTGCCAATTCCTGTCAGTTTAAAGCCATTATGAAACCCTGGGTGGGATTTGGGATCGATTGAAGACAATCTGAGGCCGCCCAAAGGGAGGAGATCCATTATTTCTGCCTGCCTCGTTCCCAGCCTGTTCCCATGTGTGCAAGACTTGGGAAAAAGAAAGGATTTGGGATGGTTTTTGGCAGTTCTAGGGAATCAGGGGAGGATAATAAGGATCAGACTCCCTAAATTCTTTGTATTTTGCTCCCAAAATGGTTTATCCCAACAAGCTGGTTCTTCCCATATTCCACTTTAAAACACCACAAAACACCATAAATAATTCACCAAATCTCCCTTTCCGAGCAGGAAAATGGAGGGCTCATCCCAAGAGATGGGATTTGATCAGAGCCGGGACAGGCAGAACTCCCCAGCTGCCTTGGGAAGTGAGATATCCCAAGGGACAGTGTCTGTTTTAAAGGATTTGAGGCTGATAATGGGTTGCTTTTCCAAAGGCTCCATCCTGGGAGTGTTTTAAGGAAATGGTGTCGCATTGCTCCAGCTCCTTGGCTCGGCTTTTTGTTCCCTAAATAATTTTAGGCTGGAGTTTTATCTCCTTTGCAGAGGCTCTGCTGCTCTTTGTTTATGGTGTTTATTCCCTCAGGGAAGAACAAAAAGATTCGGAAAACAAACTCCTTAAGGTTTTTCTTCCCTACCACAAGCAAATTTGCAGCTTTGGGACTGGTTTTCCTACAAAATGTTTTAAAAACAGCAGCCATCGTGTGGGAAATAAGGAATCACGAGGCTGATGGGTGGAATTAAAGTTTCCTTGCTGGAGATTGTCCTATGGATCACCAGGAAAACCTCCCCCTCGTGCCTGGCTGTGGGAAGACACTGGTGATGGGAGAGGGCAGAGAGGACAGGGGGTGGGGACAGGGGAAGGGGACAGGTGGACCAGGTTCACCTCGATACAGGAGATCCCAAAATCCTGGAATGGTTTGGGTTGGAAATCATCCCATTCCAATCCCTGCCATGGGTAGGGACACCTTCCACTATCCCAGGTTGCTCCAAGCCCTGTCCAACCTGGCCTTGGACACTTCCAGGGATGGGGCAGCCACAGCTGCTCTGGGAATTCCATTGCAGTCCCTCACCATCCTCCCAGGGAAGAATTCCTTCCCTATATCCCATCTATCCCTGCCCTCTGGCAGTGGGAAGCCATTCCCTGGGTCCTCTCCCTCCATCCCTTGTCCCAAGTCCCTCTCCAGCTCTCCTGGAGCCCCTTTAGGCACTGCAAGGGGCTCTGAGCTCTCCCTGAATCCTTTTCTTCTCCCGGTTGGACATTCCCAGCTCTCCCAGCCTGGCTCCAAGATTTCCAAGCAGATAAATTGTGTTTCACACGTCTCAGTAATTGCAGCCTGAGTGAGCCTCGGGAGCTGCGGGTGTGGAGAAAAGAGGGAAGAAGAAACTTGGGATAAAATACCCAAACCCCAACACAACAGAATGTGGAACCAATGGACCAGGGAGAGGTGGAAAAACAACCAAGCCCAGGAGAAGGAAAAACCAGTTCGACCTTTTCTGTGCAGAACTGGAAATAATTCCAGTGTTTTGGCTCAAGGTCTTGCACACTATGTGGAAGAACCTTTTTTTTGGGACAACAGTCAAAGGAGAAATGCTGCAGCCATCTGATCATCGGGAAGATGGGGACAGCTGGACCAGGCTGGGATGTGGACAGGAGAAATGGGAAGAGCTGGACCAGGCTGGGATAGGGACAGGAGATGGCTGGATGAGGTTATGCAAGGAACAGAGGCTGGGGACAGAGAAGAACCAGGGTGGCCCAGGCTGAGGAGAGGAGGCTGGGGACAGCTGGTCCAGGCTGAGATGGGGACAGGGGACAGCCGGGCTGTCCCAGACTGGGGACAGAAGCCGGGGACACCCGGGCAGGGCTGGGTTAGGCCTAATCTCAGGCCCAGCCCCAGGCTCAGTTTAGGCCGCGCTGTTCCGTCCCCGTTGCCCGGCAACGGTCGCGGGATCACGTGACCGCTCGGGAGAGCTCACGTGGTCCGTTGGCGGCGCCGGTTGATGACGTCACGACGGCGCGGGGCCGTGCGGGAGCGCTGCGGGGATGGAGGAACGGGAGCGGCTGTGCCGGGAGATCCGAGTGCTCCAGGGTGCGGGAATCGGGGGGATCCGGGAGTGGGAGCGGCTGTGCCGGGAGATCCGAGTGCTCCAGGGTGCGGGAATCGGGGGGAACCGGGAGTGGGAGCGGCCAGGACACCGGGAAGCAGAGGACACCGAGGGGAACGGGGAAAATGGGAGGAGGAGACGAGGAAAAGAGACTGGGGTCGGGAACCAGGGAGCTATCAGGGGATCCGGGAGGAATGTGAGAGAGCCTGGAGAAGTCATAAGGGAAAATCTGGGCATCCTAGGGGGCAGCGCAGTGTTTTAAGGGAATTTTGGGGATCTGGGATGGGACAGGGACGGGTTGTGGCAGGACCTGAGGAGTCGTTGCTGGAGGAGGGACGAGTTGTGGAAGTGATGTTGGATTTTAGGGGGAAATGTGAGCGGGATGGGGATGGAGAAGATCCCAGAGTGCTGGGAAGGGGAAGGGCTGGAGCCTGGGAAGGGCCTAAGGGGTGGTGGAGGTGGAGAGGGAGGAATCCAGGAGTGGTGGGGGAAAGCGGGAAGGGAAGGTGGAGGACCCAGGAGTGCTGGGAAAAGGACCCAGGAATGCTGGGAGAAGGAGGGAAAGGGGAGAAGAGAGAACTCAGTAGTTCTCTGAGAAGAGGGAAGTGATCCAGGAAGTGCTGGGAAATGTGGAAAGGGAAAAGGCCCAGGAAAGCTGAGTGGGCTGAGGCAGGGAGGGAACAGAGTCCATGGAGTGCTGGGGGTCCCCACACCGAGGAATTCCCACACTGCTGCTCCATGCTGGATCTGGGACTCTCCTGGCTTTGGGAAGGGATGTTCCCTGTCCCACAGCCCTGAGCTGGGAGCACAGAAGTGGGATGTGTATGTGTGTGCCCTTCCCAAGCTCTGGAAAGCACCAGGATTTATCTTTAGCACCAACTCTCTCTGTTTTTGTTCCTCAAAGTAATTTTTCCTCATGAATGAGGCCTCAACCTCCACTCAGGACTTGGGATTTGTCTCTCCAGGAGCTCCTTCTTGGGGGAATGATGAGAGAGAGGAAAACAATCCTTGCTTTTCCATGAGGAATGTGCTGACACAGCTCTCCCGGCAGCTCCGTGACCCCAGTGAAGGAAAAGCTCCTCTGCCTGAAATACTTGGCTCCAAATTCCTTCGGGAGTCACTCATGGGAAAGGATTTCTAAGCAATGAGGCTGAACAAGGGCAGAACTTCCCGGATTAACAGGGATGTTGGTGGATCAAAGCACCAGGGAGAGGTGGTAGCTTCCAGAGGGACAGCAAAGCCTTGCAGTGTCCTCGTTGCTGCTTTGAAGGGAAGCAAGGAAAGGAACTTGGGAAGGGTCTGGAGCACCAGGAGCAGCCGAGGGAGCTGGGGGGGCTCAGCCTGGAGAAAAGGAGGCTCAGGGGTCACCTTCTGGCTGCCTAAAATTCCCTGACAGGAGGGTGGAGCCAGGTGGGATCAGGATCTGCAAGGGGAAATGGCTTCCCACTGCCAGAGGGCAGGGATAGATGGGATATTGGAAAGGAATTCTTCCCTGGGAGGCTGTTGAGGGTAGAATTCCCAGAGAAGCTGTGGCTGCCCCTGGATCCCTGGAAGTGTCCAAGGATGGGCTGGCTCCTGACCTGGCAATTCCCAAGGTTTTTGTGGCTCCGACTTCAGTGCCACGGCACTTTCACTTCCAGAGGAGCTTCCAGAGGTGGAAAAGGAGCTCCCAGCTCCGCTTCCAGGCAGAGCTTGGAGCCACCTGGGATTGTGGAATTCAGGGTTATGGCAGGGGATTGGAACAAGATGGTCTTGAAGATCCCTTCCAACCCAAACTATTCCTGGATTCAGTGATTCCATGACTTTCCCTTCCACCTTGGCTTATCCAAAACCTGTGCAACGATGTAATTCCAGCACAAGGAGAAGCAGCACTGTGTTGCTCTCAAATTCCCGTGGGATCAGGGAATTAACACTCTCTCTTTTCCATAGGTCTCATAAACAGCCACAGGAACATTCATGGGAATGCTCCACGTCCGGCGCCGTTGGCTCCTCCCAGGTGGAACAACCCTCGCCAGCCCAGCTACACCAGGAGAGGAGCCTTTTCCAGCAGGTACCCCCAGCAGGCTCCCAGGAATTTCCACCCATGCCAGACTCACTCCTGGAGGAAAAAATACTCTCTGGACAACCGGCTGCCGGGATCTGGGTATGATGTTGGGAGTGCTTCCGGCAGTGCTTCCCAGGGTTTTGGGAGCCTTGGAGACAGCCAAACTCCCGAGCTACCAGAATCGTCCCCAGAGAGACACGTGGACTTCACCACAGATGGGAACATCGTCGTGGATATCCAGGTGCCACAAAGGGCTGGCCAGGAAAATGTGGGTCCTTACAGTGGATTTTCCGGGCGGGAAGCGGCGGTGGCTCCTTTAGCAGATGGGAATATCCAGAAATCTTTTCTCCAGAAGGAAGAGAGAAGACCTTCCCTATCCATTTCCTTCAGTTCCACGTCAAGGACGGTATGCCTGCCTGGAAGTGGAGCTGGGAGCTCCTTTTCCACCTCTGGAGGCCCCTCTGGAAGTGAAAGTGCCGTGGCGCTGAAGTCGGAGCCACAAAAACCTTGGGAATTGCCAGGTCAGGAGCCAGCCCAACACTCGGCACGGATCAAGGCAGAACCCCCCTCTCCAGGGCAGCTGAGTGGTGAGGAAGTCTGGGATGCTTCCCTACATCCCAAACTCTTAGGGAATGCTCAGATGCACTCTGGACCTGCTCAGGTTGGGGTGACTCCAGTGAAGAGCAGATTTCCTGTCATTCCCAAAGCTCCCGGTCTCCAAAAAGCTGCCTCAGCACCCATCTCTGGCAAATCACAGAAATTCAAGAAAAACAACTACACCTGGGTGGCAAACCCTGGGAAAAACTCTCGGATTGTGAAGAGGTGGGCGACCCCTCGAGCTGAAAATTCCAAGAAGGGCACTGCGGGAACGGACAAAGGTGCTAAAATCTCCCCCAAAGCGGATTTGGGAGCAAAGGCGAAAAAGTTGGGATTGCAATCCAAGCTGGGGGTTTCTCCCAGCAAATATAAGTGGAAAGCCTCCAGCTTGCAGGCTTTGCCTTCCACTTCCAAGTCGGCATTCCAGTGGAGATCTGAGGACCAGAAGAAGCCTCCAGCTCCAAATATTCCTCGAGCCACCTCTGTCCTGCTGGCTCCGAGCGCAGTGTCCGTTGTTCCCAGTGGGATGAAATCCTTTGGAGAGGCTGCGCTGTCCAGTTACAAAGTGAAGAGTCGGACGAAAATCATCAAGAGGAAAGGGAATGTGGGGTGAGTTGTTGGTCGGATTTTGTGTCTGTGGATTTCATGTGAAGTTGTGGCTGTGGGAGAAATTCCAGTGAGGGTTGTTGTGTGTGCTGGAGGATTTATGGAGTCATGGAATGGTTTGGGTTGGAAGATCTTAAAGATCAGGGAATTCCAGTCCCCTGCCATGGGCAGGGACACCTTCCAGTATCCCAGGTTGCTCCAACCCCATCCATCCTGGCCTTGGACACTTCCAGGGATGGGGCAGCCTCAGCTTCTCTGGGAATTCCATTCCAGTTCTTCACCACCCTCCCAGGGAAGAATTTCTTCCCAATATCCCATCTAACCCTGCCCTCTGGCAGTGGGAAGCCATTCCCTGTGTCCTGTCACTCCATCCCTTCTCCCAAGTCCCTCTCCAGCTCTCCTGGAGCCCCTTTAGGCACTGGAAAGGGCTCTGAGCTCTCCCTGGAGCCTTCCTTTCTCCAGGCTGGACATTCCCAGCTCTCCCAACCTGGCTCCAGAGCAGAGGAGCTCCCTTGGAGCATCTCCATGGCCTCCTCTGGATTTGCTCCAGCAGTTCCATGTCTTGGGTGATCCAGGGTTGTATCCTGGGAATCCCTGTGGTCAGGACACTTCCTCACTCAGTAAAGGAAGCTGGCTTTTTTTTCCTGGATTTATTTTCAAATTCCCATAACTGTTTTGTGCTGGGGACTGGGAAAGAGAGGAGAAAGGTTTTGGATCACTGTATCGTGTCTGGTCTATCTTTGGAAAGCCCTCTGCAGATCCTGGGACGCAGCAGGGATGGGATATGAGCTCTGCTGGCATTTTCCTCCCTTCCATCCCTTTGGAAAACTGTTCCAAGTGATGAAGTGAATGGCATTGATTGGGAATCTGGTGCCTTCATTCCTGCTTCTGTTTCCCACATTTCCCACAGTGATTCCCAACAGGTTTCCATCCTTGCTTTGCCCCCCTACTTTGCCTGGAAAACTGTCAGTGGGTGGATTGTGCTGGGAAAGTCACTCTGGAGCAGCCTGAAGAAGCTGGGAATGGTTGGGGTTTTTTGGCAGTCAGGGACACCTCCCACACCTTGCTGAATTCCAGCAGAATCAGGGAAGGGATCATCTCCCTGTGCTGGACACTGCTGAGGCTCCTCAAATCCTGGGGGGAGGATATTGAGGATCTGGAGCATGTCCAGAGAAGGGAATGGAGCTGAGGAAGGGTCTGGAGCACCAGGAGTAGCTGAGGGAGCTGGGAGAGCTCAGCCTGGAGAAAAGGAGGCTTTTGGGGACCTTCTGGCTCCCTAAAATTCCCTGACAGGAGGGTGGAGCCAGGTGGGATCAGGATCTGCTTCCAGGGAACCAGGACAGAACAAGAGGAAACAGCCTCAAGTTCTGCCAGGGGAGCATTAGTTTGAATATTGGGAAAATTCCCTCTTGGAAAGGGTGGTTAGGCATTGGGAATCCCTGTCCCTGGAGGGATTTAAGATCCCTGTGGATGTGGCACTTGGGGACATGGTCAGTGGTGGGCTTGGCAGTGCTGGGGAATGCTTGGAATTTACGATCTCTTTTCCAACCTAAACAATTCCATGATTCCATGATTCAACCCCTCACATCTGTTGAGCAGAAGGCAGTGAGTGAGTTTGGCTGTCAAACACCTCATTCTCCATCCGTTTCCTTGCCAGGAATTCCACACATTTGCCCATTTCCTTGGAATTTTCTGTTCAGAGCTTCTCTTCCCCCCGGTGGGATTTGACTTTGCTTCTCGGGAGTCCTGGGGAAGGACACCAGGAGTGTTTTGCTCACTTCCCTGCTCCCTCCTAACCGTGTGATGTTCCCATTCCTAGTTCCCCCACGGATAAGAAGAACATCTCCCCCAGCACAGCTCTGAAGAGCCGCTTCCACCTCCGGAGGAAAAATTCCATGCGTGGAAAACCTTCGGCGACCCCCAAACGCTCCTCGCCTCGGGGCCTAGTGCAGATTTCCAAGCACAGGCTCTGCCGGATGCCGGCGACCAGGACACAGGTGGCCACCAAGGAAGGTAGGAACAGGCATTCCAAGGGCTCAGTAAAGTGATTCCAAGGGTTCTTGGGTTTGGGAATGTGTTGCTGAGTCCTCCAGGAGGTGTTGTTGGTCACTGAGGAGAAGTTTGACTCCATATCCGTGTTGCCCTTGGGGGACTCCACACAAAAGGTGTTTTCCTGCTTTTCCTGGGGTTTCCCTGGATTTTCAGGTGTCATATAGGAAGGTTTTCCAGGAAAGAAGAGGTTGGCAGAGGTAGGAATACACAATCTCTCACCTGTATCCCAGTACCGTGTCTAGTTTTGCATCTAATTTGCTTAGAACAACAATAATTAGTGGAATACTGAATCCAGCATGTTTAGGAACAGGGAATTTGCATCCATATCCTGCTGCTTTGGAGCAGAACTCAGAGCTCAGTGTGGCACTTCTGAGTGTTGGGAATGTTGTTGGGATGTTGGTGGCTCCAAGTCTGGTTCTGCTATTCCCTGGGGACACTTTTGTGGGTAAAAGATTTCTCCCACCTGGGATTCAGTTGTTTCAGATGGATGTGAGGCACATTTTCCCTGTGGCCCCACGAAATTCCCTGTGGGAATTGCTGGAGCTGGGAGAGGTTTGGACCACGACATAGCTGGGATTTGTCTCCAGTTATATTTTGGGATTATTTTGTGTTCAGACAGCTCCGTTGAGATGTTGAGTTTTCTGGGATGAGGGACTTCGGATAAGGGCCTGGAGTGCTAGGACTAGAGGGAATGGTTTCCTACTGCCAGAGGGCAGGGTTAGATGGAATATTGGGAAGGAATTTTCCCCTGGGAGGCTGGTGAGGGGCTGCAATAGAATTCCCAGAGAAGCTGTGGCTGCCCTATCCCTGGAAGTGTCCAAAGCCAGGTTGGACAGGGCTTGGAGCAACCTGGGATAGTGAGAGATGTCCCTGCCCGTGGCAGGGGTGTGGAATTCCCTGATCTTTATACTCTTCCAACCCAAACTATTCTATGATTCCATGAAAAGACAGAAAGCTTTGGAAACATGGAGCAATTTGGGATTACTACAGCACTTTAACCTTGGAGGAAATATAGGAAGTGCTGGTTCCAGGAATATCAGCTGGTTTGGAATCTCAGTTCCTTGATTGATGGGAATGTTCCCATACTGAAATCTTGTTTTTGACTGGTTAGGAATGAAAAAATAAAGCAGGAATCTGGTTGTGCTCCAGGCTTTGGGAAGTTGGCAAGTCTGGAGAAGGGAAGAAAGAAAAGGAAATAGGTCTGGAAGTGACCTTGGGAGAGCAGGTAGTTCATTCCCCCCTCCAAAGGTGGATCCAATTATCCAACTTTTCCCGACAGATGATGCTCTGTGTGGCAGCTTTTCCTTCGCAGAGAAATTCAGGAAGAGCCTGGATTGCCTTGGAATTCCCTCAGTGAATTTTTGAATTTGCTTCCTTTGGTTCAAATTGAGTTTCTGGATTTGAGTCCTTTGGTACTTCAGGATTTTTCCTGGAGAGCTTCAATCCTAGGCAGAGGATTTGCTGTTTCATATGTTGGAATATTCTTAAACTCCAGGTTTGGAAAGCTGTGAAATTATTCCAGGGTTGTTCCTCCACGTGCTCCAGGACTCCTGTGGGTTTTTTTCCCCAGGTTTAGTAGGGAAAGATTGTTCAGTGAGGGATAGGGCAGGGATATTCCCAAGTCTGGGAGATCGTGGATGCTCACAGGGATTGGGACAACTCCCACATTCCCTGTTCCTTCTAAATGTATAATTATGGATGAGGTGTCAGTGTCTTCTGGTTCCACAGGGAGCTGGGAATAAGTGAAGTCTTGTGGATTCAATTCCTGGCTCCCATGTTATCCAAGAGGTTTTGGGAAGGTTGTTTTGGTTTTTTTGGGGTGAAATGTGGATATTAATCCCAGCAAAATATTGTGGCTATTAATCACCACAAAGTGGTGGAATTTTCAGTCTTTTTCCATTTCTCTTTGGACAAGCGTGAGGGAAGTAAATGGGATTACTGGGATACCCTGGGAGCAGGAATAGAGCAGGGAGGTGGATGTTGAGGAGCACCATCCATTTCTGGGATCACACTGGACGGAAGGACAGAGGGGAGGGATGTTCCCAACTTCCTGCATAGCAGCGTGGCTGGAAAAGCTGGATCAGCCCTGTCATCCCTATGGATGTGGGGCCTGTGGTGACACAGCCTGGTTGGTTTCCTGTTTGTCCTGTTCCACGGGATTTTGGGATAAGTGGCACAGCTCTGTGGTCTATACAAAGTCATTGTTCCTGCTTTTCCCCAAGTCCTAGTCTGTCTCCCAACACTCCAATTCCCTTCCTGGACCCAAATGGATCTGTTTGGTCTCATCAGTAGGGAAGCTCTTCCAGCCACTGCTGAGTCTTGGATTGGGATTGGTGTTTCCCAATGCTCTGTATCTGGAGGCACTTCCCTCTATGGGAATTGCTTTTATTTAGGGATCAGAGAGCACATGGAAAGTGGCAGATTGATAGGAATTCTCATGGGATTATTTGGGCTGTTCCAGGAGAGATCCACCTGCGGCTCTTATCAATTCATTCCGAAATACTTGATTGAGTGGAGCGTTTAATAACAGCTCAAATATTGGACAGTGTCCCAGCTGGAAGTTTTTCCAGTGGGATGCTGGAGCAGGGAAGAAGTGCCAGGGCTGCCTCACTCCCCTCTGGGATCTGATGGAAGAGTATAAAAGGCAGTGGTTGTTTCTGCCCTTATCCAGGGAAAATCTGGAGGACCAATAAGGATCATCAAGGTCATGGGTGGCACTGTACTGGATAAAACCATGAAATGGTTTGGGTGGGAAGGGACCTTGGACATCAGGGAATTCCAACCCCCTGCCATGGACAGGGACACCTTCCATTATCCCAGATTGCTCCAAGCCACATCCAGCCTGACCTTGGACACTTCCAGGGATGAGGCAGCCACAGATTCTCTTGGAATTCCATTCCAGCCTCTCACCACGCTCCCAGAAAAGAATTCCTTCCCAGTATTCCATCTATCCCTGCCCTCTGGCAGTGGGAAGCCATTCCTTGTGTCCTGTCCCTCCATCCCTTGTCCCAAGTCCCTCTCCAGCTCTCCTGGAGCCCCCTTAGGCACTGGAAGGTGCTCCAAGCTCTCCCTGGATCCTTCTCTTCTCCAGGTTATATATTCCCAACTCTCCCAGCCAGTCCAAATGCCTTATAAGCTTTTTGTCCAAGTCCTGTCCCATCACCTTGGGAATCCTTTATCTGCTTTCTCCAAATAGGAGTTGGGCTCATTCCCAGAAATTCAGGGATGACATCTTTTTCTCACTGTTTTTGAGGGAAAACACCAACTTCTAAGTGAGGTTTGACTGATCCAGGTGTGGTAACAGCAGGATATTCCTGCTTTTTCCATCCTAAAAGTCCCATGCCAGAGGATATGGGAGTCCCACGCTTTTCTAACAGCTCTTTCCTATCTTTATCTGGGATTTCTTGCAGGATGAGGCTTTTTCCCAACTTACTTTTTGATGACAGACAGGTGAGTTCTGGGAGTTGGCAACTTTTCCTCACCATTCCTTGGCTCATCCTGCTTGGGCATCCGAGCTGTCATTTCTTATTCCCAGGGCTTTTTTCCTTAGGAAAAACTAGGAATAAGCACTTCAAAGGGAGACTTATTGATTTTTTTAAATGCCATTTTAATGTCAGAGATGCAGCAAATGTACAGATGAGGAGAATGGGAGTGCGGTGTGGGAAAATTGGGATTTTTGTGGGAGAATCTGGGGCTTTTCCAGGAGAACTGGGGATTCTGGGAAGCGCTCAGAGCCCTGCAGAGGGCACTCGTGCCTCTCCCATCTCCTCAGTCCACCTTTTTCTGGTTATTGATGGCCTAATTTCGTCTTTATGTGAAAGAAAGCAGATCTGGAGTCATTTGCAGCAATAACCTGCTAATGCCGGGCCAGTATCAAAATTCCCATGTTCATTCCCGGTGGCAGATAAAACACTAATATATAATTATCCTTGCAAATTGGATTGTTTTAAATAACCAAAAGGCTACGGCCGGCGAGAAAACCATCCCATTTCCCTGGAGTTCCTATTGCGGGGTAATTGCTGCGTTCAATCAATTTCCTTGGCATTAGAAATTCCATCACAATCAACATTAAGCTTTATTCATTGTGATGGCAAAGAGCCGGATCATTTCTCCTCTTTTCCTTAACTGGCAAAATTAATCAGGGAAAAGATTTTAAACATTTACCCGTGCGAAAGAGGTCAGCTCTGCCACTATATTGCTCAGCAGATAAGGGGGCTAATAAAAAGAAAATTGAATTACTAATGATCGCCAGGAACAGAGTATATAAAACCTGGCAATCGCCCGGTGCAGGAAAAAAGGGAATCAATTTTCTCCGGACAAGGTGCGCTCGTTTTTTATTTTGGCTCATATTATCAGCAATTTAATTGGAGAGAGCATAAACAGGAGGAAACAGTTAGGGAATAATGAGGCTGGAGGTGTAAAATCCTGCAGGATAGATGCTGGACACAATTTATTTGGCACAACAGATAATCACTTTAATTGAATCCAAAAGTGCAGCGTTCAGCAGCGCCGGCTCTGCGCCTCGCCCGGGGGGATCGTGGAATATTACAAAGAGGCTCCTCCGTGTCTTTTCCCCCTCTGTAATGTCCCCTTCCAGGCAGGAATGCTCCGGGATTGCTTCGGCACGGTCACAGCTGGTTGGAAGGAGGAGATGGAGAAAGCAGGAGGGAGATTCTCCAGGGACTTTTCCTTATTTATGTGTGTTTGTTCCTTAAATAATTTGGTGGTTGCTGGGTTGGATGGTTCCGTGGGAGACTGGTTGTGTCCTGCTTGAGGTGAACTTGGAATCATGGAATGGTGTGGGTTGGGAGAGACCTTAAGGATCAACTTGCCTTGCCGTGTCCCAAATTCAAAGCCTGGCTCCCTTTTCCTGCTGTGATCTCCCAGGTCTGAGTATTAAAGGAGTTTTTGAGGAGCTTTTGGATTTTTTTCCTGGGAGAGGTGTGTGGTTCATCCTTGAATTTAGATCCCAAAATGGTTTGGGTTGGAAGGGACTTTAAAGATCATCCCATTCCACACCCCTGCCTTGGGCAGGGACACCTCCCACTGTCCCAGATTGCTCCAAGCCCCATCCAACCTGGCCTTGGACACTTCCAGGGATGGGACAGCCACAGCTTCTCTGGGCAACCTGTGCCAGGGCCTCCCCACCCTCACAGGGAAGAATTTCTTCCCAATATCCCACTAAACCTTCCCTGCTTCAGCTTAAGTAGGTGGGGAATTGTTGAAATTCCCCATCTGTGGCTGTGCAACTCCATGGCCAGGGGAGAAATAAACTGGGAGCACATCCTTGTTGAATCTGCTACGTCCAACCTGGTTTTGTGTTGTTCCCTTGAAAATATTCCTTCCCTGCTTGTCTTTTTCCTTTCTCCTGCTCCGAACTGAGATAAGCCAGTGGTTTGTGTTATCACCTATCTGCTTTTCCTGTGTTGCCACCCCGGTGGTAGAACTGCCAAACAGAAGGAATCCTGTTTGTATTCCCATCTTCCTGAAGAGAAATTCCACAGGATTCCTAAGACCCACTTCACTCTGCGTCTGCGGAAGCTTCTGCAACTCTTTACTGCCAGAATCACCCTCCAAAAAATTCCCTAAATCCCCATTTCTCTTCTTGCTCCGTAGGATGCGCCATGAGGGGGCGGGATGGGCAGGGAGTGTTTGCTTGGAAAAATGCTGGAGGCAAAAGCGGCAGGAGCTGCTTTGCATTACTTGGGTGAGTAAAGGGGGTGTAAGTGGTGAGGAGCAAGTTATGGGTGGCATCCGAATGCTCAGCTGCTGATAATTTTATTGACACCGAGTGTTTGGATCTCTCTAGCAGCTCTGAAAAGCTCAGCCCTGGATTTTATACCCTCTCCTATTTTTTTTCTTGATGTTTTCAGTGGGATGATTCCCGGTGGGACAGCAAGTCAGGGTATTTTTGGAGGTTTTTTCCTTGTTTTGTGTTTTATTTTATGTTTTTTTTTTTTTTTCCTTTTGACTCGCACGAGGTTTTGCTGCTCTTTGAGGCGATGCCTCCGATCGCGTTACGGCCGAGTTAAGCTCTTGATCCCTTCCCTCAGGGAAGCCCTCGGATCACACACTTGGAGTTCATCACATCTCTTTCTTTGCTCCATCATCACTCCCATTTTCCCGAGTTCCTTCTAGCTGCTCTGAACTCTTCCCACGTTGCTGCTCGAGGCAAGCGCCTCTCGTTTGTCCCACATAGGTTTGACCTTGCCCAGAAATCATTCCATTGCCAGCCCTCTCTTCCCTCTGGCTTGTCCTTGGGAGCCGGGGGTGGAGCATGTCTGGAGAGGTGGCTCCTCACTCCTTCAGGAATTGGGAAAAGTTCACATTCTTGGCTCTTTGCCGGCCCTGGTTACGTCAGTGGTCGTAAGTAGCGGTTTTGGGTTTCCGCCTTGACTTGGCATTTCCAGGTGATTCGTCCCTGAGCTGCAAGAGGAGCTGTGGGCGTGGAGCCAGGATTGGGAATTCTCTTTGCAGAGCCCTCTTGTAAAAATAACAGCCTGCCAGGAGCGAGGGGAATGGGCCTCGCTCAAGGAAGCATTCCCGTGTAGATGTTGGATTTGGGATCAGGGAAGTCAGCGACAGCGAGGGAACATCCAGAGGGAAATGGGGCAGAGATTCTGATGGTGAGAATTCCTGAGTGTCTCTTTCCCTGTGGAATTCGACCTGCACACTCAATTGGTTGCCACATCCCTGGAAGTGTTCCAGGCCAGGTTGGATGGGTCTTAGAGCAGCCTGGTCCAGTGGAATGTGTCCCATGGCAGGGAGGTGGAATGAGATGACCTTGAAGGTCCCTTCCCCCCTCAAACCGTTCCATGTTTTAATCAAAGTCACCTCTTAATCTGTATTTTAGGTAGTTTTACCTCAATATTTTTACGTCAATCCCTATTTTAGAGCCTCTCCTTTACCAAGTGCAGCTCCAGCTCCATTGGATTGGGAAATTCCATTGGTAGCCAGCAGCTCTTTGGGGAACGGTCTGTTTACACATTAATAGGAAAACCACTTGGCATTGGGGATGGATGAGATCCTTCCATTGGCTCTGACCCTTGATATTTCCAAGGGGGGGCTTTGTTTAAGAATGCAAACCTTTCAAGGACAGTGGAACTAAAATAGGGAAAAAAAACAGAGGGAAAAAAGAAAAGAGAAACAGAGCAGTAGGTCCTGAACTCCTCATTTGGCCTCCTGGGGGTTGCCTGGCCTTAAATATTTCCAGGGATGGAGCATCCACAAATTCTCTGGGCAACCAGGACCTCACCACCCTCACATGGAAGAATTCTTTCCTGATATCCTATCTAAATGTACTCTCAGTTTAAGCAATTCTGCCTTATCCTGTCACTCCATGTTCTTGGAAATAGATCTTGATCTTGGAAATAGATATTTATTTGTCCATGGAATGCTTTGGCTTGGAAGGAGCCTTTAGGAGTCTCCTAATCCAACCAAAAATGAAGCTTTTAAACCGGTTTTGGAGCTGCTGTTCGGAATTGGGCGGAATTTCAATGCTGATCCCTCTTATCCCTCTGCTTGTCTTTCCTTGGCCTCCTAAATAAAAATAAGGAAAATAAAACTGGATGTTTAAGGCACTTAAAACCCTCCCCCCCCATAACCTCGAAAGTGACAGTGAGTTCCTTTTCCCTGTTTTTTTCCTTCCTTTTGCTATTTTCTCCCACTTAATAAACTGTCTGATGGTATTCCCGGCACGGTCACAGTTGGAATTACTGATGCCGGCGTGGATGATCAGAGTATCCTCCACTGCTCTGTCAGAATTCCCAAAATCCCGCCCTGGCAGATGCTCAATTCCCCATAAAACCTGTGTAGGTTTGTCTGTTCTGCTTTCTGATTCCTCTTCTTTCCCAAATCCCTATTTACACCCTTTTAATTTTCTTGTGGATATCTTCCCGTTTGTTTTTCCCTGTAATGACTCAGAAGCGTCGCAGGGAAAATTCCTTTCCCTGGCTGCTGAGCTGAGTTGAGCTGTTCATTCCAGGACTTTGTGGATCACTCCATGTGCTCTACAAAGCGCTAGGAATGAGTAAAACCCCTTGGAACACGGAACAGATGCTGGAGTGCACCTGGAATAAGGGATTTGTGGACTCGGCAGCATCTCCCGAGTCCTACAAAACTCTGCTGTTCCAGCAGCTTTGCCGGAGTTTCTGCTTCAGCCTAAAGGGATGGGGAGATGTCTTGACTTCACTTGTCAACGGGAATTTTGCTGTCGTCCCTCAGGAAATTTGAGTTCAAGGAACGTTTCCTTCTCCCCCGTGCCTCTGGATAACCCCCATGCGTGCGGTTTTCGGGGAGTGTTTCTATTTTGGGTTTTTTTGGACTGGTGTCAAGTGGGGATTTTGTGTGGATGTGTGGACAGGATCGGTTCCAAAGCTGATCCCACTTGTTATCGGCCCTTAAGCTGCCTTCAGGGGCTCTCCATTGGAAAAGGGCATGGGAATTCTTGGAGCCTTAGCGTGGGCTGTAAACTCCAGTGTTGGTTGCGATGGGAAACACTGTGTTGTTCCTCACGGCACCGGCAAATGTCCTGGGACAACTTGTCCTTGGATGGGACAGGGAGAGCCTGGGGAGGGGTGAGTGGGTGGGATGTGCCATCAAACTTGGATTTTTTTCCATGGAATCACAGAATAGTTTGGGAAGGATCTTAAAGCCCATCCAGTTCTACCCTCTGCCATGGGCAGGGACACCTTCCTCTATCCCAGGTTGCTCCAAGCTCCGTCCAGCCTGGCCTTGGACACTTCCAGGGATGGGGCAGCCACAGCTTCTCTGGGAATTCTATTCTAGTGCCCCTCCCACTCTCCCAGGGAAGAATTCCTTCCTGATATCCCATCTAACCCTGCCCTCTGGCAGTGGGAGGCCATTGCCTGTGTCTTGTCCTTCCATCCCTTATCCCAAGTTCCTCTCCAGCTCTCCTGGAGCCCCTTTAGGCACTGGAAGAGGCTCTGAGGTCTCCCTGGATCCTTCCCTTCTCCAGGCTGGACATTCCCAGCTCTCCCAGCCTGGCTTCAGAGCAGAGGAGCTCCAGCTCTTGGAGAATCTCTGTGGCCTTCTCTGGACTTGCTCCAGCAGCTCCGCATCGTCCTAATGTTGGACCCCAGGGCTGGATGTAGAATTCCAGGTGGGATCTCACCCGAGCAGGTCAGAGGGGCAGAATTCCTCCCTCTCCTGCTGCCCACGCTGGGGGATGAGCCCAGGACATGGGGGATTTCTGGGATGTGAGCACACATGGACGGGGCACATTTCATCCATCAGCACCCCCAAGTCCTTCTCTTCAGGGTTGCTCTCAATCCATTCTTTATCCAGCTTTGGGGTGGGAAAGACACTCAAATCCAAGGGCTCAAGTGGATCAATGTCAAATACTCTTTTTGGGATGAAAAAAAGCAGAGAATTCTTTCCTTTTGAAGAGCCTAACCTTCCACCCAAATAATGTTCGTTCCTGGCTGGGTCGAGGTGTTTGTAGTGATTGCTGACCTTAATTTAGCAGCGCTGACTTCCAAATGCTTTCCCTGTTATCAGGAATCCAAGGAGTGGAGTTCTCCCTTATCAGGAAGCAAATCAAAAGGGAATTTGATGGGGTGAAACGAGTCCATCAGAGATCCCGCTCTGTTTTTAAAACAAGATTTACTCTGCTCTCTCCCCATTAACTGGGGCATTTTACGGTGCTCCCCTTTCCGTGAGCTTCCGTGATCCATCATTTCCCAGCTCGCCTGCCGGAGTGGCTGTTAGATTTTACTACAGCAAACACTGTAAAAGGGCATTAGAGCAGTTAAATCTGGAGTCTTGCTTCCATAAGGAAAAAGAAAATGCTGAATTAGGCACCAGAAAAGGCAACCACAGCGATACTTTAATCTTGCATAAATTATCAGAAGAGTCAGAGGCGAGTGATTTTATGTATTGTTAGAGCTCTGCTAATTAATTATTCCGGAATAATTGATGTTTAGAAGCACCAAAGTTGGGTTCTTTCCTGGCTTAATGGACTTTCAATATGGCAGCTGGATTTTTATTTCTGTCTTCATTTTAACCCTCCTTTCTGTGGGGTTAATGAAGTCGCCTTCCTAAATATGAAGAGTCTAAATAATAATTAATCAAGGAACTATGGCTCCACGAATTGTGGATCTAAGTCAGGGGTGGTTTTGGAGAAATTCCTGACATCCAGGGGAAGTTGAGTCTCTGGGGTGAGTATTTGAGGGATGAAGTGCCCTAAAGAAATGGATAAATGTAGATAAGCTGAAGAAGGGCGGGGTTAGATGGGATATTGGGAAGGAATCCTTCCCTGGGAGGTGGGGTGAGGAACTGGAATGTAATTCCCAGAGAAGCTGTGGCTGCCTCATCCCTGGAAGTGTCCAAGGCCAGGTTGGATGTGGCTTGGAGCAACCTGGGATAGTGAGAGGTGTCCCTGCCCATGGCAGGGGGTTGGAACTGGATGATCTTTAAGGTCTTCCCAGCCCAAAACCGTTCCATGATCCACTTTGATAGGAAGAGATGGCCTTCCTCAAATTGGTGGAATTGCACCAAGTCTTCTCATCAGTGCCTTAATCTCTTTCTGGAGAGTTTGGATTCATTATTCCCAAAGGATTTCAGATCCCGGTAAACCCAGAGCCACGAAATGGGACTTGGGAATTGCAGAATTCCAGCTGGTATTAACCCTCCTTGTGGCACCGGTGGGGCCATACTGGTAACCAGTGGCTGCCTTTGGCCATCCCAGTTCAAGAAGGATACAAAGAGATGATCCCAGTGGATCTTGGGATTACCTTGGGAATGTGACCTAAAGGAAGAGGTTGAGGGCACTGGGCCAAACTCGAGGAGCTGTGGAGTCTCTGCCTTTGGAGGTGTTTGAGATCTGGGAAGAGGGAGTGGGATTGATGTCCATGGAGCTCATGCTGAGCAGGCGATTGAACTGGAGACATCCAGAGGTTCCACCTAAATTTCTGTGGATCTAAGGAAGTAATTTAACCTGCTCCAGAGGAGCTGAAGTTCTTACTTTAAGCACTAAATCCTTTTGCAGCTTTTTCAGGAAAGAATAGAATTAGTGCTGAGATCCCTGCTCTCCCTTCTCCAGCTGATGGCCTGCAGCACATCCATCCCCATCTGCTGCTTCCCAAGTGTTCTTCCATGCTGTTGCCAGTTGTTCTTAAGGAGTTTTGACCTCTGAGATGCTGTTGGTGCCTCGCTGGGATGAGGGTTGGATCTGGCTGAACCCTGGAACTTCACAGGCTGGGAGAGCTGGGAGTGTCCAGCCTGAAGAAGGGAAGGCTCCAGGGAGACCTTGGAGCGCCTTCCAGTGCCTAAAGGGGCTCCAAAAGAGAGGATGGAGAGGGGCTTTGGGTAAGGGATGGAGTGACAGGACACAGGGAATGGCTTCCCACTGCCAGAGGGCAGGGATAGATGGGATATTGGGAAGGAATTCTTCCCAGTGAGAGTGGGAAGCTGCAGTGAAACTGTGGCTGCCTCATCCCTGGAAGTGTCCAAGGCCAGGCTGGACAGGGCTTGGAGCAACCTGGGATAGTGGAAGGTGTCCCTGCCCGTGGCAGGGAGTTGGAATTGGATGATCTTTAAGGTCCTTTCCCTGATTCTATGATCACAAGCCCACAGGGATCCTGCTCTTCCGTGCTCCCTGTGGACATTGAGGAATCAGTGATAAAATCCACCCAGGCAGGTTGGACTTTGCAGGCTCTTTCCAGAGCTTGGGAATCATCTGCTTGATTGGATTTTGTAGCACATCCATGCCCTCCCCGGTTTTTTTGGGATTGGGGAGGACGGGGCCTGCAAAGGACAGGTGAGGACAGGGCACGAAGTGAACAAACACTTGTTGAGCCGGAGGGGGTTTAGGAAAACCAGGGCATACAATGCTTGTAAAGTGATCCCTGCTCCCGAGCAATTCCATCCCCCGGAGCAGGGGGATGCCCAGCCCCAGTGACTCTCCCACTGTCACCACTCTGCTTGTGGGGCCGGGCAGGGCGTGGGTGACAGACATTCCATGGCCTGGCCACAATGCAGGGAGAGCAGCTTTGTGGAAAAGCGTCCTAAACTTGATATCCTTGTTTATCTCTTCCCAGGCCCTGCCTGGCCCCTCGAGATAAACAGGTGCCAGTTCTTGCAATTCCCAACAGCCGGAATAACTCCGAAAGGAGGTTGTGTTTACGTGGGGAGTTATTCCTGCCTCCCTTCAGGGCTGGAGCATCCCTGTGGCAAATGGGCTGGGAGTGGACACAGCCCCAGGACCTGGACTTGCTCCAACCTGGCCTTGGACACTTCCAGGGATGGGGCAGCCACAGCTTCTCTGGGAAAACCCATGCCAGGGCCTCAGCACTCTCCCAGGGAAGGATTTCTGCCCAATATCCCATCTAACTGCACCCTCTGGCAGTGGGAAGCCATTTTTGTCCTGGCATTCTATCCTTTATGCAAAGTCCCTTCCCAGCTCTCCTGGAGTCCCTTTAGGCACTGGAAGGTGCTCCAAGGTCTCCCCAGAGTCTTCTCGTTTCTTCCAGCCCATCTCCAGCCCCTGGAGCAACTCCATGTCTTCCTTCTGTTTGCTTCCCTCACTTTCTGGGCATATCTAAGACACTTCAGCCCCTTGGACTCATCAATAATTTAAACCTAGGATCCCGTACTTGTTTTTTTTTCCTTTATTTCCCTTTTTTCCCCTCTCTCCCTGCCCAATGGGATCCCTTCTCCTTCTCCAGGCTCCAGCCTTGGCTTAGCAAAGGGAATCCTCAGCTCCTCTCCTGGGTGCTCCCAGCATTGCTGCCATTCCCTGAGGGAACACTGTGCCCCTCTCCAGGGTTGTTTAGTGTCTGGACTTAGAGACATTCCTGAGTGGAACCTCCTTCATTCCCACACGGATGCAGTGGGAACAGCATAAAGCCCAGTAATAAAATGTAGAGAAGAATTCTAGAGTGAAATCGAGATGGGAAACGTCTGCTGCTGCCAGGCTGGAAATCTCCAGGCTGGAGTTTCCCATGGCTTTTTAATGGAAGCAGGAGATTATTTTATATTGTGTCACGTCATGGCCTCTGAAGCAGAGCCGGGATCAGTTCTAGAATTCTGGGATCAGTTCTGGGCACCTGATGACAGGAAAGACATTGAGGGCTTGGAGCATGTGGAGGGAAGGGAAGAGAGGTGCAGAGGGGTCTGGAGCAGCTGTGGGAGCTGGGAAAGGGGCTCAGCCTGGAGAAAAGGAGGCTCAGTGGAGACCTCTTCACTCTCCACAAGTCCCTGAGGGTGGAATGAGGTAGGGATTGGGATCTGCTTCCAGGGAATAAGGGACAGGAGCAGAGGAAATTCCCTCAAGTTGTGCCAGGGGATCTTTAGTTTGGATATTGGGAGAATGTTTTTCATGGTTTGTAAAGCATTGGAATGGGGTGCTTGGGGGAGTGGGGGAATCACATCTGTGGAAGAAGTGTCCAAAAACTGTGTGGATGTGTGGATTTGGCAGTGGAGGACAGGGATTAGTGGTGAACATGGTGGTGGTGCTGGGCTGAGGTTTGGAGTCAATGATCTTGGAGCTCTTTTCCGGCTTTCAATGCCATGATTTTGTACTTTGCTCTGTGTTATTGCTCTTGCTCTGACTCTCTGCCTCGACCTTGTGCCTGAGAGGAATGATTTGGAATTTGGAGATGGAATTGGATTTCTCTTTTGGAATATCTCTGAACTGCAGAATGGTGGGAGTTGGGAGGGACCTTCAAGATCATCGAACCCTACTCCCCTTCCATGGGCAGGGAAACCTCCCACTATCCCAGACTACTCCAAGCCGTGTCCAACCTGGCGTTGGACACTTCCAGGGATGGGGCAGCCACAGCTGGACAACCTGGAAAGCCAGTTCCTCAGCAGCCTCCCAGGGAAGGATTTCTTCCCAATATCCCATCTAACTGCACCCTCTGGCAGTGGGAAGCCATTTTTTTTTTGTCCTGGCATTCTATCCTTTATGCAAAGTCCTTCCCCAGCTCTCCTGGAGTCCCTTTAGGCACTGGAAGGTGCTCCAAGGTCTCCCCAGAGTCTTCTCGTTTCTTCCAGCTCATCTCCAGCCCCTAGAGTAACTCCATGTCTTCCTTCTGTTTGCTTCCCTCACTTTCTGGACATATCTAAGACACTTCAGCCCCTTGGACTCATCAATAATTTAAACCCAGGATCCCGTACCTGTTTTTTTTCCCTTTATTTCCCTTTTTCCCCCTCTCTCCCTGCCCAATGGGATCCCTTCCTGCTCCAGCCTTGGCTTAGCAGAGGGAATCCTCAGCTCCTCTCCTGGGTGCTCCCAGCATTGCTGCCATTCCCTGAGGGAACACTGTGCCCCTCTCCAGGGTTGTTTAGTGTCTGGACTTAGAGACATTCCTGAGTGGAACCTCCTTCATTCCCACACGGATGCAGTGGGAACAGCATAAAGCCCAGTAATAAAATGTAGAGAAGAATTCTAGAGTGAAATCGAGATGGGAAACGTCTGCTGCTGCCAGGCTGGAAATCTCCAGGCTGGAGTTTCCCATGGCTTTTTAATGGAAGCAGGAGATTAGTTTGTACTGTGTCACGTCATGGGCTCTGAAGCGGAACCGGGATCAGTTCTGGAGTTCTGTGATCATTTCTGGTCCCCTGATGACAGGAAAGAGATTGAGGTCTTGGAGCATGTGGAGGGAAGGGAAGAGAGGTGCAGAGGGGTCTGGAGCAGCTGTGGGAGCTGGGAAAGGGGCTCAGCCTGGAGAAGAGGAGGCTCAGTGGAGACCTCTTCACTCTCCACAAGTCCCTGAGGGTGGAATGAGGTAGGGATTGGGATGTGCTTCCAGGGAATAAGGGACAGGAGCAGAGGAAATTCCCTCAAGTTGTGGCACGGGAGCTTTAGTTTGGATATTGGGAGAATGTTTTTCATGGTTTGCAAAGCATTGGAATGGGGTGCTTGGGGGAGTGGGGGAGTCACATCCCTGGAAGAAGTGTCCAAAAACTGTGTGGATGTGTGGATTTGTGACTGGAGGACAGGGATTAGTGGTGAATATGGTGGTGGTGCTGGGCTGAAGTTTGGACTCGATGATCTTGGAGCTCTTTTCTGGCTTTCAATGCCATGATTTTGTACTTTGCTCTGTGTTATTGCTCTTGCTCTGACTCTCTGCCTGGACCTTGTGCCTGAGAGGAATGATTTGGAATTTGGAGATGGAATTGGATTTGTCTTTTGGAATATCTCTGAACTGCAGAATGGTGGGAGTTGGGAGGGACCTTCAAGAGCATCGAACCCTACTCCCCTTCCATGGGCAGGGACACCTCCCACTATCCCAGGTTGCTCCAAGTCCTGTCCAACCTGTCCTTGGACACTTCCAGGGATGGGGCAGCCACAGCTTCTCTGGAAAACCTGTGCCAGTTCCTCAGCACCCTCCCAGGGAAGGATTTCTTCCCAATATCCCATCTAACTGCACCCTCTGGCAGTGGGAAGCTGTTCCCTGTGTCCTGTCCCTCTATCCCTTATCTCAACTCCCTCACTCCTGGAGCCCCTTTAGGCACTTGAAGGACTATTTCAGATTTATTCCTGTTATTTTTTCTTATTTCATTCCTTAACATGTTCCCAGATTTTTCTGGATTTCTGGTAACACTTGAGGACACATCAATTTTAGGTAGGAAACATCAGTTTTAATTTTTTTGTTTTTTGCCTTGTTATTCCATGCCCACAATTCCCAGCCAGTTTTACCTTTCAACTGAAAGGACATTTTCCTCTTTGTTGCATTTCCATTAATGGATTCTCACTATGGATCTGCTTCCCATTGCGTGTCAGTCGCTGCCTGTTCCGAAGGGCTCATTCCACACTAAGTGGTGTCGAAAAAGATTTTTCCCTTCCCATTCCATCCTCTTAAAACTCAATCCTGGACATCACAGTGGCCACTTTGGCTGTGCTGACGCTTCCTTTGTCCTGTCCTCTCTTCCCAGGGATCTGAGTGCACATTCCAGGCTGCCTCATTCCCTAATGCTTTGCTTTTTCTCCTTTAAATATTCATGGGGGCAGAGTGGCTGGGTTACTTAATGGAATAGTGTTATCCTTGGAATTCAAAGCAGGAGTGGACTTGTCAATACGTTTTAAAAACTTTTCCTGAATCTGGGAGCTTTTGGGATCGAGGTATTTTCCCAATTTTCAAGTTTAAATTAATTCTGTAGTGGCTGCGAATGTGCTGCGTTGGAAGGAGGAGAAATTCCATAAACTTCCCGTTTCTCGCTAGACGAGGATGTTTTATCCTATTCAAAGGATCACTGACATCCATGAGGGATTTTTAGTGGGTGGCTTTCCCTGTAAACCCTGGATAAGAAGTACTCATAAGGAATTTAGGATCACAGAGTCATGGAATGGTTTGGATTGGAAGGGATCTTTAGGATCATCCAGTTCCAACCCTGCCATGGGGGAACCTTCCACTATCCTAGGTTGCTCTGAGCCCCATCCAAGCTGGAATTTGGGCTCAAGTCAGGATTTGTGGCTGCAGATGCTCTTGGATGTCCTATGGATTATTGAAGAGTAAAATGAAGGAATGTCAGAAATTTTTCAGAGAAATTTTTTTTTTTTCTTCCAGCTCTGCCAACCAGTCAGCTCCCAGTTCATTCAGGTCACTGATGGGATGAGGGCTGGAAGTCTGACTCTCCTGCTGTTTACATATTCCATAGATTTAGGAGATGGTGCCTGACACATGGCCTGGAGAGAATAATTGGATGTGGCAGCTGAGTGAAAAAGGCTGGATGGGATTTTTCCTTCCAGTGTGTGCGGATGGATGAAGTTTGGGATGATTTGTTTTATTTTTATTTAGGAAGAAAAAAAAAATCAAGGAAAACAAAACAAATTCCTGTAAAACCACCAATAAAAAACCTTTATGTTCCAATCAGCTGGGATCAAATGGGGATTCAGCCAACGCCTGGAGACAGGAGGAATTTCTTTTTCCAGTTCTGGAATTTCTCATGGCCTATAAAGGTGTTTCCCATTTGGAAATACTCTTAAAATGGAATACCAGCAATCCCTGGAATACCCAGGGAATGGCCTTCAAATCCATTTGGAGCTGGTTGAAACCAAACAGACTTTACTGTCACTGGACCTCCATAATCTTGGGATAAATGATTTTACTGCTGTTCCTAGTTTTTCCTGCCTGGGAGTTGGGAAGAGCAGATCTGGGAAGAAAGATCTCTGGGATCTAGGACAAAAACCTCAGGCAGATCCCAGCGCTGTGGATTGGGCCAAAAATCTCATCTTACTGGGAAGGAATTGTTCCCTGTGAGGGTGGGGAGGTCCTGGCACAGGTTTCCCAGAGAAACTGTGGTTATCCCATTTGTGGAAGTTTTCCAGGATGGGTCAGATGGGGCTTGGAGCAACCTGGGATGGTGGAAGTTGTGTCCCTGACCATGGCAGTGAGGTGGAATGGGATGAGCTTTAAGGTCCCTTCCAGAGCATTCCAGGATTCTGTTCCCTGTGCTCTCACTCTTTCCTGGGTGTGGCTTTTCATCCTATAGGTCCCTGTTCCTGTAGGATCAGAGCAGTGTTGGTGAGATAAAGCAAAAGGAAATGGTGAGAAAACCGAAGGGGTTTGGAGATGGCAGAAGGAAGTGGATGAAGGCCAAAGAAATCATGGAATAGTTTAGGTTGGAAAAGGCCTCAAGATCATTGAGTCCTACCATTAACCCAGCACCAACCCATGTTCCCAAGTTCCACATCCACAAATTTTTTGAACCCTTCCAGGGATTGTGGTTCCACCACTGCCCTGGAAATCCCATTCCAGGGCTTGCCAACTCTTTCCATGGAGGAATTTTTCCCTGATATCCAAGCTGAACCTCCCCTGGTGCAACTTGAGGCCATCCCCTCTCGTCCTGTCCCTTGTTCCCTGGGAGCAGATCCTGACTCCCACCTGGCTGCACCCTCCTGGCAGGGAATTGCTGAGTGAGAAGGTCATTCCAGAGCCTCCTTTTTTCCAGGCTGAGCCCCTTCCCCAGCTCCTTCAGCCTCTCCTGGTTCTCCAGATCCTTCCCAGCTCCATTCTTTTCTCTTGGACTTACTGACCTTTGAGAGCTTTTCCAACCTTATTGATTCCATGCAGAACAGGGACTCAGGATCAGTGCTGGGAAGAGCTTGGGGAGAGCTGGATCAGTGAGAAAGATGCCAAGGCTATTTCCTGAGCAGGATTTAAAGGAATGACAGGAAACCTGGAGTTGTCACTCTTCTCCCTCAGGAGCGATGGAGGGATCCAAGTGGAAAGGAAAAGCATCAAAGCCTGGCTTGTTTTTCCTCCCCTCCGGTTTTCTCCAAGTTTGGAAAGTTTATTTCCGAGGGAGCAGCTTTTATCCAGCCTGGAGTGGTGTTAATTGGTTTTTGTTTGAAATATTTACGGGATGGGAACATCAGGGATGAGCAGCCTTCCCTTTAAGTGGCCTTGACAGGTGACATTCCCTGGCAGCTCCGAGTCCCCACGGTGCAATCAGGTGGATTTGGGAAGTGCTGACTCTCCAAATAAACCAGGTTTATGGATTGGCCTCAATCTTGCCCTAAATCTTGTTTTCTTTTGGATTTCATGGAAATGTTTGATGTGGACTGGTAATGATTTGGGATCTTTGCAAGTTTTCATGTTCAGATTGATTAGTCTAAAATACGGTGCTAGAATCGTAGGATTTAGGGAAAGGTTTTAATCTGGGAAGTAGGATCTGAGGATTGGTGGGATGTCTGTATCTCAGCATGAGGAGAAGGTGTGTTTTTAGGGATTGGAATGTGTTTGGAATGTGGGGTGGCCCTTGAAACAGCTGGGAGGTACCAGAGGACCACAGTGACCGCAGAGCTGCATCTGTGACAGCAAATCTGTACCTGGAAATGTGGAAATCTCTTGGAAAAGGGTGTTGAAGGAATCTGTGCTCTCTCCTTTGTCTTTTTGGCCTTTTCCAGGCCAGGTTGGGCAGGACTTGGAGCAACCTGGGATAGTGGAAGGTGTCCCTGCCCATGGCGCAGGGGCTGGAATGTGATGGTCTTGGAGGTTCCTTCCGACTCAAAAACCATTCCATGATTCTGTGATTTTTTTTTTTTTTTGCTGTGGAACTTTTTTGTCCTGGAGTCTCCAAAGCAAGTGTGTCCCTTCTCGAAAGGAAGGGTGTCCCTTCTCCCAAAAATCTGAAAATTGTGGGGCTTGGCTGGAGAGATCCTTGGAGCAAACTTCCACCAAGGATATTTCTTCCCCTTGCTCTTGTGCCGCCTGTGTTGTTTCCAGCCCTGGGAAGCTGCTGTGTGTATCCAGCACGTTCCTCTGGAATGTGGTAACCCCATTCCTTGGGAATACAATTTGAGCTATGACATAATCCCTGGAGCAAGTGAGGAGCCATTAGCAGCTTCTTCCTTACGGCAGTTGGTGGAGCGGAGCTGTGCCTTGGGATTCTGCTCATTCCTGGGTATTTTCTCAGGCTCCAAACTCCGACAGGTGGCTCCTGGGAATGACTGGGCAGGGAATTCAGTTTTAAATCATTCAGCACCTCGGAATGGCTTCCACTGTTTGTCTGAATTATAGCGTTGACCTCCAGAATTCCTTAGGAATATGCCCTTAATTGGCTCCATGCAATGGGAGAATCCCGTCCTGGAGTGTGACATTACCTGTGTCTCATCTGCTATCCAAAGGATCCCCTCTTGGGAAAGGGAAAATTGGGATAAATGAGAAGGAAAAGGAGCTTGAGGTGGTCCCAGCTCGGATTACAACTGGGTCACAAATGTTGAAAAACATTTACGGAGGAGATCCAGGACCACGTGGATGTGCTCCGTGGATTCAGTGTGTTCCGGGGTCCATCTCCCCAAGTTGTCATGTCCTATAATCCCTCAAACCTGTTGGGATGTGGGTGTGATCCATGGATGAGCATCTCCTCTCTCTGCCCAGCTTACCCTTTTGAAAATTTGGGATGAAAATTAAATAGTTAGGGATGTCAGCGAGGGATCTCAGGAAGAGCTATTGGGGTGGGAGTGGTAAAAAAGGACTGGAAGGAGCAATGCTAGCATTTCCCTTTTGAACTGGGAATTAAGGAACTGTTGGGTTGTCGTGGTCAAAATGCTGTTTTTCCCAGCTGTCCCTGCTGCCAGCTAGTCTCTTTCCTGGGATTTTCTCCAAATTTCCCTGTCTGGAAGCAAATCCACATTTGAAATCCATGAGAATCTGTGCTCAGTCCTTCATCATCCCGTTCCTGGGAGATTTTTTGTCACTTCTGCCATAGCTCCGGAGAAAGGGACAAGATGAGGTGGTGGTTTGGGAATTTACCAATACAATTTTTGGGTGTTGAGTCCTGAAGGAATGGGATTTGCACCTGGGAAGTGAAAAGCTTAAGGTGAAGGTTAAGGAGAAAGGAAAAATGAGATATCCACCTGTGGGATGTTCCTGTGGATGCTTCCGTGTGTGGTATCCTGGTCATGGAGCATCACTTGGAGCCGGCATGGAAAACAGGAGATTGGAAGCAGCAGCGTCTCCACAATTCTCCCTCCTTGCTATCTCCAGGAGCTGCTTCTGTGGGTGAAAGGAGAGGGAATGGATTAAAAATTCCATAATTAGCGCAGCCAGGGCTCTGCTCCAGGCTCCAGCCGGCATTAATTACTTATCCCAACAATGATGGCATTGTTAGGAAAAATCAACTCATTAAAGCTCTTTGTTTTGGATTTGTTTGGCACCTCCTGGGATGGGATCCTGGACAATGACTGCGGGATGCGGAGCAGCTGCCAGCGGAGCGATCCCATTAAAATACGGAGATCTGATCTCGGATTCAATTCCGGCTCTAAAGACTATCCCGGGAAGTCGTTTTGTTGCTCCCAAGAGCATCTCCAGCTCCAGTGTCACGTTGTCACCCCTTGGAATAGGCTGAATTACGGCTGTTGTTATTTAAGGGGAAATATTAATGGAGCATTTCCTTTTAATCCCATAACTCTTCCTTATTTTCCTCCTCGTATACCTGCTTTTCCTTCTGCTGTTCCTTTCAGCATTCCCTGCTCGGATTTCAGTGCAGGAGCAGGAAATTCACCCCTCTAAAATGCACTTTATTATCTTTATTTGCTCTCAGATTCTGGGTCGCTGCTCCCTTCCCTCCCTGACACTTCTTGGGAAAAAATGAATCCTTATGTTGTTCATTAACTCTTGGGAATTGTTGGGAAAGCTCCAGGTATTTTACACCTGTAATGGAAAATAACAAGAGCTTCTTTCCTGGGTTTTTGTGGGATTTCAGGGAATTTTTGTGCAGTGGAGAAGCAGAGGTTGAAGAAGTGATTCCTACGATTCCTTGGAATGCTGCTGATTGTGTTGCAGCCAAACTTTGACATTTGGAATATTCAGCATTTGTGGGAATATCCGTGCCTGGATTTGGTCTTGCAAACAAACGTCCTGTGAATAATTGTCCTGATTTGGTAAAATTCAGGATTTATTTCCAAGTGTCAGTTTGGCAGTCCAGGAAAATAAAGCCCTTCCTTATCCACAGGATGGTCAGGGGATGGTTTGGGAATTTTGAAGGTCATCCAATTCCAACCCCTTCCGTGGGCAGGGACACCTTCCACTGTCCCAGGTTGCTCCAAGCCCTGTCCAATGTGGCCTTGGACACTGCCAGGGATGGTGCAGCCACAGCTTCTCTGGGAATTCCATTCCAGGGCCTCAGCACCCTCCCAGGGAAGAATTCCTTCCCAATATCCCATCTAACCCTGCCCTCTGGCAGTGGGAAGCCATTGCCTGTGTCCTGTCACTCCATGCCTTGTCCCTCGTCCCTCTCCAGCTCTCCTGGAGCTCCTTTAGGCACTGGAAGGTGCTCCAAGGTCTCCCTGGATCCTTCCCTTCTCCAGGCTGGACATTCCCAGCTCTCCCAACCATGCTGCCTCCATCCCTTGGAGCGTCTCCGTGGCCTCCTCTGGACTTGCTCTGGGACACCCACGGATTGGGATGGAGCTGGAATTAGAACCAAGGTCCTGGCAGGGACCTGGCAGGTCCTTGGGCTCAGCGGGTCTGGGAAGGGCTGGAATGATCCACCTCCATGGCTGTGATGGTCCAGGATATTCTTCCACCCAATTTTTCCATGGAACTGAAATATTTGCAGGTGTGAAGTGCCAGAGTGCAGATCCAGGAAAGTGCAGGAGAGGAAATACCTTTTTGTTTCCTCTAGGATTACTTAAAGGAATTGAAATTCCTGCTCATTAAGACTTATTTCCCCCATGTGCTATTCCATATATTATTATTTTCCAAAAATTAATGGGAGTTTTCTGTAGCCACGAATAGAAAAGAACAATCCAAGAGTATCCCACAGATCTTTGAGGTGACACTCATGGCTCTTATTCCTTTGAGTGACATTTGTACATCTCCAGAGATTGTCTCATCCCTCAGCTCTGGATTCAGCCCATGGAAAAGGAACGAGGAATGTCCTGAACTGCTCTTTTCTGGGGCTCTGCCTTGGGTTTGACTCCGGGAAGTTGATTTCGGCAGGCTGTGGAAATATTCCCGCTGAAATCCTTAATGAAAACACCTGTTCCAAGTCATCATCTTTTCCCTTTTCCATCTCTCATGTCCATATATAACAGCAGGAGTGATGAAAATTCCCAATTAGCTGCCTGTGGGAAAACAAGGGAATGCCAGCTGTGAGCAAGCCACTTCTCCCTCCCTTGGGATAGAGTAACCTTATCCCATTCCCAACTTTCCTCCTGATACTCCCAAGCAGGGGGGATCACTTCTGGGGAAGAACAGGGAGACAGCACATGAGGGAAAAGGGGAAAACTGGGAACAAGAGGAACTCCAACCATGGGTTTGTCCTGGTGTGCCGGATCTATCTTTACCCTCCTTGGCTCGGGATAGCGCTTGGATTTGTCAAGTCCCTACGGAAACATCCAGCTTGGCATCCGACTCACGACAGGAACGTCAGCTCTGGCTCGGCCTCTGCTCCGCAGCCTCGGGAAGCTCCTCGCTCCTTCCACAGGTGCCTTTCCAATTTTAAGATTCGGTTCGGATGCGTAGAATTGATGGAATTCGTCATGGAAAGCTCCAGGCGAGATGCAATTCCCGTAAATTAAAAAAGCATCCCTGGCCGGCACGGAGAGCTGGAGAGGGCTGGAGATTGAGGGCTCTTGAGGCCAGCAGGGAATCGTGTGGGATTCGATTCCTGACACCACCCGGGATAATTTTTGCAGATGATCTCATCCCAGTCCTCTTGTTGATTTGCCACTTGGCTCATCTGATTCCTTGTGGATTGACCTCCCTTCCCTTGTCTGTCATTCCGTGAGGGCTGGGAAGGAGTTGAGGAGGTGATGGAGGATGGGTGTTATTGCTGTGCTCCCTTCTCCTTTTCCCGGGATAAAATCCCTGCTCGCTGTCAGCTCGGTGGCCCTCACCTTTGGAAAATCCTGGAATAGCTTGAGTTGGAAAGGACTTTAAAGCTAATCCAGTTCCATCCCGTGCCATGAACAAGGACACCTTCCACCATCCCAGCTTGCTCCAAGCCCTATCCAACCTGGCCAGGGAAATTCCAGGGATGAGGATTCCATGACTTCTCCGGCTTCCTGCAGGTTTCCTTCAAAAAGCAGAGCTGGTGGGGAATATTCCTGGAAGTTGAGTCACCATTGGGTCCAATCCCAGAGCTCCTTTTTCCTTTCTTCACCTTGAATGGAGGGACAGGACACAGGGAATGGCTTCCCACTGCCAGAGGACAGGGTTGGATGGGATTTGGGAAGGAAATCTTGACTGTGAGGGTGGGGAGACCCTGGAATGGAATACCCAGAGAAGCTGTGGCTGCCACATCCCTGAAACTGTCCAAGGCTAAGCTGGATGTCACCTGGAGCAACCTGGGATAGTGGAAGGTATAGGGGTTGGAATTCCATGATATGCAAGGTTCCTTCCCACCCAAACCATTCCATAATCCTATAATTTGGAGCCTGGATGTTCCAATCTGGCTCTGGTACACCTCCCTGGAATCCTAAGAACTTCCCAGGTACCACTTCCCAAACTTGTTATTCCACCACTACCCACACCTGCAAATGCCCTTTCCTTTTTTTTTTTTCCTTGGACCTTTTCCAAAGCTCCTGAAGAAATGGGAAGCTCCCGGTCAGGATCTGCAGCTGTCCCTGTGCTCAGGCTGGTGATGAAACAAGTGTGGGGTGGGGTTTATTTTCCCTCCCCTTTTCCCGCCGGGAATGCCACAGGGCTGGGTAATTCCAGGTGTCTGATTAGCCACACTTAATTAGGAGCCAGGGATCTTGGAACGAGCCTGATGGACTCAGCAGAAGGAAGCCTGGAGGGAAGGCTCAGCTCATTCCCTGTGGGAATGTCAGCTCCAGGCTACCAAGTCCTTTGGGATTACTGTGTCCTCATCTTCCCAATTTCATGGTTTTCTTGGAATAACCAGTTGGGAAAGGTGTCCTGAGACGTTGTGAAGTAACAAAGTTGTTGCTGACAGCAGAGCAGGACATTCCTGTGCCTCATGGAAAGTGTGGTTTGGGATTTGGGATTTAGGATTTAGGATTTGGGATTTAGGATTTGGGATAAGCCTGGACTGCTGCCTATGCAAAACCAGGGATTTTTGGCTCCTTAAATTCTACCAGGAAAACACTTTTCCACCCCCAGACAGTTCTTTTAAAGAGGAGCAATCCCCCTTCTCGTCCATGGATACTCCTCAGGCTCTATCCCATGTTGGGATATTCATTTCCATCCCTTTCCTGGGATAGATCCTTCACCTTGGCAGTTCCCTGAGGCAGAAGCAGCCTTTTCCTTGTATTTCTCTGCCTCATTGGTTCCCATCTGTTCCCACTCTCCAGCTTCAAACCTATTCCTTTTGGCTTTTTCCTGTTTTTCCTCTTCCACTTTCCCCTTTAATTGCAGCTGTGTTGTTGGACTCAGCATTTTCCCAGCACTGAAATGCGGGAAGAGATTTGGCAATGGGAGAGGGGTTGATGAATAAACCCCCACTGAGGCTTTGAGCAAGACCACATCCCACAGGGATAATTTTGGGATGATTTTTAGGGATAACTGGGCTCAGCCCAGCACCAGCAGCTTCCCTGGAGAGCTGAATTCCATGTGTGTCTCACTCCAGCAAAACAAGAAGGGATCTTTTCCCTGTATTCCTTGGTTTGGGATCGCTCTTTTCCCTGTGTTCCTTGGTTTAATTACACCAATTTCCTAATTGGAAAGGAAAATTTGGAGGGATAGAATATGGAGCTTGTTCTGCAAAGTTTCAAATGCTCGGATTAATTCTCCCCCCTTTTTTTCCAGTTCTTTACACATTCTGGATTTTACAAAGCACATTCAGGCACAGGTGTGAAACCGATGGGAAGTAACGGATTTTTTTCTCCCCTCTTTTTCCCGTGGGGATATGGAAAAGCAGGATCTGACACCAAGACCTACTGTGGTACCCTCTAGGGGGCACGATGCCTCCGCCGTTTTTCCAGGGAAAGGGTTTTTTGTCCATAGGGAAAAACGAACTGAGAGTTACAAGAAGCAGCAAAATATCCATGTGTTCAGCAGGAATCGCAGCCTGGCCCAAGCTGCTTGGAATTTCCCCAGCAGTGATGCCCTGCCTTCATTTTTGTGGGAATTTTAGAGTATATTTGGGTTTGATCCTTAATTCTTCCCTTCAATCCCGAATAAAGTGAGGCATATCCCGGCTCCTCTTTAGTTAAGCCCTCCGGGGTCTCTACGCATCCCAGATAATTTGGGATATCCTGGATAGCCTGTGAGGTGCAAGAATTTAATTTAAACACTCTGTTGGTTTTTTTTAACTCCTTCGTTCCCGGTATTCCTGAACTATCGGGAGTGAGAACGGAATAAGACAGCGAGAAAATTATGCTCTGTAAAAAACCCCGTTGGGAATAAATCCTGTTTTCCAGTGCTCCTGTAATTACCTTTTCCCACTCGATGTGGGATTCCTGCCTTAGGGACAGAGCTGCTGTTGCTTTTGTGTTGCCTCTGGGATGTTTCCCACATGGAGCCGATTCCTGTCCCGTTAATTGATTCCCAGGACCAGTGAGTTGACTGGGAATTTTTTATTGGATCATATTATTTTATTTCCCTGCTTGCCCAAAACTTTCACCCTGTCCTTAACCACAGTTAATTAATTAATTATTTGCTGCTTTAATTGCTCCACAAGGAGAGGGAATGGGGTGGCATCACCTCCAGACCCTGTGGAGCAGAGCAGCATTGGGAAAGGCTCCGTCGGGAAATCAAATCCATCTTTTCCAATCAGTCCCTGCTGACCTGGATTGTCTTGGATTTTATGGCAAAGAGCTTTGTGCCAGAGTGACCAAATTAAGGAGTGAGGGGATCCCTGTAAAGGATGAAAATGAAATGCACATCCCTGGCTTTTCACGGACAAAAATTTCAGGATTTAAAAAAATCCCAAACCACCACCAATTACAATTTGAGTAAATGGGAACATTCCCTTTTTATAGCATAAAATTCCTTCTCCAAAATAAAAAAGAAACTTCCAAACCCTCATTTTTCCATGAAATATCCTCTGGCTGAGATTTTTTTCCCCCTTTTTTTTTTCTTTTACATCCCCAGGAGGATTTTGTTCCAGAGGGAAGAATGTTGAGGCACAAGCTCCGTGCTGGAACTCAGCTCCAGCCCGATCCTGCTGCATCTGCTTCCCTCTGCCTCATCCTTCTCCACTTTTCCTGCTGGGTCAGGATTTTTCCGGCTCGTAATCATTCCAGCAGATGGTGGGATAAAGGGATGCTGACCAGGAAATTACCTGGGAGCAGCGGCACCTTTATGTCACAGAGTGCCAAAAATCAGTTTTCAGCGTGGCTTGGTTTGTCCAGGGAGGGCACAGATTTATGGAAAAGAGTGGGAAAAACTCTCTGGCTCTTTTCTGGGAATCAGGATGAGGGTTTTTCTTGGGAAAAGGCTGAATTGGTGATTTCAGCCTGCTCTGTTGGTGATTTAAGGTGGGGTTTGGTGATGTGCTGCAAAGTTTCCGCAGGGAAAATCAGCTGCTCCTGCGGCTTGAGGCTCCTGGAATTTCATGTGGGAGAGCGGAATCTCCAGGAGATTCTTGGTGGAGCAGGGCAGACCCTTTGGGATTTGTTGTCCTGCCAGGAAAACTGAGCTGCCCTGTGGATTCAGGCTCCCGGTGTTTGATTTGGGGGAATTGGATTTCTAGGAGATTCCTGGAAAAGCAGGCAGAGCCTTTGGGATGTGTTGTCCAGCCAGGAAAACTGGGCTGTCCTTGGATTCAGGCATTTGATGTAGGAGAATAGCATCTCCAGGAGATTCCCAGAGGAGCAGGGCAGATTCTCTGGGATGTGTTCTGCCAGGAAGCACATTTCTCCCAGGATTTTACCACCTCAAAAAGAGGGAAGTGGAAAACCACATAATTCCAGAGGATGAATCCCTTCCTCCCTCCTGCCCTGTGTCCCTTTTTAAGGAATATCAATGGGGCAGGTGCTGCCATGGGAATAAAAAGCTCCACTCCCGTTTTCCCGGGGCCTTCCCAAGGCTCAGGAAGTATCCGGTAAATCAGACACTCCCGACTCACTCCGTGGCCGAGTAATGAAGTGGGAATGAACTCTGGAAAAGGGGAAGGGAGAGGGGGGGAATTAACTCCCGCCAGCCGCGCTCGGCTCCGGAGATTGATGGGATGTGCTGACGTCGGGGCCCAAACACGACCATCTCACTTTTCCAAGCAATTCATCTGGAGCTTCGGTGATCTGTCATCCCCGGAGAGCCGGGAAATTCGTTAGGAGACTTGGAAAAGAGCTCCCCACCTTTGCGGTTTTTCGTCTGCTCTCGTTCCCTCTGTTTGGAGAAGAGTTGAAGGGGGATGTAAAGGAATCTTGGGAGCTTTTTCCCGGGATTCCTAGGGGTGTTAATTTGGTGGCACAGGAGTCTAAATGTGCAAAATACTTGGATAAATCAAGGGATTCCTTGATATTTGGAAAAATTGGTTTATTCCAGATTTTTTTTTTTAAAGTAGGGCCAGAATGGAGAATGGGAAGGAGATTCCTGAGGATTTAGGGCAGTCAAAGAAGTGTTTAAAGCAGCTTCAGAAGGAAAAAAAGGTGATTTTGGGAATGTTTTTGGGGTTTTATCTTTGTTTTTGCTGTTGATCTTTCCGTCTGCTCTAGGAAGAGTCCGATTGTCTTTCTGCTTCTAGGTTTTCTTGCTTTTAAATGAGGAAAACTGGGATGTCGAGGGCTGTGTTAAAAAATTCCACCGAGATATCCTAAGGGAAGGCCAGAGTATTCCCCATTGTGCTCATTCCTGCCTGGATTTGCATCAGAAAAAGTCTCAAATTCCATGGAATGATCCAGAGTAACCAATTTTTAAGTGGAGGGAGAATGATCCCTGGAATCTGAGACTTGGGATGTGACAGGGGCTAAAATTTAAAACTGAGTTTGAGGTTTTCTTAGAGGGATTTGCTGGAGATTCAATCCCAAATTTCGTGTAACGATCCGAATTTTTAAGGATGAATCTCTGGAAGTGAAGGGCAGAATGATCCCTGGAATCTGAGACCTGGGATGTGGCAGAGGATAAAGCTCCTTTAAACCTCAGCTTGAGGTTTTCCTGCATGGATTTGCAGTAGAATTAAAGCGAAATTCCATGTAATGATCCAGATTAGCCACTTTTTCAGGCTGAATTCTGAGAATTGGAGGGCAGAGCCATCCCTAGATCCAGGGATCAGCACTGGGGCTGGGACTGGTTTTATGGAAAGGGCAATGCAGACCTTGGTCCCAACTTCCAGCACACAGTTGTTCCCAATCCAGAGGCACAGCTGGCGTGCCATGGCGGTGTCCCAGCATCCCGGGGTGTATTAATAGTTTGGGAATTCACGGCTGGACTGAAACCCAACTCCAGCCACTTTCCCACCCTGCACATGGACACGATTGTATTGGATACTCCCAACGCTGCCATTTCCAGTGCGTGGTGCTGGAAAAGTGCAGCTCTTTTGTTTACATCCTGCTTTTATCCTCTCTCCTGGATGCCTGGAGAAAGGATCAGGTGTTAATTGAAGGGAGGGAAATCCTGGGAAGTGAGGGCAGCACTGATGTCTCAGTTACCTTTCCAGCAAAGTGTCCTGGCCACTGCCTCAGTTTCCCCACCTGATTCCCTCCTTCCTAATCCTCCCATGTCCACCTGGTTGTTCCCAAGGAAGCTGCATGGAGAAAGGAATTTCTCCTTCCTTCCATAAAAAGCAGTGACTGGAGCCCTGAGGAGCATATCTATGTGGAGATGGGTGCAAACATCAGGTGGAAAAATGCAAAGTCCGTGAGATAAAATCATGGAATCATTAGGGTTGGAAAAGACCTCGGAGCCCACTGAGTCCAATCATTCCCCCAGCACTGCCAAGGCCATCACTGACCATGTCCCCAAGTGCCACACCCACATGGATTTTAAATTCTTCCAGGAATGGGGACTCCACCACTGCCCTGGGCAGCTGTTCCAGTGCCTGACCACCTTTTCCATGAGAACTTTTCCCGATCCCCAACTTAAACATCTCCTGATGCAGCCTGAGGCCATTTCTTCTCATCCTGTCCCTTATTCCCTGAGAGCAGATCCTGGCTTCCACCCTCCTGTCTGGGAGTTGTGGAGAGTGAAAATGTCCCCCCGAGCTTCCTTTTCTGCAGGCTGAGCCTTCCCAGCTCCCATTTGTGTTCCAGAGGTTCTCCACAGAAATGATCCCTGCAAATCCACCCTCATTCTCCTTTTTGCTTCCTGCAAATCCACACGCAAATACCCTGAATCTCACAACGGTTTGGAATGGGTTTGGGAATAGCACCTTAAAGACCACCTCATTCCAACCCTTTCCATGGACAGGGATGGCTTCCACTAGATCAGGTTTCTGGGATTCCCTTCTGTGGGAACAGAGAATGGAATATTTATGGGAATAAACACACCCACGGTGTATTTTGGCTGTGGTGGTGTTACTGCTTTGCATCCAATTTGGGGCAGATTCCTGATCCCTGTATCAATAATCACTTCCCAGCTCGTTAAAAATTTCCGTCAGACAAATATTGGCATTCCACTCCAACTTTATGAATAAGCATCCTCCCAGGCTTCTATCTTTTCCCAGGTTTTATGGATAGGAAAAATCAAAAGTGGTTTATGGTTTGAGTTGTTTCATGTCCACTTGTGTTAATCAAGGAGGAGGTTTGAGATATATTCCAAGAGAAGTTTTGGTGACATTTGAGGTGTTGGATGGTGTTATCCATGAGGGAATCCAGGGCAATTCTGGGAAGTGGCAAGTTAACAGAGAAGTTCTGGAGCTCTGAGTAGGACATGGATTATTTTTTCCCACCTGAGAGCAACTTTGGCAACTTCCCAGGAGCCTGTGGTGCCGCTTGGTGTTTGTGTCATCCTCAGATCCGGAGGAGCTGCTGGAGGGCCTGGGAAATCTCCGGGTGCAAATGAAGCTCTGATGGAAGGTGCTGCTCCTGGGGTGCCTCTTCCTGCATTCCTCAGGGCGGGAAGCAGATCCCACAGCACCTCCTGTGTGACGTCTGCGCCCAGAAGGAAGGGAAGAAACTGGAGACAAAGGATCAGAGGAGGATTGTGCCGTGTGCTGCTCCACAGCCTGGAATTGCTTGGGGAGATGGCAGTGGCTCCGTGGATTCCTGGGAGCCACCACCCTGAAGGAAGCACATTCCTTCCCCAAAGAGTCGAGGGGTGTCTGGGGACCTTCCTGCCGCTTGTGGGAGTTGCACAGGTACATCAAGAGGAGAAAATCAGCCCGGAGAAGCCTCTTCCCGAGGTTTGTGCTGAGCTTGGAGGAAGATTTTGCTTAATTGACTGGCTTTTGTTGTCCTCAAGGATGTTTAGCCCCCTCTGGAAGACTAATTTCTTGGTCTGCAGCTGGAGGAAGGAGGAATTGGGACACGGGGGACACCACGTGTTGAGCTTTCGGAGAAAAACAGCTGGAATGTGTAATCCCAGAAATAAGGATCTAAAGCTGTTCCTAAGGGACACGATGAAGGGTCTGGAGGGGAGAAACCTGGAGGAGACCAAGGGGAGAATCATTGGGTTCTGGAGCTTCCTGAGGAGTGACAGCTCTGACCTCTGCTGCCTGTAACCAGGGACAGGACCCGAGGGAATGGCTGGAAATGTGTCAGGGAATGTTGATGCTGGATATCAGGAAAAGGTTCTTCCCCCAAAGGGTGGTTGGGTGCTGTGACAGGATGCCCGGGGAGCGGTCACAGCCCCAAGGCTGGCAGAGCCTTTGGAAAGGGCTCTCTGGCACAGGGTGGGTTTTTTGGGATGTCCTGTGCAGGGCCAGGAGTTGGACTCGTTAATCCTTATGGTTCCCTTCCAACTCAAGATATCCTATGAATCCAGAGGGTGTTTTGGCTGGTGGACAAATCCCTTTGACCCTTAAGTCTATTCCCCATGAGGCACAAGTATCCAAGGAATATTTTAACGTACGATTCAGTTATTTTCTGCCTTGAACAGAACTGCCTTAAACTGCCTTAAAACTGGTGGTAAAATCACCACGTGCTCGGCAATTTTCTCCTTAAGCCTGTCTTCTCCATGAACATCTGATTCCCAAGTTCTCAGCTTTTTTTTCCCCTCCTGTTAATTGTTATAATTACTTTTAAAACCTGGCCCCTGATTAGGCACTAGGTGGACACAGTGGCTGGGTTTTATTGCAGAACCTGCTCCTGCTCAAGGAGTTATTTTTGCTGAAGGCTTCCCCGAAACTGCTGAGTCAAGACAACGCTTTGATGGGATAAACATCTTCCCTCTCCCTTCTGTTCAGACCCTGGAGCCCCATTTGCCTGAGTAAAGATGTTGAGTTTCTTGGAATGCAGCTCCTGTTAAAGGAGCCCTGGAGCAAACACAGCGAGTTCTTGCTGTAATTTAGAGTTGGTCCCAAATCCATGAACGATGGACCTAAATCCAGGGGCGGAAAGTTGGTTCCTTGTCTTGAGCACGGGGTCTATCCCAAGACCTGCAAGTGGTTTGAATTCCCACTGATTTTGGAGCTGCTCAGTGCTTTCCTCATGGAGGCACCGCCTCGGAGCCACCGGTGGTCACTCACTCTTAACGTGGCTTTTCCAGAAGGGTTTGGTCAAAAGGTCAAAGCTCAAGTGCTCAGCGGAGCCATTCCTGATGGATGCGCGGAGAGGCTTCCAGGGGGAGCGCGTGGGGTTTACACAGAAATAGTCGCTCATCCGACTGAATCGTTAATGCCCGTTGCCCGCGGAGACTAATTAAGGAGAGCTGCAGCTGTTTTGGGAAGCACTTTGTGGGGATTACACGGCGAGCGCGGGCTGGAGGAGCTCTCGGAGTGTGAAACATTAGGAAAGGCGTTTTGTGCCGCTGCGCTCTGAGGAGTTAAAGGAGGGGGGGTTGTGGGGACCGAGTTTTCCAAACTGTTTTCTTAGAGATGGTTTGAGTTTGGCCAAACAACGGAGTGTGAGTGATGACAGCCCGGCTTTGCTGTGGACACGTCAGGAAGCTTGGGAGAGAAAGGTTAATAAAGTGTTCCATTCTGCCTTTCCCTAAAATCTTGCTGCCTTTTCCATGTGCCCGTGTGGGCAGTGGGGCAGCTCAGGGGGTTTGGTGCTTCCCTCTGTCACGCAGGTGTCTCCGAAGAGCTCATGGGACAGACCTCGGGTTTGTTGCTGTCCAGAGAAGGGAACGGAGCTGGGAAGGGTCTGGAGCACCAGGAGTGGCTGAGGGAGCTGGGGGTGGCTCTGTCTGGAGAAAAGGAGGCTCAGGTGGGACCCTCTGGCTCTCTACAACATCCTGCTGCAAGCCACAAGTCCAGTCTGGCCTTGGACACTTCCAGGGATGGGGCAGCCACAGCTTCTCTGGAAAACCTGTGCCAGGGCCTCACCACCCCCCCAGGGAAGAATTTCTTCCCAATATCCCATCTAACCCTGCCCTCTGGCAGTGGGAATCCTCTACTCCATCATGCTAAAATAGTGCAATACAAAGTTTCCTTTATTCCTCCTTTCAAATTTTCCAGTGGTTTTATTTGGTCATTTTATTTATGTGTCTTCATTTACATAAGATCAAGTTCTCCTGCGCATGGGACATAAATTCTCTAAGACCATGGATCACTTTGGGTTATTGTAAAAGAAAATATACGGATACTTTGTAAAACCTTGTACCTGGTTTTGTGGAACTCCTGAGCCATCCTGGAAATCTTTGATTCCTTGGTCGTAAACCCTCCCAAAGGATTTGCTGTACTGGATTAGAGCCTAAGACCCTGTGCCTGATAAACAGCCAGTGCATGGATTTTTTTGGGAGCCAATGGGAAAACTTTGGGAGGCATAACTGCAGTTGAGACTTGGGCTGGGAGTCTGGCTGTTCACACTCCCAGTGGCATGTGCAGAATCCCTGGAGCTCCAGAGATTATGGCTTTGTGGTTCACACGTGGGATTTGCTGTGAGCTCCAGGTTCTTTTTATAGAGAGTCTATTCCGGGGGGATGTCGGAGAGGGAATTTCTGACCTTTGGACAAGAATCCATCAAGCTGTGGACAAGAAGGAAATCCAAAGTGATTTAGTCCATGGTCCTTTTTAAAATCCCGCTGTTTCCTGGTTTAGGATGGTGTTTGTTGGATGATTGTTGTTGTCAGGGGCTGGAGCTGTGCTGAGGCAGGGTCTTGGTGCACTTGCCTTGTGTCATCATGGAATCTGGAAATGGTTTGGGTGAGAAGGGATCCTTCAAGACCATCTCATTCCATCCCCCCTGGGCAGGGACAGCTTCCACAAGACCGGATTGCTCCAAGCCCCATCCACCCTGGCCTTGAACACTTCCAGGAATGAGGCAGCCACAGCCTCTCTGGAAAACCTGTGCCAGGGTCTCACCCCCCTCCCAGGGAAAAATTTCTTCCCAATATCCCATCTAACCCCACCCTCTGGCAGTGGGAAACCATTCCCTGTGTCCTGTCCCTCCATCCCTTTTCCCAGCTCTCCTGGAGCCCCTTTAGGCACTGGAAGGGACTCTGAGGTCTCCCTGGATCCTTCTCTTCTCCAGGCTGGGCACCCTCAGCTCTCCCAGCCTGGCTCCAGAGCAGAGGAGCTCCAGCCCTTGGAGCATCGTGGTGGTGGAATCACCATCCCTGGAAGTGTCTAAGAAATGTGTGCATGTGGCACTTGGAGACACAGTTTAATGGTGAACGTGGCAGTGCTGAGTTTACAGTTGGACTTAATGATCTGGATGTATTTTCCAACCTCAACAATTCCATGATTCTGTGTTTATCTTCCCTCCATCATCCTTCCTGGGTCAGGGCAGGTGAACTGGACTCCCACGTGGCTTGTGAGATGTATGGAATTCTGCAGGACTCACTCCTGGAGGATTTATTTGGAGGAGGAGGAGGTGGATTGCAGCTGTTTCTCCCTCCGAAAGATGTATTTGGTTAATAACCAGCAAGAGCACATGGCCTTTTCCCTGTGACTACGGAAAAATCCTGTCAATAAAAAAATTTTCTGACAGCTTGGGAAGGGAAATGAAAATTTATCAAAATATTTTCACCCTGTCTGGAGCAACTCGTCAGACATGGAGGCTGGAAAAGGGAGATTTGTTGTTCTTCCCCTCTCCCATTCTGACACCCCTGGGTGATCCTGAGGATGCGACAAAGGGAACGCTCTGCTCACCTGTCACTCAGGCTTTGGAAAATTAATTTTCTGTTGGAACGGAATCCAGGTGCCCCCAGAGGTTTGGAGTCGCAGGAAAAGATCAATGGAACATGGCTTTGGTTAGAAGAGGCCTCAAAGATCATCTCTTTCCAACCCACTGCCGTGGGCAGGGACACCTTCCATGAATCCAGGTTGCTCCAAGCCCAATCCAGCCTGGCCTTGGCCAGGTGCCATTTCCTTCAGGCTGTGCTGTTGAACAGGCCGGGATGATGCTCAGGGATGCAGGGATAGAAACCTGAATGTAAAGTGCTGGGTAGGTACAGATGGGATTATGGACATTTTGGGTAAAAGAGCTTTTGCTTTCCACCAAAATTAGAATTTTTTATTTATTTTGTTCCCTTATTCGTTAGCTTTGGATTTATCAAAGTTATTTGGGATCAGGTGACTTGGAGGTTTGAGCTTTCTTTATTACGATGTTATTGGTCTCAGGAACTGAGAACCTGCCAATTCCAAAGCTTTCCTCTTTTCCATTTCCTAAAAAAATGATGTGGGATCATCTTTGTGCCTTCATGCTTCAAAACTGTGAAAGGTTTTGAAAGGAGTCATGGAATATCCTGAGTTGAAAGGGACCCACAACGATCATCCAGTCCAACTCCTGGCCCTGCACAGGACACCCCAAGGATCCCACCGTGTGCTGGGGAGGACCTTGGATCAAAATTATTCCACAGTGTGGTGCTTATTTGGGATTTTCTAAGGAGGAATGGCTCTCCTGAGCCATCCAGGTAGCCAGTGGGAGCTTCCTTCTTGTAATCCTGTTTTCCACACCATAAATTTCCATGACCATGGTCCCTATGTGGATTTGATCCAAGAGAAAGTCTTGGCCTTGTGTTTCCGTGATTTAAGCTCCCTCTCACTGCACCCCATCCTGAAGAGGATGTTTATTTGGATCAGACCTATGAGAACATTCCATTTCTGGTGCAGGAACAGTGGTTTTGGGTCATCAGGTCCCGTTTAAGCCCTAGAGGTCAATTCCTGAAGTTCTGCCCATGGAATGGGATGGTGGATAGAGTTTGGGTGCTTCTTGGTGCCATCCAAGCCCACGCTGAGCACGAAATGCCATCAGATTCTTTCTCCTCCAGCACAGCTGAAGCCGTGGTCTTTGGGGAGGTGGGAGAAGTGGATGAGTGCCAAACCCATCCAGCTGGATCACCCAAATGGGCAATCCAAGGAAATCAACCACATGCCGTGATGCTCGTGCACAGCTTAGGCTGTGAAATTCCTTATTTATAGGAACTTAACGGATCCTGTAATGGCTTCAAGGAGATGAACAAATTTCTTTTAAAGCAACAGCAACGTTCTGGCTCCTCAAGGGGGAAAGTTTTAACTGAAAGCAGGAAGATTTAGAGCAGAAATAAGGAAGGAATTCTTCCCTGTGAGGGTGGTGAGGCCCTGGTACAGATTGCCCAGAGAAGTTTTGGCTGCCCCGTCCCTGAAAGTGTTCAAGGCCAGGTTGGATGGGGCTTGGAGCAACCTGGGATAGTAGAAGGCATCCCCATCCATGGCAGGGGTTTGGAACTGGGAGATCTTCAAGGTCTCTTCCCACCCAACCATTCTGGGATTCTCTGAAGTTGCTTTGAACGGAAAGAGCTGGGATAGAAACAGCACTGAAAAGACCGCACACGTTTTCCTCTTCTTCCTTCCTTCCCATCCATCCTGAGCTTTGTCAAGCGGTGGATAAAAAGGGGGGAAAAAAAACAACCAACCCACCCACAATAATCTATAGCAACTGTCAGCCAGCAAACTACTCCCATTTCATAGGGATAGGTTGGATGTCAGTGCGGGATCGATGGCTCTCGCGCCGTAATTATAAAAACTCGCGGGTTGTGTTGCTTGAGTGAGTTTGGGAAGAGTAGGGTCTCAATCTTCCCTCTAATGGGGCTTTGGCAGTCGGTGGCGCAGCGGCTTCGTCTTAGTCTGACAGTGTTGTCATTAAACACCAGGTAGCGTGGAACAACAGGGAACACGGCTCCGGAGCGGCCGGGAACACGCGGCTTTGACAGGAGTGATTTGTCATCGAGGAGCTGCCCAAACTCCTGAGCCTGGAATACGGGCGGCTGCTTAAAGTGACTTATTGCCCCTGTCGGCGGCTGCAGTTGTGATTTGATAATCGGTAAATGTTTGTCAAAGATGAATTCGCTCCCTGATGCAGTGCAGTGCTGGAAAAGCAAATGAAAAGCAGGGAAAAAGAACATATTGGATGGATTAAAGACTAGGGCAGGGTAAGGGTGATGGAAACAACAGGTTTCCCTGTTAACTTGGTGTCCTTCCTTCACGGAGGTGAAGCATCGAGATATGTGGGATACTGGGATGGGGACTCACAGTCAGCACGGGTGCTGGGGGACCAGGAAAGCTGCAACATTAATTCCGTTTCAGGAAATATTTCTTAATGGAAAGGGTTGTTAAGCATTGGAATGGGCTGCCCAGGGAGGCAGTGGAGTCCCCATCCCTGGAGGTGTTCAGGGAATAACTGGATGTGGCACTCAGTGCTCTGGTCTGGGTGACAAGGTGGGGATTGGTCAGAAATTGGACTTGATGATCTTGGAGATCTTTTCCAACCTTAATGATTCTGTGATTGTAAGGAGGGTATTTTTTTTCTGGATTTCAAAGATCCTGGAGCTGTACTTGGTCTTGAGGGATTGTAGACTGGCGTGGAGCAGTGGTTCTCCTTTGCTTAACCACATGGCATCATGGAATAGTTTGAGTTGGAAGAGACCTTAAAGATCATCTCATTCCAACCACCTGCCATGGGCAGGGAACCACTGTGGTGTATCTGACTTCAGCTCTGTTCTCCTCTGTCTGGGAGGTTTCAGTCATGGTTTTTTGGGAAGGAAAACAACATCCTGATTCTTTCTTTCCATGGATGTTGTGCTTTTCCGGCTTTTTAGCAAATACTTCCCTTGGCAAACCCATGTGCACCTACTCAGTGGTTACAGATTCAACTTGTAGTTGGATTCCTTTTTTTCTTGTTGGAATGGGTTTTGAGCCCGTCCATCACCTGCTTTATATCGAAGTTTAGAGAGGAGAATTAAAAGAATCTTAATGAACCTTCTGCCTGCAAAGTTTTCCTCCCATCTCCCTGAGTTTATCCAAGTTCCTCTGCTGATGCTGGAGTCAGGTCAGGTTCTTTTTAAGTGGATACTTAGGAAAGCTAAAAGCCGGGTGGCCTTGAGTTGGATAAGTGGCTTTGAGGGTGGGGAATACCTAAGAGATTCAAATTTTTCCTTGTTAAATTTAAATAAAATAAAATGAAATAAATGAAGTCAATCCTGAAGCACGAATGCAAATGGAATTCCAGCCCGCCAAGCGCTCCCATCGTTTCCCGAGGCAGAGCCACCTTTCCCCGTGCCACGGCGAGGCGTGAACACGAGATCCCTGAACCCATTTGATTATAGCTGGGGTTTTTCTGGTGTCTGAAGTGCTGGAAACGATCAAGAGCAGGAAAAGTGGAGTGATTTATTAGACTCATAAAAATTCATACTTTGTTATTCCAGTCGTCTTCCATCTGCAGCTTGTTAGAACGAGCACCCCTGGCAGCTCCCGCCGCGAGGCCGGGGGGGAGGAGGGCATTTATCAGCTTTCCTCCTGCCATCCCGCTCTCATTTAGAGGAATGGATCCAGCTCCTGGAAACACATTAATAATCATTCACGGAGGGAAGGGGGGAAGGAAAACCCACCACCCTCTTTTGTTATAATAATAAGGGTTGTGTTTGAACAAGGGCCGATGCTCCAGAGACCCATTCAGGCTCTTTAACATGGGCTGGAGCTGGGAAAAGGGTGTTTAGAGCCTTCAGTGTGACCTCTTCCTGCCACTCCTGGTGGATAACGTGGGATCTCCTCATCCTTAGAAAGCTCATCTGTTCCTAAATGGTTTGGAAGGGCCATCCTGGGACTTTTTGGCAGTGGGGATGGGGATGTGACAGAGCTGGTGGGGTTATTGGGGTTACTGGGAGGCTGGTGACAGGTGATGTGTCCTCCTGTCCCCAGCAAGACCTTGTTGGACCCCTCTGTCCCTGCCTCTCTCCATAGTTTGGGATTGGAGGGAATAAACCAAGATACTTGCCAGTGTTTCTGTTGCAGTTGGAATATTGGTATTGGAATTGTAGGGCTGAGTCAAAGGCACTGTTCTTCCCGTTGTTTTCTGTGGCTTCCCATATCACCTGACTCCAGAGACTGGTGGGGCTGAAGTGACCCAGACCCTTTGGAAAATGATATGGATTGGTCTTGTGTGGATAAATGTAGGATAGCTTCGGTTGGGAAAGATCTCTGAGATCATTGAGTCCCAACTGTTCTGCCAGTGCTGCCAAGACCACCACTAATTTATGTCCCCAAATGCCACATCCACATGTTTTTGAAGACTTCCAGGGATGGTATTCCACATAGGATGGGAAGGGTCTGGAGCACCAGGAGCGGCTGAGGGAGCTGGAGTGGCTCAGCCAGGAGAAAAGAAGGCTCAGGGGGACCTTCTGGCTCTGCACAACTCCCTGATGGGAGGCTGATCCTGAGTGTCTTTTGCAGCAGCATTTTTCCAGGGAGTTTCTCGGAGCTCCATGACTTTCACATCTGCTGCTTTTCTTACTTCTTCTCTCCCGTCACGCTTGCTGCCGATGTTTCCTCGCTGTTGGATTTCTCCTGGCTGTGCCGTCCCCAGCTTTTCCAGATGCTCTTCTCCTCACTCCCCTTCTTCTCAACAGCTCAGGGATCACTCTGTTCCCCCATGACATCTCCATGCATGGTGGGGCTTTCCTAAACCTTTGGATTTTTGAAAGGCTCTAATAAGGTCTCCCTGGAGCGTTCCCTACTCCAGGCTGGATATTCTCAGCTCTCACAGCCTGGTTCCAGAGCAGAGGGGCTCCAGCTCTTGGACTATCTCCATGGCCTCCTCTGGACTCACTCCAGCAGCTCCACATCCTCCTTCTGCTGTTGGACTCCAGAGCTAGATGCAGAATTCCAGGTGGGATCTCACCTGAGCATGACAGAGGGGCAGAATTTCTCTTGCCCCTGCTGCCAAAATTTTTCTCTTCAAGTTGGGTGATGTTTTCCTTACCCTCTGTTTCCTGGAAACAAAAGTCCTGTACTTTTTACCTAAACCCAGGAATTTTGGATGCAGACTCAGGCCCATGGAATTTATTGGATACGAGGATTTGTCCTGAGAGGTTGTGAATCCCCATCCCTGGAAGGTCAGGTTGGACAGGGCTTAGAGCAACCTGGTCTAGTGGAAGGTGTCCCTGCCTATGGTAAGGGTTTTGGCTTAAGGTGATCTTTGAGGCCCCTTCCAAGACAATTCCATGAATTTAATACTTTTTCTGCTAAAATGGGTGTTCCCTTACAGTTCGGCTCCAAGTGCCATTGCCCAACTCAGGAATCGTTCCTGACAGATTCCATGAACTTCCTCTTTTCCTGTGGTCGGATTGGCGTAACAATTAGCCAAGCAGATTTGGTATTAATTCCCCAAATATTCCCAGCTGAAAGCAGCTGCCATGCTAAGCAAATTTTCCAACAGGTTTGGAGCCCTCTGAAATGTTTCAACTCCAAATCCCACCCTTCTGCCACCCTCTCTGAATGTGGCAACTGGAGCAGCCAGTGTGCTCTGCGTCCCAGGTAAAGCACTTCGGATCAATTGGATTTATTTCCTATCAAGCAGCAGTTCATGATCATAAAGCATCGTTTACATGCTGGCATAAAGAGCCGTCGCTCTTGAAAGAGCTCGGCACTGAATGAGTGTGAAAATTAAATTCCCCTCTTAAACCCAAGGATGGTCCTTTTGGAAGCTGATTCCAGTTGCAACATAATTAACCTCTTGCTGTGCCATTCTGTGGGAACATATTGAACCTGCTCCGGGATAATCATCCCTAATACTGGTGTCTGCTTTCACACTGAATTCCTAACAGTATTACAGTAATCCCAAAGCTTTTGTTAACTCCAGGGACTTGGCCACGTTGGCAGCCAGGACAAAAGGTGTCGGAGCCGTGCGGTTCACGGGTGATGCCATCCAGATGGTGCTGGTGTGATGGGAAACGCCAGAACCGTTTGCTTTTGGGTGGTGGAGCTGTGGTGGAACTTATTCAGGTTTCCCATGGATTTATCCCTGTTGAAGGTCATTTCCAAATGCTTGGAGCAACTTGGTCTAGTGGAAGGTGTCCTTGCCCATGGCAGAGGGTTGGAACTCGATGGTGTTGAAGATCCAACCCAACCCATTCCATGATTCTTGTTTTAGCCCAATTTCTCTCTGCCTTTCTCAGTTTTTCCCTCCATTGCTATTCCCTTCCCATCCACAGTTTTTCTCATCCAGGGAAGCACGTGGTGTTGGGGATAGTCCCCAGAAGGTTTGGCTGTTTTTCCACCTCTGCACCCAATGATGAGCTGAAGTCTCAGACTGAACGACAGAAGGATCCAGGGAGACCTCAGAGCTGCTTCCAGTGCCTAAAGGGGCTCCAGGAGAGCTGAGGAGGGACTTGGGACAAGCTAATGGAGTGGCAGGACAAGGGGGAATGGTTTCCCACTGCCAGAAGGCAGGCTTAGATGGGATATTGGGAAGGAATTCTTCTCTGTGAGGGTGGTGAGGCCCTGGCACAGATTTTTCAGAGAGGCTGTGGCTGCCCCATCCCTGGAAGTGTCCAAGGCCAGGTTGGATGGGGCCTGGAGCAGCCTGGCTCTCAGTTGATATGAAGGGCAATGATTGGGATTCCCAATCCCTGTAATCTGCTTTCGCAGTGGGAGTGAGGCTGATCCATCCTGGCCATCAGAGTTTCCCATGGTGCTCCTGCTGTTGAGGTTGCTCCTGGCTGCAAACTCCTCTTCTGTCCCCAAATTTGCCTTTGGACCTTCTTAGGAAAATCCTGAAGAGCTCCTCTACCACCTTCCCTTCATCCATGGTGTGGCAGACAGCGCTGAAGGATCAGGTCCATTGGGAAATGATCTTGCAGGGATTTTACAAGGAGTGGATGTGGATGGGATGGTCATTCCATGCCTTGACATTGGTCATCCCAAACTCCACATAGTGGAAGCCAGCAACAAATTGTTTGGAGTCAGGGATGCGTTTTCCAATGGAAAAGAGGGAGGTTTGATCCCATACCATCCCAGAGCATCACTGGATGTGTGTGATGGTCCTGCTGCAGCCTGGGATGGCTGTGGATGAGTGACCTCTTTGTTCTAGGATATAGGGAAAAGATAATGGTAGGATTTCCTGAATCTTCACTTCCAGACCTGGAGCAAGGCAAGGGATTCATCCTCATATTGGGAAAAGGGTTTGCTTCCAGAAAACCCTTAGGCAGAGATTTTCAGTTCTTTTTGGAGCTGCTTTGGGTTCCAAATGCGAGTTTTTTACCCTTTATCAGGAGCTGGGACATGCTGGTGGCTCCTTTGCACATGTCCTAATAGTCCTTTATGCCTTTATTTTTTTTTTCTCGTGCCTATTCGGAAAGAGCAATTTGATTTTATCAGAGGTTTTTGGTCTCTGCTTTCCTTTTTAACTTGGGGTGGTCCTGCTGCATCCCTTTCATCCCCGAAATTTTCCCCGACACTGAGGACAATCCTGGCAGCGTATCCAAGGTTCAGTTTCTGCTCCCCAATTTGCATTCGTCCCTGCTCCCGTCTCGCTTCCAAGTGCTGGAAGATCAATGTACCTGTCACTCACTGCTTCCCGTCTTGCCTCCGATCAGGATTAACGACACAGCTCGGAATTGAGCCCCAGTGGAGACACACAGGAAGGGTCGTGGTGGTCAAGGATTGAGGATGGAAGACCTTGTGGCACCCAGGTCATGAATTTAGTTCTTTTCCCCATTCCTGTGCCCGTACAGGAAGCTTTTCCATCCCATATCCTTTTCCAAAAGCCGCAATAATCTCTTGGATTTGGGAATCTGTCCTCCTGAAATTCCACTTGCTTATTTAACTTCCTGCTTCCCAGCAGTATCTGGACAGGATTTACTCCACCAATATTGTGATTTCGCTAATCCATCCTGAGCAGCATCATCTTCCTCTTGCCTTATGAATTTAGAATGATAGAATCATGGCATAATCATTCAGGTTGGAAAAGAGCTCTAATATCATCAAGTCCAAATCTTAACAAGCACTTCCAAGGCCCCCATTAAACTCTGTCCCCAAGTTCCACATCAACACAGCTTTTAGGGACATCTTTCACTAGACCAGGTTGCTCCAAGCCCAATCCAAGTCCATGGATGGGGCAGCCACAACTTCTCTGGGCAACCTGTGCCGAGGCCTCACCATGCTCTCATGGAAGAATTCCTTCCCAGTATCCCATCTGTCCCTGCCCTCTGGCAGTAGGAAACCATTCCTCCTTGTCCTGTCACTCCAGGACCTTGTCCAAAGTAATTTCCCATCTTTTGTTTAAGCCTCCTTTAAAGGAAGGTTTCTCCAGACCCTTCCCAGGTAAAATACTCCAGGAGTGAACTCATCTTTTGCCCTCCCTGCTTCAGCTTCCCCAGGGGGACTATTCCTGGTACTTCTCTCAGAAAAATAAGAGAAGAAATAAGGACCCTTGCATCCAACCTCTTTCCTAAGGGATGTGTGTGCTGGGGGCTCCTGGATCCCACCTACTTGGAGCACTCTGGTAAGAGGTTTTGGCAACAAATTCCCCATCTCAAGGTCAGCATTGGACAAGAGGAAGCAGCCTTAAGTTGCACCAGGGAAAGTTTTGATTGGATATTTGGAAAAATTTCTTCACTGAAGGGGTGCTTGAACAGCCTGGGGAAGTGGCGGAATCATCATCCCTGGAGGGATTTAAAAGCTGACTAGATGTGGCACTTGGGAACGTGGTTTACAGGTGGCCTTGGCAGCGCTGGGTTGATGACCTTAGAGAGGTCTTTTCCAACCTTAACAATTCTGCATTTTGTGTTTACACCAGGATTTTTTTTCCCTGGGAACGGGAGGCGCTCGCGGGATTCGCGGCTCCGCAGAAAGCCCCGAGCTCAGCAGCGCACGGCCCTGGCTGATAAATGATGCTCATATCCCATTCGAATATGATGCAAGCAGTTTTTTTGTAGTTTGTCTTCCATGGCGGTAGTAAAGTTTTTAATTAGGAAAGCTAATGAGATCGATTAGTCATTAGAAGTGACCTCTGGATCGCGGCGAGGAGTGGGGATGTGTGCGCCGGGCTGATAACGGGGGACGCTGGGGTATTGTTTGTAATAAAAGTGTGAAGTGTTTGATTTGAGTGAAATGTGCCACGGGGAATACATCACGCGGAGAGGAAAAAATTACAACCCTGGGAGCCTGTAATGAAGGGAATTAAACCAACATCCTGTCTAAATAACATGATTATCTACACAAAACCCCTCAGCTAGCAAGTAATAATAGAAAACGGAGCTCTTCGGAGAGGCTCTTTGAGGAGGTGGTTAATGCTGGAGTCGCGCATCAGGCACTTTGCAAGGAGCAGCTTCAGAATGAATACACCATCCAATTACCTCTGGGAATAGAGTTTACCAGGTGCCAGCGTGTTTTGGGGAAGGAGGAGGAGGAGGGGGATGCCTGCAATAATTTGGGACCTCTCTTTCTTGTCAGGCAGGAGTTTGATGCAGTTCTGGGTTGATTGGTGGCAGCTCGAGCTCGTGTGGGGGCAAAAAAATGTTAATTATGTATTCAGTGAATTCCCAGCTTACTAATTCCATGAGGTCGGAGTGGAGGAGGGAAAGGGGCAACTTGTGCTGTTGCTGTTTGGGGATGTGGGATTGTGGCTCTCATCCCTTTCCCAGTGGGAAGGAAGTCCTTTGGGTACGTGGTTGGTGCTGTATCCATGAGAGGTTGGGTGTGTCCACATGTTCTGGGTGACAAAAGTGTCAGAAGGCAGAGTTAGATGGGATATTGGGAAGAAATTCTTCCTGGGAGGGTGGTGAGGCTCTGGCACAGATTTTCCAGAGCAGCTGTGGCTTCTCCATCCCTGGAAGTGTCCAGGGCCAGGGCTTGGAGCAACCTGGGATAGTGGAAGATATCCCTGCCCATGGCAGGGGTGGAATTGGATGGTCTTCAAAGTCCTTTCCAACCCAAACCAATCCATGATTCCATGATTTCAGGACAGTCCCACCATCACTGTAGCTGGGATTTCATCGGGTGTTGGTCCCTGCAGGGGTTGGCACCTCTGTCCTTTTATTGTTCCCATTTTCCTGTCCTAAACAGAGTTCCCTGAAGAAAAAGGGTCCAAGTTTGCCAGTATTTGGGAGCAATTTTAATTGTAATTAGAGCTTCCACCTTGCAAAGGCTTTAAAAGCCCACGCAGGGGTTTGGTCACTGCCCTGAAGAATTTGATCTGCTACAAAAAAAATCCCAGGACAGGGAAAGAGCAATGAAATCCCATTTACTTTCCATGTTCTTTCCTCTCTCCCTTGTTGCCTCCCTTCTAAAGTGACCTCTAAAGTTCCTCCCCTCTAAAGTGGCTGCAATTGCTCCAGTCATTGAATCATCAAATAGTTTCTACTGGAAGAGAACTTGGAAGATCCTTTAGTTCCATGATTTATCCCATAGGTTCAGATTGCAGAATGTTGTAAACATCATCTTTAACATGAAAAATTCCAGTGATTTTTGTGTCATGGCAGAGCCTGGTTTTCTCTTTTTCCAGTCACCAGGAGTTGCAACTTTTTTGCTGAGTTTGGGAATGGAAATTTGTGTTCCCTGATCCATCCCAAAGCCAACACAAGTCATCAACTTGTTGGGAATGCTCAAGAAGGAAAATATTCCCTGTATGAAACTATAAAGCTGTGGATTGGTGTTGCCACCGTTGCAGGGAAATGGGGGAGCTGCTCCCTCCTTTCTAAGGAATGGTATCAACTCTACAGTGTATTTCCCTATTTTTCCTAGTTTACCTGGGAATCTGCCTTATTCTCCTTCCTCTCACAGAGACAAACATGGGGAGGGGTCTAATGTTTTCAGCGGAAATAACTATCCTGCTTTTCCCTTCCCAACCTCTCCATAATTTTAATGAGAGGATCTCCAAGAAAAACAACCGGCCCCTTAAATCAGTTATAAAACCCGGAGACTGAGGCTCAGCATGGAGTGTCAGCTTTAATTATCTGGGCAGTTACAGCTGTATGTTATAGAAGTCGGGCAATTAGGTGCATTCCTGAAAGCTTGGGAAAAAAAAATGGCTCATGGAAGAAAACCACAGTCAAACGTAGAACTGTTAATTGCACTAAACATTCCACGGAATAACTCGGGATGTAGATCATCCTGCAACATAGAGAATTGGGGAATGGGTAGGGTTGGAAGGGAGTTTAAAGCTCATCCAGTTCCTTGCTGTGGGCAGGGACACCTTCCACTATTCCAGGTTGCTCCAAACCTCATCCAGCCTACACTTCAACACTTCCAGGGATGAAAAACATGGTGAAAATGCCAGGGATTAAAGGCATGCATACATTTATTTCCGGTGTGGATGTTGGCATCAAAGTGTTGGTGAATCCATGATTCTCGTGGTGGAGTTTTGCTGATGGGCTGGTGAAGCCAAACGCTCCCAAGCCCATCAGGACCTTTCTATTACCATCAGCCATGGTGGTCTCATTCCTGAAACTTCACCTCTTTTTCCAGGTGCTAAAAAGTTGGATGTAGGACTTAAGTTGGATGTGGGACTAACAACTGTTGAATTAAAGGTCTTTTCCAACCTTAAAAATTCCATGATTCTGTGCGAATGTCGGTGGGATCCCTCTTGTCCCATCCACATCTGTATTTCAAGCCTGTTTTTCCGTGTTTTTTTCTCCTAGGATCCAACTTCCACTTCGTAAGGAGCCCCCCAGGCAACAAGGTGATAAAGACGCGTTATAGGATCGTGAAGAAGAACGTGGTGTCTCCAGCCTTATCATCCTTCACCAGCCCCATTCCCACCTGGAAGACCAGGCGTCCCATGACATCCAGGTAATTCTTCCATCCCTGGAATGCTGCTGGTTGGGATGTGGGAGCCACAGGACCTCCCACATTGGCTCCGTATTTTTCCGTTGCGTCTTCGCCGTTTAATTTCTGTATTTGTTTGGTCTACACAGAGTTTATTGACTTAAAGTGTAAAATCCTATTAGGAATTGTGTTATCCTGAGCTGGTGCCAACACCTTATGCTTGTGGCTTCCTATTTATTCCCTATTGGAATTAATTGTTTCCATGGAGCGGTTAAATAAGCTGAAAAGAGGATGAATAAACATGCGGATGTTGGTGATGAAGGGGAGCGTGTTGGATGCTCCAAACCTACACCAGGATGTAGATGATGTCCCAAACTGGCTTATTCCCAATTATCTGGATGGGTGGAACATCAGGAAATATTTTGTCACTGCCTAGAGAACCTTGAGTTGGAATATTCCTAAATCCGCAGAGGTGGAGATGTTTCCAGCGAGCATCTCAGAGGCCAAGACAAGACCTGGAGCTTGTGTAGAAGCAGGAAGGTTTTAAAAAGAATAGATTCTTTAAAACAAGGTGCAATTAGAAGTGATGGGTTTGGTGAAAATACAGATTTTGGCTATTTTTAGGTCAGGAATAACTTGTCCTCCCCCAGAAATGCCAGGAGTCACCGGCAATGTTTTGGGAAAGGAGAGCCTGCTCTTCTCTTCTCCAGTTTTGTTCTCCCTGCTCCAGGTGGTTTCCTCCAAAAGCCATTCCCCAGAAATGCCCTGTGGATTGGTGGCTTTTATGGTAGAGCTGTGGAGGGACAAAAATGGTGGTGATTATTTTTAAAGCCTGTCTTGGCCTGATTTTTCCCTTTAAAAGTGAATTTTGGGATTCACAAATCAATATCTGAAGGGACAGTTGATTTTGGAAGAGTTCCGGGTGATGAAGCAAAGTGTGGGGTAAACAGAGAGATTGGAAAAAAGGTTGGATCAATTATTTTGTCTATTTTCCAAGCTCTTGGTTGAGAAACTCCTCATCTCCTGTACTCTGCTGGTCTCAAAGTGCTTCTTCCAGTATGGAAACTGGGATCCTTTTGGGCTCGTGGTCAACCTTACCTTCACTACCTTCTCTTTTGTCGTCACATTCTACTTTTGCCTTTGTTATTTTCCTGCCGTGGCATCATCCCTGAGATCCACACATCTCCTTTTGTTCTGGGTTGTCTCCTCTGATTACTGCTGGACTTGGAGGTGCCACTTCCATTTGCACATCCTTGAGACCAAAATCTTGCATTTCCCTTTCCAGAAACAAACCACGTAATTTTTTGCCTACTCCATCATCCTGCAATTTTGTGGAATCACAGGATGGTTGGGTTGTAAGGGACCTCTAAGATCCATGAGTTCCAACCCCCTGCCATGGGCAAGGACACCTTCCACTATCCCAGGTTGCTCCAGCCTGGCCTTGGACACTTCCAGGGATGGGGCAACCACAGCTTCTCTGGGAAACCTGTGCCACCCTTGAAGTGTCCAAGGCCAGGTTGGATGGGGTTTGGAGCAGCCTGGGATAACGGAAGGTGTCCCTGCCCATGGCAGGAGGTGGAAACACGATGGTCTTGAAGGTCCCTCCCAAATCAAACCATGATTCTGTGACTTTCAGCCTTAATTAATAGAAAATAACTTATCCTCCGACTGTTGGGCTCAGCTTCTTCCCTCGCACCTTGTTACTCAAGATCTGGATGGTTGATGGATGGAGGATCCATGGTGGGAATCAAGGAGGGGAGAAGCTTTAGGCATGGAATTCAGAGGAGGAACCTCTGGGATCTGGATGGTGGCTCTAGCTCAACCCAGCAGTGATTTTCCGAGGAACGACCTTGTTCCGCCGCAATTGGCTGAGAGCTCCCCCTTGTAGGATCATTTTCTCTGTATTAATCTCCGACTTCATTAAATTGGTGTAGTTTAGATCTTACAGCTGCTTCAGACAAATCTTGATAAAATGCCATCAGCAAATTAAAACAATTATGTTTTAAAGAAGCCATAAATCTCCGTCTCCCAATTACCTTCGTTGGGGGTGATCAATCATCCAGCCTGTCTGGAGGAAGCACATGGCAAATGCTTCTCCTGGAGTTTTTACGGGAGTTTTTGCTTCATCGTTCCTATCATTGTCTTGGATCTGTCACAAGCAACATGCCAAGAGCTGCTTTTTTCCTGATTTTCTTTGCTCTTCCCAAAGTAAGGGGCAGTTCTGGTGATGGTGGGACACCCCTTTAGTCACCTCAGTTTTATTTTTCATACTGAGTCGTCAATTTTTTGTAATATTTCTATAATATTTTTCCTTTTAATAATTACAATATTTTAATAATAATTGGATATTTTTAATATCCTCTTCCCCTTAAGCCAACAGCAGGATGTCAACTGGTGGTGCTGCACTCCAGTGCTACTCCCAAACTGGTTCCCACCTGGCACTAAGGAGCGATTTCTTCCATGAAGTCCAGGTTTTTGGATATCTGGAACTGATGTGCCAGGGTTTGACCTCATTGGGACATCCAGGATGTTGTCCTTTTTGCCAATAACCTCCAAAATAACCAGACTAAGATGAAGAAGGACGTGGCTTTGGGAAATGAATGACAGGGAGAGTTGCTGGAGATACCTGATGCCAATCCCTCGGGAATGAATTCCATCCTCCCCTTCTTGCCTGGGTTGCGTTAAACTCGGCCCTGCTGCTCACTTTTCTGCGAGGCGATAGGTGGGAGTATATTTTAAATTAATTTTACTCTACTTTTTGTAATATTTTTGTTTTAAATAGATTTATAAGCAACTCGGGGCCTATTTCTCCAAATTTATGAAGATAATTTTCACTCTCTTGATAAGGTGAAATTTACACCTGCTATTTCCATATTAATTCACATTGCTAAGTGGATCTAATTTTCTTCCGTTCTTCTATCTGGTGAGTGTGGCCTTTCCTAATGCAATTTCCCCCTCACTAAATCACTGTGATCGGGAGTCATGATCGAGTTAAATTAACTTAAATTAATTTACTTAATAAGAGCTCCAGATCATTGTGAATGAGGTTAAGATTTATTGATTCTCCTTTTCACTCCTCCCCCTTATCTCCCGCGGCTTTACCGGGAGCGCAGCTCACAAGGGCTGTGATTTGCTGGCCTTAAGTTTCGGTTGCTCCTGGTGACATTGAGGTTGATCATCCCTTAAAAATCCTAGTGGGAGATGTTCTCTCTCCTCACAGTCTCTCTCTGCTGGAAAAGGGATGAGGGATTTGCCATGGAGGAGTTGGGATGGATGAAGCGTCATACGGAGAGATGGCAGCAATGCTTCTCCTGCTTCCAACCTCTTTCCATGGGTCATGTGGATGTGGCCACCAAAGAAATAGGATGTCCATGTCATAGACCTTGAACAGAGGCAGCAGAAGCCTTCTGGGGTTGATGATCAGAGGGATGGAGCACTTTTCCTACACGGAAAGGCTGAGAGAATGGGGATTGTTCACCCTGGAGAAGAGGAGCTTCAGGGTGACCTCATCAGGGTGACCTCATTGCGACCTTGCAGTGCCTGAAGGGGCTGGCAGGAAAGACGGAGAGGGAATTTTTGCAAGGAGTGACAGGACAAGGGGGAATGACTTCCCACTGAAAATGAGTAGCGTTAGATTGGATATCAGGAAGAAGTTCTCCCCTGTGAGAGTGGTGAGGCCCTTGCACAGTTTTCTCAGAGAAGCTGGATCCCCAGGGAAGTAGTCATGGTCCCAAAGCTTCCAGAGCTCAAGGAGCATTTGGACGACACTCTCAGACACTGGGTGGGATTTTTGACATGTCCTGTGCAGGACCAGGAGTTGGACTAGATGATCCTTGTGTATCCTTTCCAACTCAGAATATTCTAGGATTCTATAAACTCCTTCAGAAGACTCCACTTCTCCCTCTGAACAGCCAGAACCACTTCTAAGACACGTTTTTGGGAGAAGAGAGACCCTTGAGTTGAGTTTATAGACCTCCAGTGGGGGAATGAAACACTGACCCACTTTGAAGAGTTTTCTTCTCAAATCCTGCTGCAAGTGTGGAAAACAAAAGTCACCTGTCTGCAAATAATGAGTTGTGTCTGGCACTGCTGGGGAAACTCTGATATTTCTTCCTGAAAACTTCGCGGCGCCTCTTGAGGGACAATCCTACCCCTCCAGCACTATAAATAAGTAAAGAACAAGATAATCCAACATTTGTCAGAGAAATGCCAGCTCAGGAGAAAGGAACTCGTCAGCGGAGGATTTGCTTGTGTGGTTTAGTTTTGTTTTCTTTTTTCCTTTTTTTTCCTTCTCTTTTGTTCTGTTCTGTGGCCTGGAGCGCGTTGAACAGATTAAGATGGAAATAGTTGTCACCATCCCTGGAGGTGTTCAAGAAACGACTGGATGTGGCACTCACTCTCTGGTCAGGTTGACAAGGTGGTGATTGGTCAAAGTTTGGACTTGATGGTCTTTTCCAGCCTAAGTGATTCTGTGATATGGCGATTACAAGGCTTTTTTTACCAGGTTTCAAAGGTCTGAAGCCTTTAGGCATTAGAGCTGAAAGATAAAGTGGGTGATGCAGGTTTTGAAATGGGGCTCAGCCACAGTGGTGGGTGCGAGGGCCACTTCCCTGGGAAAGGGCAAATACAGCCAAGCATCCAGAGGAGGAACCACCATCCCTTCCAGTTACCCTCTGCAGGACATTGGGATGTTGTGTTCCAGGTCATTTGGACACACTGACCTCCGTGTCCCATTCCTTCCTTTCCTTCACAGTGGGTGCGTTTGGGTTTCCAATTTCTCTTTGCTCCCTCAGCAACATTTTTTTAGGTACCAGTTGCTGACTGGCTGACCCAGCTGGTGAACCAGTTCAGAGAATAATGGAATGGTTTGAGTTTGAAACTTAAAACAGAACCAGAATCTGGTTCCAACTCTCCTGCTGTGGGCAAAGATGCCAGCCTCTAGATCAGGCTGTTCCAAGCCTGTATTCAGCCTGGCCATGGACACTTCCATGCGATGGGACCGTTCATTTCATGCAACCCCTGTCATCCATTCCCAGGAAAGCCTTCCCGAGTTTCCTTGCAATTTTTCTGACATCCCTTGAGTGCTGTTACAAGTTTCCCTGCGGAAGTGATTTCACCACCTTGAGACAACAGGATCATGTGGTGGCGAAGGGCTCTTGACTTCCTCCCTTTTTGATAGATTGTTTTCCATGTTATTCCGGAGTGAGTGGAGCCACAGGTGCCAGTCCTGGTGTGCTGTCAGCATGTAATTAGCCCTTTCTCCCTAAATTCTTGGGGAAGGGAGACACGATGGAATGGGAATCTTGGGTTGCAGGCTAGAGTCACGTGTCGGCCATTGGATGCATTCCAGTTCCTATATCTCATTCCCACAAAATGGTGTGGGTTGACTTGCCATGGATGAAATGAACATGGAAACTCAGTATATCCCCTCTCTTTTGGGAAGGAGAACGTATCCTTGGGAATTCCGGGGAAGCTTTCTTATCCTTTCCATCTTCCTCTTGTTGTGTTGGAGATTGGAGCAATCAGGATCTGTGTCAAGTCATCCACCATAATCTCACTGATGGACAGTAATGGTTTAAACCAGACTGATTCCATCACTTCTGAGCTTTTCACTTGCACTCTCAGGGTCCCTAAGAAGTCCATCCATTCAGGAAATGGGATAGGGTCATGCAGCAACTGTGACACCTCTGGGAACCGTTGGGAAGCACTTGGGATATGTTGGTTCCTCATTGTACAATCCAGCGTTGGATTGGGGTGGTGGTGAGACCCTGGCACAGGTTACCCAGAAAAGTTGTAGCTGCCCCTTCCCTGGAAGTATTCCAGGCCAGGCTGGACAGGGCTTGGAGCAACCTGGTGTAGTGGAAGGTGACCCTACCCACAGTTGGAACTTGGTGGTTTTTAATGCCTCTCCCAACCCAAACCATTCCGGGATTCTTTGTTCATGATCCTGGAAGGTCAGTGGTTGGAGCTGAGAACGGAGAGTGGCGTTTGGGACCATAATTCACAGTGGATGGAGCAAATCTGTGTTTCTCCGGGTCTGGGGTGTCGTCTTAAAAGTTGCAGAGAAAACAGGGAAAACTGTTAACGTCGGCTTCCACGGTGGAAAATTGCCGAGTGCTCCGACGAGAGAGGCTTTAATCGACATTCCCATATATTGTGAGCAAACAGGGATGGGCAGTTTAAAGATCTCAGCAAATGCTTTCTTCTCTCCTTGATCCATTTATTTTTTCCACCAGTCTGTATCTTCTGGGATCCCAATGCCCCACAGAGCAGTGTGGAGCACAAACTGGACAGGTGTTGTGGGCTGGATGCTTTTAAGTGGTGCAAGTGGTTCAATCTCCCAATTTTGGGGGGTTTCAAGCACAGCTTTTTATGTTCTTTATTTAACTGGAGCGCTGCTCTGGTGGGACTTTACCTCCTGGTGCTGATTGCTCCAGGATCTCCCTGCACTGAGGCAAAGGAATCATGATCAGAGGGCAGAGGTTGGGACACCGGGAGTTAATTTCCTTTTATCAAGATGATAAAATCCCCCTTCCGCCTGCCCGGCTTTTGCCGCGTTAATCTGCGAACGGAGTCGGAATGTGACGAATGGCCTTAAAGTTCCTGTCAATTTTTTTCTTCCCAAATTCATTTGACATGAAAGTGAGAAGTAAACAGAAAGCCTGTGGTTAAGCAGATAACTTGGAAAGCCTTTTCCATCACATTTAAAAACGGCCGTGTCATGGATTCTGCGAATTGGCGGCTCCTATTTTGTTTGATTTTATTTTGTCTGTGTGGTAAATTTTCTTTTAATAATCCCGACGTGGTTTGACGAGGTTTTAGGCCTCGGATTTTTTTTGAAGGGATGTTAAACCATTCTCCAAAATGACATCTCATTAAAGTGAAATTCATCTGCTGGGATTGGAGTCGTTACAGGCAGGAGGGAACAGTGACTCCCATTTGGAAATCCATATTTTTTGTTTCTATAGGAAGTACTTTTAATCCCTTTAATGAGGCTGGGATGAGATGCACAACCCGGATTGTTTCGGAGCAGCCCTGACATCTGGCCCAACATAATCCAGTTTCTGTTCTGGACTGGTTTAGAGGCTTTAAAAAACAATGGCACCTCTTTGGGGCAAAGCTTGGGATTAATCCTCCGTGCTCCTGGTGCTCCCCCTCTTCCCGAGAGACGGCCACTGAGGAAAACTCACTCTTCTCTCCTGTCTTCCTTTGCTTTTTATTTCTTACTTCTTGTTTCTGTTTCTTCTTCCCTCTTTTTTCTGTCCCTTTTTCTTTCTTTTTCTTCTTCCTTTTCCCATTTTCCTTTTCTCCCATTTTCCTTTTTTGTTTCCTCCTTTTTAATTTGTTTTGCCTTTGCTTTTTTCTCTTCCCTTTTTCTAGATTTTCCCCCTTTTACTTTTCATATTTTTTCCTATTTCTGTCTTCTTCCTTTTTCACCTTCTTGCCTTTTTTCTCTTTTCCTTTTCCCCCCTTTCCTTTTCTCCCTTTTCCTTTTTTCCCTTTTCTACTTCTTCATATTTTCCTTTTCTCCTTTTATCTCCTGCCTTCCTTTCCCTTTTTTCCCTTCTCCTTTGTTTTTTCTCTTTTGCTTTATTCCTTTCTCCTTTTTCCCATTTCCTCTTTCCTTTTTTATTTTTTCCATTCCATCCTTTTTTACCTTTTTTCCTTTTTTCTTTTTCTTTTTCCCATTTCCCCCTTTCTTCATTTTTCCCTTTTCCCCGTTTCCCCTTTTCCCCTTTTTCCCTTTTCCCCGTTTCCCCTTTTCCCCTTTTTCCCTTTTCCCCGTTTCCCCTTTTCCCCTTTTTCCCTTTTCCCCGTTTCCCCTTTTCCCCTTTTTCCCTTTTCCCCGTTTCCCCTTTTCCCCTTTTTCCCTTTTCCCCGTTTCCCCTTTTCCCCTTTTTCCCTTTTCCCCGTTTCCCCTTTTCCCCTTTTTCCCTTTTCCCCGTTTCCCCTTTTCCCCTTTTTCCCTTTTCCCCGTTTCCCCTTTTCCCCTTTTTCCCTTTTCCCCGTTTCCCCTTTTCCCCTTTTTCCCTTTTCCCCGTTTCCCCTTTTCCCCTTTTTCCCTTTTTCCCTTTTCCACTTTTTCCCTTTCCTCCTTTTTTCCTTTTTCTTTTTCCCATTTCCCCCTTTCTTCATTTTTCCCTTTTCCCTTTTTTGTTTTTCCTTTTTTCCCTATTTTCCTTCCCCACTTTAAATCTTTTTTCACATTTTTCCTTTATTTCTCTTTTTCCCCCTTTTCTTTTTTCCTTCTTTATCCACTTATCATTTTTCCCCCTCTTTTTTCCTCCTGTCCTACCCTCAAACATCTCTCCCAGCTGGTTCCTTTCCCACCTGGCAAACTCAGCAGCAGATCCAAGTTGTGCAGCTTCCAGCAGGATTCAGGGATTCCCTGAATTCCACCCCCACTCCCTGCCTGGCCCCCCCCATCCTCCCAGTCTCCCCAGTCCTGTCCAGTTCCTGGGCAACCTTATGCTGGGAAGTTGTATTTTTCCTGCTTTTCCATGAATTCCAGGCTGCCGGCGCTGGGGGAAGCACTCCTGTTCCCTCCTCGCAGGGTCGGCCGCAGTAATCGAGCTCCACTTCGGAGGAAGTAATGAAACCAAAATAAAAGCAGGACTCAGGGGTTAATGACCAGCTCTAAATGCACATGAACATCCTTAGGAATAATGGGATTTTCCTTTTTTAATTTTGGTTAATGGAGTCGTCGCGTTTCGAATGGATTCCATTAAAAAGAAAACTGCCACATCCGATCCTGGGGACAGGGAGGGGTTATTTACTTGGCAGGGTGTTGTGTGGATCTTGGATCAGCTCTTCCCTGGAGCCTGGAGCATCACTGTTGGGGAGCCCAGCATTCCATAAACCCGGATTTTTTCTTCCTGGGAGATGTCACAGCTTCGTCCTGTTCTGGATTTGATGATCTGAAAGGACTTTTAGACGTAATCCATTGAGAGCCCCCAACCTGGCACTGGCTTTCTGCCTCATGAGGTGCTGGATTTTCTGCACCCTGTGGCATGAGATTACAAAATCCCAGGAACATTTAGGTTGGAGAAGACCTCCAAGATCATCGAGTCCAATCTGTGACCGATCCCCACCTTTTTAACCAGATCAGAGCACTGAGTGCCACATCCAGCTGTTCCTTGTACACCTCCAGGGGTGGTGATTCCACCACCTCCTTGGCAGCCCATTCCAATTTTACTCTTTTTTTGTGAAAAAATTCCTCCTAAGGAAATTCCGCCCAAGTTGGAAGGAAATGATCTGGAAGCCATCCAGTCCATAACTTGGAAAACATAATCAGTGTGTCTTCCTTCTGTATCATTTCCTACCTCCCCAAACTGAGTTGTGATGGTGCAAAACCACTGTAGGAGAGTGCAGTGCCACTGTTCTGACTGTCATCGGTGGCATCCTCAGTGGGATTTTCATCTGGGTCAGGACAGCATTTCAAAGTTGCTCTCCTGAGTGAGACATCTCTAGTTGTTGGACTTCATAGACCAGTCTTGGAGGCTCAAACTCAACCCCAGGTAGATAAAACCATTCCCGGGGACATTCAGCAGCTCTTGGTGGATTTTGGATTGTCAAGGCCAGGCAAGAGCAAAGCAAAGGATGAGCTTTTGTTGGAATGTGTTTGATTTGCAGTGTGGATTTAGGATTCTCAGCACCAGGTTGGCTCTAGAGATCTACTCGGAAGCGTCCCCACTTCTTTTGGGATACTGTGGGTCAGGGACAAGGAGATTCTGGAACCCTCATGGAATTTGCAACCAAAGGATCCTATGGAAAAAGATAATCTGAGATGATAAATGAGATTAAAAAAGGAGACTCTGCATTCCAGAAAGTGTTTGTTTGGAGAGGTGCAGGGTAGTCATGAGAAGTTCAGGGTGAGGAACCATCTTCCAGTTCCATCGGGGTGCTACACAAGCATTCCCAGCCCCCAGGACTGGACAAACCATGGGGAAAGGTCCCGTAGGGACTAAAACCAGTGTGGAGGGCATCGCTTCTGTTGTGTCACAGAGGAGAGGTGTTTGTGGTGGTGCCAGTTCTCAACAAGCTCCTGGGCAATGTCTTCCTGACTTGCTTCTCCCACCATTCCGTTCCAATTCCATTCCCATGGAATTTTGAGTTAATGTGTTTTCCTTAGTGTTTCTAATAGGCTGAGAGCACATGCATGGGCATCTCGAGGAGGATTTGCTCAGGAGCGGTTTTCATTAGCCAGGATTGCTTTTCCTCCTCTTTCGTGAGGCCTTTCCATGCTTTCCAAGTCCAGCAGTTGTCAGAGAAAAGCAGAACATCCTTAGGGAGGAGGTTTAGAGGGATTAAAAGTTGGGAGTTTGTGGCTATGGATCAGTGGTTTTGGGTTGGGGAGAGATATTGTCTGGTGCAGGAACTCAGATGAGAGGGGGAAAATGTAGGCTCAGGTAATCCAAGAGATCTTCTTCATTGATGGATGCCATCTCCAGGTGCTGGGACACCAGACTGGAGATGGTTATTCCCATGCCAAGGTGGAAAAAGTCAAAAATTCTCTGAGTGCTCTGTAGACAGGCTGGAAGGACTGGGAGTGTCCGACCTGGGCAAGAGAAGGCCCCAGGGAGAACTTAGAGCCCCTTCCAGTGCCTCAGGGGGCTCCAGCAGAGCTGGAGAGGGACTTTGGACAAGGGATGGAGGGACAGGACACAAGGAATGGCTTCCCACTGCCAGAGGGCAGGGTTCGAAGGAATTCTTCCCTGGGAGGGTGATGAGATCCTGGCACAGGCTTCCCAGAGCAGTTGTGGCTGGCTCATCCCTGGAAGTGTCCAAGGCCAGGCTGGACAGAGCATGGAGCAACCTGGGATAGTGGAAGGTGTCCCTACCCATGGCAAGGGGCTGAAACTGAATGATCTTGAAGGTCCCTTCCCACCCAAACCGTTCCATGATTCCATAAAAGATGTTAATTATGGCTGTGCTGCTGTTTTTTATGGATTAGTGTGCAGGGTCCAGACCTGGATGAGCTCCAGGCAACCAGGGCAGATGCCATGGGAAGGAAGCAGAGGATTGATCCTTCTTCATCCAGTCTTGGGATACATCTTGTTCAAAGTCCCCCAGGGACCGAGCGTGGTCCTGTTGGGATTTGGAGCTGGTCTTTAAAGTCCTTTAACCCTCTTAGTGCTGCTCACTCTGTCCTAGGGCATCCATTTATTCCTGCTCAGGTGCTTCAGGATAAAATCTGTCATGGGACCATGAAGTTCCAAGTTCAACTCTTCCTTTTCTCCATCCAAATTCCCCAAACACCAGCAGTAATTTTAAATAATATAAATTTTATGGGATATTATTCACCTTTTCTAACCTGGACTTCAACAGCAACAGAGTAGCTTGGCCAGATGAAATCTCCCTGTGGATAAAGTTTTCCAAATTGACCACATGCTGTATTTAAAACTCATTTTGAAGTGGTTTGGACTCTTTGGAAGTGGTTTTTCTAAGGCTAATTATCCCTCCTAAGAGCATCCCATTTGGAATATATTTTCTGGTGCTGGGTATTTACACGCTCCCTGTTTTTTCACCTGACAGTGACAGCTGTGGGAGGGAGGAATGTATTTAATTCCTAAATTTCTACTCTAATAAGAGATTAGTAATGGCAGAGCTGCTTTTTTTCCACCCTTTTCCCAGATGGTTTTCCGTACAAAGGGTTGTAACTTCTCCAACCTTTTAGCAGATTGAGCCCTGAAGTTTTCCTGTGCCAGTTCCAGTGTGAAAGTTGAAATTAAAAAAAAAAAACAACACCCTAAAAAAGGAGGAAGAGGGAAGCGGAGCAAGGCTGAATGGCAGCTCCACGAGGCATAAATTCCCTGAATTACTTCTTATCCTGATAAAATTGGGATAAATTCCTTTAAACCTCTTTGTGAACTGCTGTGTTGAGCCAAGTCCAACTGGTGCCGGCATCTGGGCTGAGCTCTGGGGTGTGCCCGGGCAGGTCTCGGAGCTCAGGAATGAGCAATTCGGTTTTTGGGGGCAAGAAAGGTCACTTGGCAAGTGCCGGAGCATCGTTTTCCACTGATTAATTCTGTCCAGGCTAAGTAAACATTTAGACTTCTTTCAGGCTGAAGGATGAATCCATCTGTTTCATCCTGGTGGGAGAAATCAGGGAGTAGCCTGAGCTGGAGGAGTCATCAAATCCAACTCCTGGCCCTGCACAGGAACATCCCCAAAAAAGATATAAAATACTCTAAAAAAGATGGAGGAAACTCCTGGATTGGCAGGAGGGATCCTAAATAAGATCTCTGAGAGCTTCAATGCGCAGATGGATCTGTTTTCCAGGAGCTGGAAAGGGCTTCATGCAATGGAAGGAAGAAAAGGAAGGAAAGGAAGGAAGGAATTTGTACATCTCCCCCATGGGTCAAATTTCACTCTTGGGCTGAGTTAATGAAATTTCCAGTTGATTTTAAGTGTTTGTTGTACTCAACGTGGAGAAAAATTCCTGAATAATTATATATTCATTTCCAAAACCTATATAATGTTTGGAAGATCTACTAGAAGGTTCCCTGCCCATGGCAGGGGGTTGGAAGGAGATGTTCCTTTAAGGTCCCTTCCAACCCAAATTATTCTGGGATTATTTGATCAGCTTTCTCAGTCCCTGGGTGTTTATTTCCTTCTTCTGCCTTGGAAATAATTGGAATTAGCTCATTAATACCAACTAATATCCCTCCTACCAGGTCTTGTCTCTCCCCAGCAGAGCACTGAGATTTCCTCTTTCTACACCCGAATTCTCTGTCTGACGGAGCTTCCTTTGGGATGAAGCCATTGTGTTCCCTCCAGGCCTTGGTTTTATTCCATTAGGGAATGTGTGGATGATGCAGGACTATCCAGTCTCTCCATAGCTTTTCCTGGGCTGGATCCTGGCACCTCTGTGTGGGTTTCAGCACGAGGCCGGATTCGCCACCGCCCTTGGCACCAGCAAAGCTGACCATCTGCATCCGGCAGCTTCCCTGTTCCCGCTCCATCCATCTATCCATCCCCAGGTGCCAGTCGGGCTCCGCAGCATCTGCAGCTCCTGCTGCCCTCCGGGCTCGCCTGGAAGGAGGATTTGCAGGAGGATATGGGGAGGTCTGAGGGGTCACAGCTGTTAAAGCTGGGAAAGTGGGAAAAAAAGAGCAGAGGGATTCCCGAAGTTGGCATGGATCCCGTGGCCACCTGTCTGTGAGCAGGAACGGTTTTCCAAGCTGAAATAACATTTTGATTGCAAATAATTTCCTTTAATCTCCTTCAAATAAGTGGAGATTTAATAATTGCTTCTGGAATTGTTGGTAGTGAATCCAGGTCTGCGTGTCTGCCGTCCTCTGGTGTGGAAAGCAGGATGTAAATGGAAGCAATGAGGGGTGAATCTCCAGGGAAACCCCAAAGCTAGTTCAGGATATTTTATATGGGAAAAGGTTTTATGGCTCAATAAGGAGGAGCAGGGAGTGTCAAAGGCAATGTCTCTGCTGCTTTAAATTCCTTTTTAAACGCAAGGATAAAAGGGGGCAAAGGGGAAACATTATTTGTGTCATGGGAAGGAACTTTGTGGGAGTTGTGGGAGACAGCAGGAATATTTTCCTGTTCCCGCCCTCTAAAGAATTCCTGGTCTCTTCTGCATCTAAAATAATGCTGATTCAACCCAAATCAGGGTGTGGAATTATGGAATCACGGAGGTTGGATAAGCCCTCATTGAGTCAAACCATTCTCCCAGCACTGCCAATGTCACCACTAAACCATGTCCCCAAGTGCCACATCCACATGGTTTTTAAATCCCTCCAGGAATGGTGATTCTACCCCTGCTCTGGGCAGCTGTGCCAGGGCTTGATAACCCTTTCCATGATAAAATTCATCCTGATGCCCATCCTGAACCTCTCCTGGCACATCTTGAGGCCATTTCCTCTTGTCCTATCCCTTGTTCCCTGGGAGCAGATCCCAAACCCCACCTGGCTTCATCCTCCTGTCAGGGAGTTGTGGAGAGCCCAAAGGTCCTCCCTGAACCTCCTGTTGTCCAGTCTGAGCCCCTCAGCTCCCTCAGCTGCTCCTGGCACTCCAGACCCTTCCCCAGCTCCATTCCCATCTCTGGACACACTCAGCTCCTCAGTGTCTGTTTTTCTGAACTCCTGAGTTTTTAAGAATAAAAAGCTGATGAATAAGGAGCAGGAAAAAAAGACTTCCTTGTACATTGTGTGAAGATGTGGTATTAGGATTGTGGAATCATGGGATGGTTTGGGTTGGAAGGGACCTTAAAGACCATCCAGTTTCACCTCCTGACATGAACAGGGACACCTTCCACAATCCCAGGTTGCTACAAGCTCCATGCAGCCTGGCTTTGGACGCTCTCAGGGATGGGAAGTCCACAACCTCACCAGGCAACCTGCTTCAATCCAGCAGGACTGACCAAATGTGCTGCCCCTGTTTGTAATCCCTGACATGAATCCTGTGCCGTCCATGGGTTTGTGGATGGACAGGGAATTAGGCAGCATGCATCTTAGCCTAGACCTGCTTTCCAGTCCTGACACATCCTGGTGGGCAGCTCCTCATGGATCTGCATCATTCCCACCTGTGCACAGGTGACATCAACCAACTTGCAAGTGTGAGGGAGAGCAGCAGGTACATTGGCTGGATCCAGAGCTGTGGCAAAATCCTCTGGAGGCTGGGATCCATCTGGGAAGGCATCTTGGCAAATCCTCTGTGAGAAATCCAGGAGGAAACACTTTGTGGAGCATCCAAGAATGCTCTGCCTGCCCGGAGAGCACAGCTTTGGGAGCCTTTTTGCCTGCGTTGGTGAAACTCTCGCCTCCTGTTTTCCCCCCTCTTTCTTTTTTCCCGTTGGCGCTGCTGAAGTGAGGCTTCCTCGGGCAGGTTTTTTACAATTTGGATTTGATGAGAACAGTCGGTTATGACTCCCCGAGTGCCGTAAAAGTTGATGCGATGGTCGCTCCGCGCCTGTGCTCATTTTTATAATTTTTTATTTTATGAAACAGGACAGGGAGCTTAGTGACTTATTACTATTCATTTCGTTTCAATGCAGTAAATATTGATTCAGTTGGGGCTTTTCAATTTAAACCACTTGCCGATTATATAAAATATTACCAGCCTCTGGAATTATGCTTACGGATCCCTTCGGCTGCTCATTAACGAAGGAGTGCAATTTTTAGATCCCTTTGCTTTCATCATCCAAATAAATGGGCCGAGCTCCCTCTTCCCAGGGAAGGTGCTCACAGGGACTTGACAGCCTCGATGGAGCTCTTAATTTGGAGCCGCTTTCAAAGGATTTTGTAAGTCGGGATTTTTTTCATTTTGAGACATTGGGGTCTGTTTCTCTGATTTTTCAGCTGTGGAACGACAGCTGGAATAAATGGAGCTCAGGTTCATCTTGCTTAAAGCAGCTTCTCCCACTCTTGGGTCCTTGGATGTTGCTTGAGCTCCAAGGGTCTGTTTATACCTGTCATGAGGAGCAGGATAGAAGGTGTGGAAAGAGGGAGAGGGGATTGAAGCCTGACGGGTGTAATTCCAGTGGTGGAAGGGTCTTGTTAGCTGCAGTCACTTAGTGTCATCTGTGATGGACATTTCTATGGCAAAACTTCCCATGGAACCAGCTCGGATGACTCACAGAGTGTTGCTTCAACAACAAGTGTTGAGATGTTCACATCCCATCTGTGTAGGGATGAGGTTAAATAAGCTTGGAAAAATGCCTTTGATGCCACCAGAGCTCATGATGGTGGGACTGTAGGCTTGGGATGTTGCCCATCCATAGATGAGCCCATTTCAGGAGCTTTCCCTTCCCATTGTTGGACCTTTCCATCCCCACAGTCTCCTGTTGAGCCCTTTGGAGGATGAGCTCCTTGCTGTACTCCTCCTGGCATCTCCTCACCAGAAGGAGGTGAGATCAGGATCATAAAAACCAGGACGAGCTCCTTCTCCAACCTGTTTGTCCTGAGGCCATGGAGAGCGGGGCATGGGTGGATGCAGGAAATTCCAAAGGGATTTGAAAGAAATAAGTCAGACCTAGAGGACCATCCCCACATTTGAGAAATATCACTTTTGGGGGTTAATTACTGGGGAAGAAACCACCTTCAAGTGGTTTCGGGTGCCATCAAGATGAAAAGAGGGGAAAGCTGGGATTGACCTCCACTTCTCAACCATGTTTAAACCCAACCAAGAGCACATAGTGGTCAGGAGGAGACTCAGAAATCATCTGGTTTAGCAAGAGCTGCTTTAATTGTACGAGTGTTAAAATGTGATTTAAAGCACGTTGTCAGTGGAGCAGAGGATTTGGCCGAGGACCTGGTTCCAAGGGTGAGTTACAACGCTGGATCTCGGGGCCAAGCTGTTCTTCACATTATGCTTTGTGCACCACTTAACCTGTGGCAGATTTCCCCAAAAATAACCAATGATGTGACCAAAAAGAACCTGGATGAGGCTTCAAATTGGAAAAGGAAAAGCTAAAACTCCACTGCTGTGAAGCCAACTTACATAATTAAACACTGGTTTAAATACCACTTTTAGGCCAGGTTTAAGGGTGGTAGTAAACCAACTTTACAATAATCAATAGTTTTTAGACTGCTTGCATAATTCAAACTCACCAGCCCCTTCTCCCCCAGTGGTTCATAGCTAATCTCACCAATTGGTTGCAGTAGGATCAACACCATCGCAGTGAAGGTGACCTGGAATCCCTTTGTGTGAGTGGATTTTTGTCAGCTGAATTCAAGGAATTTATCCTTTTTTATGCAAAACCTGAGGGTAATGTATTCATCAGGTTGCTGGCTCACCTATTGCTGAAGATGAATGTGTATTATTTTAATGCTAAGATTAATAAGGACTTTCTGAAGTCCTGCTTAAAGTATTCACTGATGGTATTTGAGGACTTAATTTGAGTGTAAAGGATAATTTTGTGGCATCGCAGCACATGGAAAGCACTGGGAGTTTTGGAGCTTCCATGGGAGACTGGCACAAATTGTGTAAAGGCTTCCCCAGATCCCCTTGGAGTCCCTGTGTGCACTTCAACCACTTTAGGATTTTTAATTGCTTTGTAAAATCATGGAATCATCAGGTGATATGGGTTGGAAAAGGCTTTTAAAGATTTTCTTGTTCCAACCCGCTGCCACGGGCAGGGGCACCTTCCACTATCCCAGGTTGCTCCAAGCCCCGTCCAACCTGGCCTTGGACACTTCCAGGGATGGGGCAGCCACAACTTCTCTGGGAAACCTGTGCCAGGGCCTCACCACCCTCCCAGGGAAGAATTCCTTCCCAATATCCCATCTATCCCTGCCCTCTGGCAGTGGGAAGCCACTCCCTGTGTCCTGCCCCTCCCATCCCTTTGTCCCAAGTCCCTCTCCAGTTCTCCTGGAGCCCCTTTAGGCACTGGAAGCGGCTCTGAGGTCTCCCTGGATCCTTCTCTTCTTCAGGAACAGGTTCCTTTTATTGTGATGGAGGCATGGAGTCATTTGTCCTTGTTGATTGAGTATTTATGATGGGAGCTCCGGATGGCATTTCCCTCAGATTGTATTTCTACAGCTGGCAGGAATTGCTCCCATCCTCCCCAAAGGTCCCTTTTCACCTGTCAGGACACACTGCAGCCTTTTGCATCTTTATTCTTGTCCGTTAATTTAATCCCTGGCCCTTGGTGTGGCTGGAACACTGGGATCTTCAGAATTTCTATACTGCCCTGTATGTATGGTTTGGATTTCTCCTACTCTTTAATTTTTTTTTTAATCCTGCTCAATATTCAAGGACCATAAAAATGTTCCCCACTTATCATGAGCTGTTACCTCAACGACTCTCACCATTATTAATAATCACTCTCAGTGTCGTGTATTGCTCTTCCTTATGGCTCCCGAGGCAAATCATGGATGCAGGGAAAGATTTCTAATGCTTGAGTCGCAGGCTGGGGAGGAGCAGAGCTGTTTCGCCTCTTCCTGAAAGCAGAACGACAGGTTTGGAGTTGTTTCTGTGGGTCTCAGTAGCTACCTGCTGAAGGGGAACCTCCTGAACATGGTCATGCTGTGTCCTCCTGCACACAGTGACATCCGTGGAGATGCTCCATGGGCATTTTGGTATCTACCTGGCATAGGGAGGTGCAAATGTGAGCAGGTATCCAGGTGCATCCAAGGGGATGGAGTCTGGCCAGTCCCACCAAGATGCTGGAGAACCCCAGAACCTCCCAAGCTTTGGTGTGAGATCTTTTCCCCTTAAATGTATTTGAAAACCATAGAAGGGTTTGGGTGGGAAGGGACTTTCCAAGGTCATCCAGTTCCACTCCCTGCCGTGGGCAGGGACACCTTCTGTAGAAACGCGATGTTGTTGTTGGCCCTAGCTAGGGCCTGGTCCTTCCCACAAGGGCTCAGAATTCATGGATTGATCAGAAGGCTTTATTTATAGATAGATATTATTAAAAAAGAGATGATTGAGAGAGAGATCAAGCAGTTTCCCTCCAGCAGGTTCAGCTGCTGGGATTGTCTCTGTGTGTCCGAGTCCAGCACCAGAAAGGAATGAACAACAAGAACAGAGAGGAGACCTTTGATTGGTTAAGGCAAACACCTTACTATAAACATTTCTCATATTTACATTCTTTTCTCCTGGGAAGCTACAGAGTTCCGTTTTAGAAATGGAGTTAACTATTTAGAATTCAAGACAAGTTAAAAAGAAATTGCTTTCTTCAGCCTTTCTCTGAAATTTCTCAAAAACCCACTGCCAAGTCATGACTGCAACCTTCCACTATCCCAGATTGCTCCAAGCTGCATCCAGCCTGGCCTTGGACTCGCTCAGGAATGGGACAGCCACAGCTTCTCTGGGCATCCTGTACCAGGGCCTCACAATCCTCCCAGGGAAGAATTCCTTACCAGTATCCCATCTAACCCTGCCTTCTGCCAGTTTAAAGCCATCTGGTGACCAGCAACTGTTTCTGGATGGTCCTGCTTGAACAGGGGGTTGGGGCAGACTTCCAGGGATTCCTTCTAGCCTCAAACATTCCGTGATCTCTCCTGCAAACCTCTGGCCATTGCTGTTGTTGATCATGGCACATCCTGTCTTGGGGCACTAGGACATCCAGGGGGGATTTGAGATTTGTCCAGAGAAGCTTTGCTGCCCCATCCCTGGAAGTGTCCAGGGCCAAGTTGGATAAGGCTTGAAGCAACCTGGTCTAGTGGAAGGTGTCCCTGCCCATGGCAGAGGGGTTTGCATGAGATGATCTTTAAGGTCCCTTCCAACCCAAACCATTCCAGGATTTTATGATTTCACGTCAAAACTTAACCCTGGGCCGATGATTACACTCTCCTACTACAAACCTGGAGACGGCTTGGTCTTGTATGATCTCTGGGATACCTGGAGTTGCAGGTGGATCAAAGAGCTCCCATTGCCACCTTTAGTGTTCCAAATAGATATTTCCAAACCCACCCTTGAATTCCCAATCCATGCTCCTCCTGCTGCCTGGTTTTCACTTCTGGGTGATGGTCCTGAAAGCAGTGACCCCTCAAAGCTCGACTGATGGGCACTATCCCGCTGGAAAAGGCAACTACCCTCTTTCCTTCTCCAAGTCACTAGTGGATTTTATTTCTTCCCGTTGTTTTGGGGGTTGTTTTTGTTTCCCTTTTTTCCAGCTCGGCGCAGTTCAGCGCTTCGGCCTCGCGAACTGGAACACCCGGATTAATTTGTGGTTAGATCTCTGTTAAGATTGCATCCACTTCCCCAGTCAGCACTTAATTGGCAGTCGCTTGATTTAACAGCGTGGGAGCCGGCTCTGGAAAAATGGCTTGGATAAATCACTGCCTGACGCCAGAAAATAGATATAATCTCAACATTAACTACATTAATAGTAGCAGGAGCCGAATTAAGAAAGCCATAAAGTAGAGGCAGGAGAGTATAAATTACAGCCATCTCACTGTCTTCTTCTCCAGGCTCTGCTTTCCATCCTCTCCTGGCTGATGGGATAGGATCGCACTAGTCTTGGCTCCAGTTGGGTTGTGGTTGGCTCCACTGGAGACAGGGAGAAGAGTGATTCCTACAATTCACACCATTCCCAGCTCATGACCCATCTTTGGGACAGCACTGGATTGGTCTTACCAGTTTCAGTGGCTTGATATTGATTGAGGTGGAATGTCGAAATAATGGATTTGATTTCTTCCCTCCGGAGTCCCGACTGGGGCCATGGGGTCTTTTTTGGTCCTTTGTTCACATGGATTTCTAAGATGATTATTTGGGGTTGGACAAGGGGAGAAAAGATGCTAATGATGTGGATGGAAATCTTTGTAGGGCATGTGGTGAGGTGGCCAACTCCCATCTCCTGGGATCCAGATCCCTCACTTGTGGGGGTCTGTGCTGTTCTTCCCAGGGTGAACTTTGCCTTTATTTCCCATCCGTGAAAACCAGGGAAATCAACTCTGGGTAAGCGCTGTGAGGGCTTGTTTTTCCTGATGCTCTGGATAATGGTGTCTTTCACAACTTCTCCTGCTCTTCTGGAGTTCCAGAAGTGTTCCTCCAGCTTTTGTGTGCTGTGGGATGCCAAAACCCATCCCAGCTCTTCCAGCTGTTTATCAATTTGTGCTGGTGTTGACTGTTTATAAATTTGGAAGCAAATCTGGTTGGTTGTTTCTTTTTCCGTTCAGTCTGGTGTTAGGTCCAACTTTGGTTCAGAAGGTGACACTTCAGGATTTTCTGTGGACATACTGGAGTGGAAATGCTCCACATGGAGGTATTTGGGAGTCCTGGGATGGGGGTGGAGGCTGAGCAGCTTCATGAGGACCAAACCCTCAGTGGGCACATGAGTTAGAGATGCTGGTGGTACCTCCCTGCTGGTGAGGGGGGTGCCACACAGGTAATGGTGCCCTAGAGCATCATAAAAATCCTTTTCCATGGAAAAATGTGAAGAGGGGGATGGCGATGCCATGGAGTTGCCTTGGAAGTTACATCCCACCCTGTGGAGGGTCAGGTCAGTGCTACAAGCTGGAGGCAAGTTTTGGGTTTATTCAGGAAGTTTTCTGCATTTTTCTGGTTGGCCTGGAGATTTTTGTGAAGTTTTTGGGAGTTTGGGTATTGCTCTGAGTGTCAGCAGAGGGAGACAGCTCTGTTGGAGTCTAGTGTGGGAAGGGCTAATTTGGAGTTAATGAGAGACCAAGAATTAATTTGTTTGAGTTAATCAGAGACCAAGAATTAATTTGTTTGGTCTTTGGACACACATTGAACTACTGTGCCAAAATTTGGGACAGTAGAGCCATCAAAATCTTGTATAACCGAACCACTTCCCAAATTTTCCCCCACAGTGCCTGATTAAAAGCATCTCTGGGCTATTTGGAAGTGCAAATGCTGCCAGGGCTTTTATTTTGTTTATTATTTGGTGATAAGTTAATTTTCTTTATTGATAAATTGTTTGATTTATTTTTATTTATTTTATAAATTTAGCTTGTTATCTATCTCTAGGAAGCATTCACGTTATAAAATCATGGAATAGTTTCGTTTGGAAGGGACCTTAAAACTCATGTCATTGCAACCCCATTCCATTGGCAGGGACACCTTCCACTATCCCAGGTTGCTCCAAACCCTGTCCAACCTGGACTTGGACACTTCCAGGGATGGGGCAGCCACAGCTTCTCTGGGAAACCTGTGCCAGGACCTTCCCACCCTCACAGGGATTCCTTCTCAATATCCCATCTAACTGCACCCTCTGTCAGTGGGAAACCATTCCCTGTGTCCTGTCTCTCCATCCCTTCTCCCAAGTCCCTCTCCAGCTTTCCTGGAGCCCCTTTAGGCACTGGAAGGAGCTCTGAGCTCTCCCTGGATCCTTCCCTTCTCCAGGCTGAACATTCCCAGCTCTCCCAGCCTGGCTCCAGAGCAGAGGAGCTCCACCCCTCGGAGCATCTCCATGGCCTCCTCTGGACTCACTCCAGCAGTTTCACATCCTCCTGATATTGGAGACCCCAGAGCTGTAGGCAGCTCTGCAGGTGTGGCCTCACCTGAGTGGGGCAGAGGGGCAGAATTCTCCCCTCTTCTACTGCCCGTGCTGTGGGATGAGCCCAGGACATGGGGAATTTCTGGTTTCCATGGCTGGGTCATGTCCAGCTTCTCATCCACCAACACCCCCAAGTCCTTTTTTCTCAGGTTTATCCCGACCTTTTCAACTTTATTTCCAGCTTTTTGGTTCAGTTGCACCACCCCCCTTCACCACATCCCGTTTTCTCCCCTGGAAATGGATTTTTAAAAGCGTCATCTTCCAGCGAATTTTCCTTTCCATCTTGTTGTTTATTAGGCTCTTAAAGGCAAAGCTTGTAATGCATCCATTGATCCAAATTCCAATTGAAGAGATGTGAGCACATAAAATAGTCCCGACCCTTTAATAATGGAGCGATATCCTTTGGAATGTAGGCAATGCAATTAGGACAAGTTACCAACCCCCTGCCCCTTGATGGGGGCCTTTGAATCATTTTTATCCATTCTGTATATTCCAAGTTGGACCTGAGTTCCTTTAAGTGTCTTCCTGGTGAGTATCTGATGGACTGACGCTCTCAGAAGTGTTGGATTTTTTTTTTTTTCCCTTCTTTCTCTTGGAAGCAGATCCAAATTTTTATAGATCTGTATTTATTAATTATGCATTTCTACATTTATAAAATAGATATAATATGTATTTTGCATGTGGTTAGAAATTGGGTGGATGGGCCGAGGCCAACAGTGTGAGGGTCAACAAAGCCAAGTGTTGGATTCAGCACCTGGATCTCAACGACACCTCATAGAATGCTCCAGTCTTGTGGATAAAGGGCCAGAGAGATGGAAAAGGACTTGGAGGTACTGGTGGCAGTAGCTGGACACGAGCCCAGGTCAGCAAGGAGGCCACTGGAACCTGGCTTGTACCAGCCACGTTGTGTCCACAGGCCCAGGGCAGTGTCCATCCCCCTGTGCTGGCACTGCTGGGCCACCTTCAATCCTGGCAGGAATTTTGGGACCCTCATCAGAAAGACATTGAGGGGCTGGAATGTGTCCAGGGAAGGGAATAGACCTGGAGAAGGTTCTGGAGCACCAGGAGTGGCTGAGGGAGCTGGGAAAGGGGCTCAGCCTGGAGAAAAGGAGGCTCAGGGGGGACCTTGTGGCTCTCCCTTGGCAGGAGGGTAGAGGCAGGTAGAGTTCAGGGTGTGCTCCCAGGGAACAAGAGACAGGATGAGAGGAAATGGCCCCAAACTGCACCAGGAGAGGTTCAGTTTGGACATCAGGAGGAATTTCTTCATGGAAAGGGTTGGAATCAGCTGCCCTGCCCAAGGAGGTGATGGAATCGCTATCCCTTGAGGTATCCAAGGAATGCCTGGAGGTGGCACTCAGGGCTCTGGTCTGGGTGACAAGTTTGGGATCAGTCACAGGTTGGACTCTTGGATGATCTTGGATGTCTTTTCCAACCTAAATGATTCCATGATTCCATATAGGTGTATATATGCACATACAGGCATGCACAACTTTGATATTAATAAATATTTGCTGGATCATGGAATTAACAGGGATGCCAAGAGTTCATGCCAGGAATCAGAGCTGACAATGCTGCTCCAGTTGTTTTGTGGGTCAGCTTATAAATGTTACAGAGACCACAATATTGGATAAATCCATGGAAATACAGCTACCTGCTTTAAATTTGGAAAAATAAGCTTGGAGTCAACACCTGACTTGGTTATTTATTCCTTAAATTTAATATAAAGGCAGGAAAACCAACTCTTCAGGGGGAAAAAAAAAATCGTTTATACACTTTTCTCTGCCTTTGTAGCTAAATTTAATTTTAAATTTCAATTAATCAATCAAATTTAAATTTAATTTTCAAAATGCATTGTCTGTGGATGTGTATCCACCCCTAGTCCAAGCCGTGGGCATGGGGTTTTCCAGAGGCAGCCAGTAGCTGGTGTTTTCCCAGCAGTTAATTCCCTTTAGCACATCCCTGCTGAACTTCTTTAACCTCTTCCATACTGTTTTTCCATGGAATCCTGCTCCTTGTCCGAGATATTGGCTTTAATTAAAATGTATCAGCTGTTCTGGCTCTTCATAGTATTATTGCTGTTTCCTGCGTGAGGAAAAGAGCATTTAAAGGGAAAATATCTTCGGAAAAAGCAATTATCCCAGGTATTTTTGGAAAGCAGGCAGGAGGGAAAGCCTCCAGTGGGATTTGGCTCCGTGTCTGGCTGATTATTGTGATAAATATTCAAAGTTGGAACCGTTTGCTTTGGGATACGGACACAGCATTGGAATGATCCTCAGCAATTAGCCTTCCTGGGATATTCCAGCACTTGGAGCACGTCCAGAGCTCTAAAATGGGATTTACAGGGATGAGCAGAGGGAGAAATATCACTTCTGTGCCAGGACAGGGGAAGGTGTAGGACCTGCTCTCACTTTCCCTCTGATTTTAGCCCATCACCAAGGGTGGTAGGACGCTGTCTGGGAGGGATTAAGGATTAATGCACATGGACACAGGTCCTGGAGCTTCCCAAACGGTGCCACTAAAGCCGGCAACACCTGCCTGGAACGCTGCGAGCTCCATTTCAGCTAATCGGAGTTAAACCCTAATGAACTTTGTCCAATCGCCTGAGCTAATGGGGGTAAAAGGAATCTAATTAACGGGACAATAGTTCCCGGTCTTCCCGGTGTAATCACTGATCCGCTGCCGGCATTAGAGCAGCAGGATGGAAAGCTGAGTATTAGGGACCGTCAGCATTTCCATTCTCAGGCTCAGTCTAAGCGGTTTAACGGGACCTTGGCAGGGGGGTTTGGGCTGAGACTTGACCTACCTTGAAAACAGCTTCATGTGGGCAAATTGTCTTCTCCAAAGGGTCTTTTGTCTCTTCTCCAGGGAGGTGTTTTCATAGCGCAAACTTTGCTGGAGAAGTTGGAAATGTTTCCGGGGATCCTCCCGGGGCTCGCTGTGGGTGGCATCGGGCCCAGGGCTGGAGAGAAGCCAAGGAGATGGTTTGGAGTTGGGCTGTCAGGGAGTGAGGAGGACGAGAGGAAACAGCCTCAAATTGTGAAATTTAGATTGGATATTAGGGAGAATTTCATGGAAAGGGTTGTCAAGCATCGGAACAGGCAGTGGTGGAGGGAGGAGAGAAGGGTTAGGTGGGATATTGGGAAAAGAGTCTTCCCTGTGAGTGTGGTGAGGCCCTGGCCAGGCTTAAAGAGTGGTTTGGGTTGGAAGGGATCTTGAAGGTCCCACCCCCTGCCATGGGCAGGGACACTTTCCACTATCCCAGGCTGCTCCAAACCCTGTCCAACCTGGCCTTGGACACTTCCAGGGATGGGACAGTCACAGCTCTTCTAGACAACCTGTGCCAGGGCCTCACCACCCTCCCAGGGAAGAATTCCTTCCTAATATCCCATCTAACCTGATCCTCTGGCCATTTCCTGTGTCCTGTCCCTCCATCCCTTGTCCCAAGTCCCTCTCCAGCTCTCCTGGAGCCCCTTTAGGCACTAGAAGGGGCTTTGAGGTCTCCCTGGATCCTTCTTTTCTCCAGGCTGGACACCTCCAGCTGTCCCAGGACAGTTCCACCCCTGTCCTCCTTACCTGGCCACACCAATCCTTCAGTACAGCCTGTCACAAGGCAAATTCTTTCCCTGTTTTCCGTGCTTGGCACATGGAGCTGGTTTTGTGTCCAGGCTCTCCATCTCCCACAGGAATGAATTGGGTTACAAACAATAGCAGGGATTTAGCAAACAGGGGGAGGGAAAAGAGCTCTCCTCTCCCACTGCTCTGCGCTCCTCGAGGTGATACTGGATCTCCTGTCTTTTTTGGAAGGTTTTGGCAGGATTTCAGGGCTTTCCCTGGGTTCAAGTGGGATCATGAGCCCAGAAGGGGCTGCCAAGTGCCATGTGGAGCTCTGGCTTTTTGTGGACACAATGGAGAAAGAGAAAGGCAGTGTGGTGCTGAATGGCTTCCAGAGAGAAATGGCAATAAATCCAGTGGGGGGAATAATGACACTCTTGAGGGAAGGGATGGCATCCAGATGGACTGTGACAGACTGGACCAGTGCAAATCTCAGGAAGGTCAAGGCCAAGGTCCTGCAAGTGGATAGGACAATCCTAAAGACAGATCCAGGCTGGATGGAGAGTGGATTGAGAGCAGCCAAGAAGGATTTGGAGGTGTTGGTGACTGAAAAACTGAATGTTCCCCATCCATGTGTGCTGGAACCCAGAAATTCTCCGTGTCCTGGGCTCATCCCACGGCGTGGGCAGCAGGAGAGGGGAAAATTCCAACAGCAGAAGGATGTGGAGCTGCTGGAGCAAGTCCAGAGGAGGCCATGGAGATGCTCCAAGGGCTGGAGCCCCTCTGCTCTGGAGCCAGGCTGGGAGAGCTGGGAATGTCCAGCCTGGAGAAGGGAAGGATCCAGGGAGACCTAGGAGCCCTTTCCTGTGCCTAAAGGGGCTCCAGGAGAGCTGGAGAGGTACTTAGGACAAGGTTTGGAGGGACAGGACACAGGGAATGGCTTCCCACTGCCAGAGGGCAGGGTTAGATGGGATATTGGGAAGGAATTCTTCCCTGGGAGGGTGGTGAGGCCCTGGAATAGAATTCCCAGAGAATCTGTGGCTGCCCCATCCCTGGAAGTGTCCAAGTCCAGGTTGGACAGGGTGTGGAGCAACCTGGGATAGTGGAAGGTGTCTCTGCCAATGGAAGGGGTTGAACTGGATGATCCATTCCCACCCAAACCATTCCAAGATTCTATGGAATGTTCCCCCTCAGTTTAGCCCAAAGTTGCCTCTAAATCTTACATCCCTTTGAGACAGCACTGCAAGGAGATCGCAATATTTTGTTTATACCTGGGTCTTTCCAAGTGGAATTATTTGAAGAGAAAAGTTATCCAGTCTATGTAATGATTGGGAAGAGACATCCTCCAATGGGATGTGGAAATCAGGGAAAACCACAGAAAATCCCTCTACAACCTTTTATTGCAGGTGTAATCTCATGTTTCTGGGTTTTGGGGGGGGTTCTTTTTGGAGGAATCCCTGTTCTCATTGGTTGATAACCATTAAATTTATTTGCAACTATTTTCCTTTCCAGGTCAGGGGGATTTGTTGGGAAGGTACGTCTTTATTTAGGTAATTAAGGAGCTTAATAGGTGCTCATTGAAATTCATAATTTTTCCCAGGTTTTGAAAATGCTAAATGAGATCTGGGCTGGATTATTTTTTTTTTCCTTGAGATTAACATTAAGCTGCATTTGAATGGAAATTCAGATTCAATTGAACCAAATTAAAATAGGTTTTTTTTTAAAGTGTTTGTTTCATAATTAGAAGTAATTATTGAAAGGAGGGAATTGTTTATGGGTAAATTAATGAGTTTTTGGTGGTTACTGTGTATTTAAAACTAATGGATGCTCTGTATTTATGGAAGTATGTTGGGAAAAGACACATCCCTTTCTATTTTTAATTTCCAATCACTTTTCCAACCTCAAATATCATCAGCAGTGGAGTGAGTTATTTGAATTATCCCAATCAGGTTATTTAAATAAATTAAATCTTTATGTAGAAAGTGTTTATTTGAGGTTTGACCTTTTTATGTTAAGGAGAAAGCATCAATATTGATAAAAAACCCATAAATCAAACATTTTAGTGGAATTACTTGCTTTTAGCTGTAGGTTTGGGGTCCTCAGGGATCTGGTGGGTGAGGACAGAGACGGAGAAGCTTCCAAGGGGAAGTGGTGGAGCGTCTTGGAGCATTCCTGGTGTGTTTGAAGAACACTTTTAGCCCTAAATCCTATGTTGTTTGCTAAGGGATGATGAACGACTGAGAAAAACATGATTTTTTGGTTTTTTTTTCTCCCAAATGAGGGTTTTCCATTGCCACCTTCAAGGCTTGTGATGGACAAGCTCCCTCCTTCCTTACCTCTCTCCCTATTGCTTTCCCTAACCATTGCCCTCGCGATGATCCTCTCTTTCCTCAGGATTCAAATGCCAGCATGCAAATGTGATTTCTGACTATGTAAGGATTACTTTCAAAAAAAAATATAAGCTAAGCCCAAGAAGAAATCCAGTAGTAAAAGAAAACCATTCTTTAAGAGCCACTTGTATCGCCACCAGCGCCGGGAAATCCTTTCCGTTTCAGATGGCTGGAAACGCCGCCGGGATGTTCCTGCTCTGCTCGTGGGGTTGTGTTTAACGTGGAGACATCAAATACTCTAAAAATTTTGTATTTCAAACATCGGGGAATTTTTGCAGTGGTTTGGGTGGGATTTTTATGATCACATGATCTTGTGTTGATGGGGGTGTTAAATCTGAGCACACTGGAGCAACTCGTCCTGTTTTTTTACCTTCATTTTCCATGTTGGCTTCGAAATCTCCTGTTTTTTTCCTTTTTAAAGATTATTTTAAGAGAGACTATGTTTTCCCAGCATCACTTGCTGGCTCCTGGCTGAATTTTTGGTGGTTTTACTTAATTCTGAGCAGCTTTGCTGTGTTTGGAGGCAAGGAAAGCGCCTTGAGCTGGGCATCACCTGACAGTTGATTCCACGTTGTGCTGAGCCCTTTTGTCCCTCTTGGTCCACTTTGTGCTGTTGGAAGAAACATTCCAATTTCCTAAGGGCTTTTCCTCCAGGAAAGTTTGGAGGAAGGGCCCAGCTTTTCCGCTTTCCAAGCAATGTGAAGTTGGTCAGGGAGAGAAGACTGAGGAAAATTTTGTGCACCAGCCATGGTGTGACCAAAAGACCAGAGCAGTGCCCATCCCCTGTGCCTGGAGCATGTCCAGGGAAGGGAACAGATCTGGGAAAGGGTCTGGAGCACCAGGAGAGGCTGAGGGAGCTGGGGGGGCTTAGCCTGGAGAAAAGGAGGCTCAGGGGGGACCTTCTGGCTCTGCACAACTCCCTGACAGGAGGGTGGATCCTGGTGGGTTTAGGATCTGTTCCCAGGAAACAAGGGACAGGACAAGAGGAAACAGCCTCAAGATGTTCCAGGAGAGGTTTAGTTTGGATATTGGGAAGTTTTTTTCATGGAAAGGCTGGGCAGGCATCAGAATGGGCTGCCTGGAGCAGTGGTGGAATCCCTGTCCCTGGAGGAATTTAACATCCGTGTGGATGTGGCACTTGGGGATGCGGCTTAGTGGTGATCTTGGCAGTGCTGGGGGAATGGCTGGGCTGGATGATCTTGGAGAGCTTTTCTCACCTAAATGCCTCTGGAATTCTCTGAAGGACACAGCAGGGTGGTGTTGAATCCTGGGAAATTGGACTTGGTCAACACAAGCACCTGCAAAACACCAGCTTGAAATGTTCAGAGTGAGGAAAAGTTGCTGCTGCTTCAAGAGATCCACTGGAAAAGCCCGAACCTCATCCTACAGAATCGTGGAATGGTTCAGGTTGGAAGGGACCTTAGAGATCATCTCGTTCCAACCTCCTGCCACAGGCAGGGATGCCTTCCACTACCCCAGGTTGCTCTAGCCCTGTCCAACCTGGTCTTGAGTGTTTTATCAGCCTGGGACCTCCCTGTGTAACATTTTTAGCACCAGACTCTAATTTTCCTCGGAGTTGGCGTCGAACCTGTGCCAGCTGCGCCGCTGTTTTTAAACATTTTAATGTCGTTACTCCACCCCCTCTTCATTAAAAATTTTTCTTCCGCTGTCCACCCCGGGGGTGGGGGAAAGACAACCCTCAACCTTGTGTAGTCAAGGTTATGGCGATAAATTCCGGAGCATTGTCACTTCTATTCGGAGTAAATTGGCCGGCCGCTCTCGGGCTGAAGGGGAGATAATTTGCTGTAGTATTTCAAATGGATTAGAAATGGATTTGAAGGGAAAGTTCATGCCTCCCATTACAAAGGCTAGAAAGAAGACTATCTTAAGGCACTGTTCACACTCTGGCCTTCATTATCCACGCTTAATACCTTTCCTATTTTCCAGCGTTAATGAAATTTCCTGCCAGAGCGGGGCCTTGTGGACGGACGGGAGGACTCTTTAGATCCGCGGGATGCGTGGCAGAAAGGGAATTACAAGGCCCTCATGTCAAGGGGCCCGGTGTATTCTTTGGGTCCTTGGCCCGGCTATTATCTCATTAATTTTATTCTCTTTTGTCAATACAGTTCATTTCCAAAGGCCGTCCTTTCCATTAGGGTAACAATTCCACGGAGAGCTGGGATCCCGCCGCCGATGAAAAGCGAGGAGGCGTTGGGCTCTGTGCCCTCGCCGGTGGCTTTTCCCCGCCACCACCAGCTTGGATGTCACTGAGAGGAAGGGGGACACACACTGGTGGTTGTGTTGGGGCCACACAACCATTTGGGAGCAACAGCTAGGATGGAGAGGGAAACAAAGGGTTCCTGCGAGTGGACGTTGGGAAGTTGAGTTCCCTCCTCCACGCTTCTCTGTGTGCATGGTTTTTCCATGTAAAACATAATTCCCCTCTAATTTTAAATCTCTTAGGGCTCCTATAATATAATAAATACCCTCGCTAATATAATAAACAATAAATAAGGTAAACATTCTAATAAATAAGACTTTATATATGTAAAAGGATGAGGGGGCATCCCTACTTGGACATTTGCACCGCCAAGAAGGTGGAAATGGAGGTGGCCAGTGAGCTCCTGGTTGGGACTCCCCTCCCTGAAAGTGTTCAAGGCCAGGTTGGATGGAGCTTGGAGTGACCTATTCTACTGGAAGGTGGCCCTGCCTATGGAGGGGGATTGAAACTTGGTGATTTTTGAAGGTCCCTTTCAACCCAAACCATTCTGTGATTTGATGATTCCATGGCTTCGGTCTGGTGGCACTTGGTGCTTTGGCAGCCTGAGCAGATGTTCTGCAGAAGCTTTTCTTGGAGACCACCCAGAGGTCACTTTTCAACCTCAAAAATCCAACAAATCTAAATTAGAGGAGGTTCAGCCCCACTCCCTTTGGGGAACAAGATGAGTTTTGATGCTCTTTGCCAAAATCCTTGAAAAAAATCGTAGGTTCATGGAATGGTTTGGGTTGGAAGGAACCTTAAAAATCATCCTGTTCCAACCCTCTGCCTCAGTGGGAATGTTCTGATACAGCACCTGTGTTTGGAGGCTCCCTCAGTTTGGAGCTTGGCTATCCCTAAGGAATTCCAGAGAGGAGAGAGGTGTGCAACCACTAGAGTGGCTGAGTGCAGCAAGGCAGGAAAATAAACATCCCGAGAATTTGTGGGATTCAACCAACTGGATTTTAAACTGGTGCTTAAACCAGTGTGAGTCGAGCTCAGGTGGTGTGAGCAGCCCCTGGGGCTGTGCAGGCCTTGAGGTGGGTTGGGTTTTCTTGACCTTACAGCCACAAAAATTCTAATTTATGATATTATCTCATAAATGTGTGTATTTGTGATAATATAACATATTAAGGCATAGATGTAAATTTATATTCAATATATATTGAATGTATCTCTGTAGATATCGAATATTTTTAATATATACAGATATATCTACATATATAGATAGAACTATATAGATACAGTATCTGTTTAAATTTATAAAATATCTGT
>VZRF01005624.1:0-23344 GCA_013396875.1 Vireo altiloquus | reverse complement strand
TATATATATCTATATATATATATCTATCTGTATAGTACATCTATGTATCTATATATCCATGCCTTGAGTACTGCCACAGCTGTGTCACATCCCAGCCTTTCCCAACAAACCAGAGTGGGAAATACTGGATGAACTCCTGGTTTCTGCCCTCCCCTCTAATAGACTTAAGGAAAATATGAAATATATAATGTATAGAAAATAATAGCTATATATTATATGTATTACCTATATATTAATGAATATATTTAATTCAATATATATTCTATATATTCAATAATATATGAATAATATAAAGTGCTCAGAGTAAAAATAGTATCTGGGCCCCGTATAAATTATCTCTAGGTATTATTTAATATATATATTGAATATATCTAGATATTATTGAACATATATGACTCAATATATATATTCAGTGCATATATTCAATAATATATGAATAATATAAAGTGCTCAGAGTAAAAGTAGTATCTGGACCCCATATAAATTATCTCTAGGTATTATTAAATATATATATTGAATATATCTAAATATTATTGAACATATATGACTCAATATATATATTCAGTGCATATATTCAATAATATCTAGAGATAACTGATGGATATACAAGGCCCAGAGAATACAGGTGATAATATATAGATTTATGTAGTAAAGTATCCATATTTATTATTCTATATAATATATAGATCTTGTATTTAAATACATATACTCAAAGTATATATGTTCAATAACTTGTGTGTCTGTATGGAAGTAGATGTGTGTGGATATCTTTATATATTACCCAGAGATAACATATGAAGAATATGTATGGAATTAGAAGAAGTCTTTGAAGAGACTGATTTAGCTGGGAAAGAGGAGCCCAAAATCCACTGGCACTGCAGCCCCTGTGAAGGAAGGAATGGAGCATCCTGGGGCCTCCCAGGGATGTGCCCCTGGGAGGAAGAGGAGATGGATGGAGCTGGGATGGGTCTTGTCACAACCATGGTGACGTTTTGCAATACCTTTGTTAGAATCCTGGAATGGGTTGGGTTGGAAGGTTAAAGGTCATCCAGTCCCATGGATGCCATGGCCAGGGACATCTTCCACTATCCCAGGTTGCTCCAAGTCCCATCCAGGTTAGCTTTGGACACTTCCAGGGATGGAACAGCCACAGCTTCTCTGGGAACTCCATTCCAGGGCCTCTCCATCCTCCCAGGGAAGAATGCCTTCCTAATATCTTATCTAATTCTGACCTCTGGCAGTGGGAAGCCATTCCTGCTTGTCCTGTCACTCCATCCCTTTTCCACGCTCTCCAGCTCTCCTGGAGACCCTTGAGGCACTGGAAGGGGCTCTAAGATCTCCTTGGATCTTTGTCTTCTCCGGGTTGAACACCCCCAGCTCTCCCAGCCTGGCTCCAGAGCAGAGTGGCTTCATCCCTCAGAGNTCTCAGCCTGGCTCCAGAGCAGAGTACTGATAAGTGGCTTCATCCCTCAGAACATCTCTGTGGGGTCTCCTCTGGACTTGCCCCAACAGGTCCACGTCCTTCTACTGCTGAGACTCCAGAGCTGGACACAGAACTCCAGATGGGATCTCAGAAAAGCAGCGTACAGGGGGAGGATCCTCTCCGTCACCATCCTGGCTGCTGGATATTTGATAGCATCTTTATTGCCCCTTATACGGCCACAAGACCTTTCTTCAGGTCCTGCAGCCAATAGTGGATGAATCCTTGGCCTTGCTGGAGTTTTCTGGGATGTGCTGGGTGATCCGTGAGTGACCCAAGTGTCCCTCATGCCATCACCACCTTCACCCAACAACGCCACCGCTGTGACTCTTTGCGAGTCCCCGAGACTTGACACTCCTCTGTGGAGCAGTTCCATGAGGAAGAGACCCTGGGAGAACTGAAACGAGGAATTTATCGAATTCCCATCCCCTTCCACAAAAACCAGGCAGCAAATTTTCCGAGCTCGGTAGCCAGTGGCAACAGCCCTCCGGAATGAATAGGCTGTCACGCTCAGCATTAGGAAATGTAACTATTCCATTTTCCAGCTCTCTTTTTCTTTGGAGCACATGTTCATTTAAAGGAAATGCTCTCCGGGGTTTGCATTCCGCTGATAGGATAGCGGGATCTTAATTTACGGATATTCTCCGGTAATGCGCGGTTTATATACGTTCTGCTAATAGCATTATGAGCATAGTTTGGGCTAATACAAAATTAGAGCTCTAATTTGCATAAACAAATTACTGTTTGGATTAGCGCTAAATGAGGAAGGCGACTGATATTGGAAGAGATTTGATTTGGCTGCAGTGGCTCTGTTTGGATAATGGGGGATGGATAGGAATGAACTGGGAGGCTGTGCTGTGGGTCGGGAGGGAGGTGGGATGGTGCAGGAGATAACAGGTCGTGGAGTGGACAAGATTTTGGGTGGCAGAGGAGCCTCTCTGGGACATATGACAAGGTTGGTGTTGGCCTCTTTTCCCTGTCAACCAGCGACAGGATGAGTGGGAATGGCCTCAAGCTGTGCTGGGGAGGTTCAGGTTGGACATCAGAAGGAATTTCTTCATGGAAAAGCTTTTTAAACATTCGGATGAGCTGTCCAGGGAGGTGGAATGAAGCCCTCTCCCTGGAGGTGTTCAAGGAATGCCTGGACGTGGCACTCAGTGCTTTGGTCTAATTGACAGAGTGGTGATCAGTCACAGGTTGGACTTCATGGCCCTGGAGGTCTTTTCCAACCTGAAAGATTTTGGGATTCTGTGGTATTTGTCCCTCAGGTGTCACTTCAGAACTTACTGGTCCTGCAGAATAACATTATGGGCAACAGTAAATGGATCACGATTCCTGATCCATCTCCGTCCCACTGCCCTTATTGTGGGCGGGGTTTGTGAACACAGGGAGAATCGAGGAGGTGGGGACACATCCCCAGCCCTGCCCACTGGACCCCACTGAGGTCCAGCATCAGCTCCAGGTGACAGATGGGGGATGCAAGTGCTCTTGGCTGACTTGTCCCATGCAGGGATTGAGGAAAATCCTTCCAAGAGCCAGATTTGGGGGCAGAATAAAAATAGCAAAGTTGTGGTGTCTGATTAATAATAGGAATAATGATACCAAAAATACAGACTAATGGAATGTTACGGGTTGGAAGGGACCTTAAAGGTCATCTGGTTCCAAACCTCTGCTGTGGACAGGGATGTCACCCACTGGATCAGGTTGCTTGGAGTCCCATCCAGCCTGACTTTGAAGCACTTCCAGGGATGTCAAAGCTTATAGAGATCCATAAAACTTGGCTAAGCTCAGTGAAGGTCCCACCTTGAGCTGATTCTCTCATGGGACTGCATCCACATTTTCCCCTGCCACAGCTGGAGGTGCAAGCCAAGGGTGGGAGAAGTTGGGGGAGAGTCTTGAAGGTCATTTTTTTGGTGTCAGTCGTGAGGAATCAGAGCTTTTCCTCTGTCCACAGCAAGAACATCCCCGGTTCTTCCATCCATCTCCATTCTAGTGGGAGCTGTCCTTGCCCATGGCAATGGGGTTGGAATGAGATGATCTTGAAGGTCCTTTCAAACCCAAACCATTCCACGAGTCTGATCCCATGGTTTGCTCATGAAGCAGCACCTCCTTGTGACATTTCCCAAATTTGGGCTGACCTTGACTTTATTTTTCCTGCAGATCCCCGTTGTTAAACCAAACCCGACCCTCACTCCAAGGTGGCAAATCCCAGCTCGCCCAACAGCACTGGAGGAGCAAAGGCTTCCGCTGCATCGGCGGGGTCATGTACCGGGTGTCGGCCAACAAACTCTCCAAAACTTCCAGCAGCCCTGTCCGGGCCAGAGACCTGAGCACCAAAACTCCCATCAGAGCAGGTGAGCAGCAGGAATTTGTCCAAAATCCACTGAGTTCAGTTTTTAGCTGTTTATTCCCAGCCCGTGGGTTGCGACTCATCCTCTGGGCCTCGTAGGATTCCAGATGTGAAGGTGGTGGACATCCCACGGTGCTAAGCGCTGTTCTTGCTTTACAGTAGCTCTGAAGGGGAAATAATGTTGGAGAAATTAAAGGTTTAGGAAAACTGAGGTTTTTCTTAAGTCAGACTTTGTTCAAGCTTGTGGAGATGTGCTGTTAAACTTGGTTTAATGAGCTAAGTCTTGGGTAAGTGCAAACAGCACCAGGAGGTTGAATGTGCTTGAGATGCTCATCAAATTACATTCAATATTGACCTAAAAATTTGGGAAGATCATTCTCCTGATAATCATGGAATGATGCCCCTAGTTTGATGAATTCCTGGCTTTATATTGTGGCTTTAATTAAATTTGTGTTTCAGCTCCTCCTGTGTTTGATGCCTCAAGTGTGGCTCTTAAAAAAGAGCAGATTCTGTGTTTAATTTTTTTTTATTATTTCTTCTTGGTCTCAAATATTTTTGCTCCCTAAATGGTTTACTGAGAGTTTTTGGGGAAAGTTAAACTGGGAATGGCAAAACCAGTGGCTTTGTGCTGATGTTTTCCTTGGCTGGAAGGATGAAGGGAGCAGAGATGAGGATGATGCTGGAAATGAGGCAATGAGGGGTGGTTTGGATTGGAAGGGACCATCAAAGTCATCCAGTTCCATCCCCCTGGGACACCTTCAACTAGACCAAGTTGCTTCCAGCCCCGTCTCCAGCTTGGCCTTGAATGCCAAAGTATGATGGGAAAGCACATGAAGAGAAGAGATGCAGCCTTTGAAACCACCTGCACCACAATGCCTGTGGGAATTATGGGGCATCCTGGGTGGTTTTAAACCCACAGAGAGCAGGATTAGGGTGGGAAGGAGCTTTGTGCTGGGATGGGAAGTGGAGCTGCCTGTTGATGGTGGCAGAGATAAGGATGAGGCGGTGGCCAAGGGGCATGGAGCCGATGGAGCATCGCTTCCAGCTAATTTCTCAGAGGATTAATGGGAGGCTCAGCAGGAGTTTAGGAATGGTTTGTTGGTGTTTTCACAACTCAGCTCTTCTCAGGATGAATTTTTGGTGCCTGACTCTCCTGCAGCCTCCTCCTTGCTGCCGGCTCCTCAAACAGGGATGAGCACACTCAGGAGCACACGTCCATATGGATTCTTTTGGAATCCTGAATCCTGCCTGGTAAATCCTTGGCTTTGGTGCTGCCTCTGAGGAGGAGGGGCAAGGATCAGCCTTTGGAGATGCAGAAAAGGTGGTCATAAAGCAGCTCAGGGGTTTGTAGACCAAAAAAGTCCCATTGTCATCAATGTCGGATTTTTTCCAAGACCTTTGCTACTGGTTCTGGGATTTTCCAAAGTGTCTAGATCAGGATAATTGGCTGCACAAAACCAGCTTGAGGGCAGTTCTGCCTTAAGCACCATCTTTGGGCATTGAATGTATCACCAAAGGCAAGAAATACCCTGCAGGAGTGGAAGAAAAGGGGTGCAACCCCAAGGTGTGGACAGGGATTGTGTTAGATGGAGTGGAGGATGGATTTAAGGACAGAGTTGGGCCACTAGGGAGAGTCCTGGGGAGAAGTGATGGCTGAAGGGACTGGAAACGTGGAAGATCTGGAGCTGCCAAGCTAAGTAAGGATGTCTCTCCATGGCCAGGTGGAGCAGCCAAAAACGAAGGAGCTTAAACTGGTGGGAGAACTTTCCAAGGACAAAGATGATGAAATGGTGGATTCATTTGGCTCTAAAATCTCCATTATTAGAATTTTTTAAAGAACTGGTTTCATGAACTTCTTTTTTGGGGAGGGCACGGGTGGAAAAGGTCCTGCCTTCCAGCAAGAAGATGAATTTTTTTATTTGTCCAAGTGCAAGGGAGTCTCTAAATTTGTCTGGAAATGGCAAAGTCTCATGTGGGCAGCGCAGCAAACACTGATGGATTCGGGTTCTCCATGAATATCCATCACTATGTTGGGACCAAGCGGAGAAACACCAACTTGGAAGCAAATTTCTGGAAGAGGGATTGAGCCAAAGGGAGGATGGGAGGATTTCTGCAAATTCAGGCATTGGGATTGCTTGTGGGTTTTCTGAGGGGATTTGAGGTGATAGGGCATGGAGAGGAGATACCCCCATTTTTCCTTCCCCACTGAAACCACATCTTCTAGTGAGGTCATTCAGAGAATTGGTTTTAATTAGTCCCATTTTGGGAGAGAAGATCCCTTCCAGGGTTATTCCCTATAAAATACAACCCCATCTAATTATTGTTTTGAAGATATTCCTTATTTTCCTGTTGCCTCTTTTCCCCTACCGCACAGCACGTTGGCTTTGTAACCATGAAACCCGAGGAACTGCTGTGGATCAGTATTTTCATGTCATCTTTCATTTCTACCCATAATTCATCCTCCTTCCCAAGGATGGATTCCGCAGATTCCTCTTGCGTTAGGATAACTGGGCCTGGCAGGGCGGAAGATTTGTGTGTTCTCATCGGCTGCGAACGTTTGCTCAACGCTCTGTGTTTTCAACACTTGACAAAGTTTATTTAAAAGATGGAAAAAAACGGCTTTTCCTTTCCCTTCCAGTGCCAGGCACTGTGTGTTTGGAATAGTGGAGAGACGGGAAATGCTCCTGACAGTTTAATAGCTTGGAGTTTACTTCCAGTGGGTTATAATTCTGCTCTTTCCCTGGATTTATAAGGGTTGGGGTTTTATCTCTACAGTACAAAATACCAGGTGCTGGGGCTGATCCATCCACACCATCGTAGCATTCCCAAGTGATTTACTGAAGGATGCTGCTGGTGAGTTGAGATTTGCTCCTAGGGATGCACTTCCTGCATCCCTGTGCTGTATTGGGATCAATCCTGAGGCTGCCAGGAGCGATGGGAAGAGTAGGAGTTTCTATGGCTCTTCTGCAATTGCTTTGTTAGGGGTGGAGAGACGAGGAGGGCACACGGCTTGGGGACAAGGAAAGTATCACTGCAATCCCATGAAAAATTTCTGGGAGGTGTTTTGACCATAAAAAACCTCCCTGGAGCAATCACAGCATCACCATGGCCTGTGCAGCTGCTGAGAACTTCGCTCTCATCCCACGTGTGGCTCTGCTTCCAAAGGATTTCTGCGCCTTCCACACTTGTCTCTGGAAAACTGCAAATAAAACATGGAAATAAAAAGACTTTTTGCCTTCCCAGCTGGATAGGGAGCTTGGATGTGGCATAATTCATTACTCGGGCAGGGATGGAGAAGAAAACTCAGAGCTCAAACACTCGCTGCTTATCCCTATGTGAGACAAAGATGCGGAACCACACGTGGAAAAGCTCTTTCCCTTTGGGATAACTGGTATTTCAGCACCCATGTATTTTTTTCACTTTGCAGAAGTCTTGGAAAATCGGCAGTGGGATGGTGTGGAAAGCATTTGCTACAATTAATTAAACAAGTGGAATAATTGGGTTTCTCTGCTCACAAGGAACCTTTCCTTCATTTCTTTCTCCAGCTGCTAAGACGTTTTCCAGACTCTTGAGGAATTACCATGAAATCAGGGAGAGAAGCAAAAGGTCCTGGGCAATGTAGAGTTTCACAAAGAAATACAAAAGGGGAAATACAAGATTGAAAGCAGCAGAAAGCAAATTAAGGTTTGACATTGTCCGGAAACCAGCCCTGACCCCAATCTCGGCACGAGCCGCCGCCGCTGCCGAGAGAGGAATTGCGCTCCGTGAGCTGGGACTGGCTCCAGCAGGGTTTTCTAAGTGTTCAAGCTGTTTTTCCATGGGCAAATCCCTCACCTGCATGATTTCCTCATGCCCTGCTGAGGTTTTAGCTCTTCGTTGGAGAAGGGCTGGTAGCTTTGGGGACTCCAGAGGTGACAGCTGGCCCATTGCTGAGCTCCCAAAGGTGGAGGTTTAAGAGGAGTTTTAAGTCCTCCCAAGCTGAGGCATCTCCCACACATTGTGATGGTGGCTCCGAACCCCAAACTATCAAATTGTTAAGTTGATTTCAGCCTTCCAGAACTGGGAGGGACTTTCCCTGGATCCAGATGCACTCCCTGTCTCCATCCTGTTGTGTAACATCCCCTTCTGCCTCAGTTTCCCCACTCTGCTGAGACAGTGCTCAGCTGGGGTGACTGAAGGTCATTGAATCATGAAATGGTTTGGGTTGGAAGGGACCTTAAAGACCATCTCACTCCAACCCCTGCCATGGGCTGGGACACCTTTCCACCTGACCAGGTTGCTCCAAGCCCTGTCCAGCCTGGCCTTGGACACTTCCAGGGATGAGGCAACCACAGCTTCTCTGGGCAGCCTGTGCCAGGGTCTCACAACCTTCCCAGGGAAGGATTTCTTCCCAATATCCCATCTATCCCTACCCTCTGGCATTGGAAAGCCATTCCCTCTTATCCTGTCATTCCATCCCTTGTCCCAAAGTCCCTCTCCAGCTCTCCTGGAGCCCCTTGAGTCACTGGAAGGGACTCTTAAGTTCTCCCTAGAGCCTTCTCCTCTCCAGGCTGGACATTCCCAGCTCTCCCAGCCTGGCTCTGGAGCAGAGGGGCCCCAGGCATTGGAGCATCTCCGTGACTTCCTCTGGACTCACTCTTCCACTGCATCAGGCTGGGGATGGGTGACGGATGCTCCTGAACACGATTTGGGCTGCAGTGGGAGAACTCCACACTCGGAGATCTCCGTGGTGCTGGAAGAAAGTGCTCCCTGGCCTCCCTGTTTACCAACTAATTTTAGAAGTGCTGAAAGCCACAGAAACGCACTTCCCACTTCTTCAAGGATGATGAAATACTCAGCACTGCCGTTGGCTCGCTGCCGCCCAGTGCCTGTTGGAATGATGCTCCTTCCTCTGAGCTGCTACTTTTTACAGAAGGAAAGGAGGGATTTAGGACTGGAATGTTTCCACCACCCATCTTCTGCCTCTGCTTTTAATGGCAGTGTTTAAAGAGGAATTAGTGAGGATTCGCTCCGGTGTGCCAGGCTTTACCTTATCCCCTGGTCCATAGACACATCCCAAGCTTTTTGTTTGTCCACTATGACCCACTTCCCTGTCTTCTGTCTTCAACAGACCTTGAATGTGTTGGGATCATCCTGGAGGGACGAGGAATTATTTGGTAGAGGAGACACCAGCCCAATTATCTTGGGGTGATTTTGTGATGTGTATCCCATGTTGCCCACTCTATGCCCAGAATTTAATTTTGTGGCTTTAAACTTTTCCTCTGAATTTTTATCAAACTGGTACATTAACGCACCGAGGTGTGAAAGCAGAGAAATTCAGAATGTTGCTTTCCTCAGGTTTCTGCTGGTTTTGGTGTTGGCTGGTGCCAGGATCCCCTTGTGCTCACTCCCTTTCAGGTGAATTCTTTATATTTGGGATTGCTCAATCTCTTGCCTCTTTTGAGTTCAATCCCCTGTCTTCTTGAGGCTCAATCCCTTGTTTTTGGGAGTGCTTAATCCCTCGGACCCTTCAATCTCAGTCTGTTAGTTTTGGGATTGCTCTGTCCCTTACCCATCTTGAACTCAATCCCTTGTCCCCCTCGGAAGTCATTCCCTTGGTTTTGGGATTGCTCAATCCCTTGCCCCTTTTGAGTTCAATTCCATGGCCCCTTCAGTCTCAGTGTTTTATCTTTGGGGTTGGGTGATCCCTTTGTCCCTTTTGAACTTAATCCCTTGACCCCTTTCATACTCAATCCTTTGTCTTTGGGATTTCTCAATGCCTTACCCCTTTTGAGCTCAATTCCTTGGCCCCTTCAATCTCAATGCCTTTTCTTTGAGATTGAGTGATCCCTTGACCCCTTCAATCTCAATCCCTTGTTTTTTGGAATTGTTCAGTCTGTTTGAGCTCAATCCCACTGTTTTTTTGGGCTCAGTCCCTTGTTTTTGGGATTCCTCCTTCCCTTATCCCTTTTTAGCTCGATCCATGGTTTTGGGGATTACTGAATCTCTTACCCCTTTTGGCTGCAGTTCCATGTACTTCGGGGGTTGACCAGTCAATTCCTTATCCCTTTCAAACGTAACCCCTTGTTTTTGGGTTTCCTCAATCTCTTACCCTTTTTCAGACCAGCTCTGTGGCCCCCTCAATCTCAGTGACTTCTCTTTGGGACTGTGAGATCCCTTGGCCCCTTCAATCTCAGTCCCTTGATTTTGGGATTGTTCAATCCCTCAGCCTCATTTGAGTTCAATCTCCTGGCCCCTTCGATCTCAGTCCCTTGATTTTGGGATTGTTCAATCCCTGAGCCTCATTTGAGTTCAATCTCTTGGCCCCATCTAAACTCGATCCCTCATCTTTGGGGTTCTGGGAACCCTTGGCTCCTTCAATCCCAATCCCTTGATTTTGGTATTGCTCAATGCCTTACTCCTTTTGAGCTCCATTCCATGGCCCCTTCAATCCCAGTGCCTTATGTTTGGGATTAATTCCTGACCTCCTTTGAGATCAACCCCTTGGCCCCTTTTGAGCTCTGTCCCTTGGTTTTGGGATTGCTCAATCCCTTTGACCTCTTCACTCTCAATTTTGTGGTTTTGGGATTGTCCAATCCTTGTATGCCTCTTGATCTCAATCCTTTGGTCCATTCAGTCTCAATGCCTTGGCTTTGGGATTGCTCAGTCCTTTTTGCTTTATGAGCTCAATTTCTCAACTCGGGAATTGCAGGGATCATATCCTGCTCCAGGCTCTTGGCCCACATCTTCTCATACAACATCCAACCCAGAGCTGCTTCATTAATTGAAGTTGCTTTGTTAATAAAACATTCCTGACCACCTCACTCAGGGACACTGATGGTGTGGGGACAAATCAGGCAGGAAAATGGGAAAATCTCTGCTTGTTTAGCGGCAGCTCATCCCTTCTTTTTCCGCTGTCTTCTCTGGAATGAGAACTTGTGCTGTCCAGTGAGGGAAATAAATGACCCCCAGCAGCTGCGAGTGCTGATCCTCGGAATCTGCGGAACCCACTTAAATGAATAATAATTAAAGAAATAAATTTCCCCAAGTGCAGCCTCAAAACTTTCAGTTCAGCAATAAAGCCAAGGAGAGACTTGGAAAATGAATCGCTCGGCTCTTTCCGAAGGAGGCCGCGGTGGGCGAGGCGGGATGGTAATGGGAGCTATAAAGGAGCTGGTGTGATTTAAGGAAGCCTTTTCCAGGTCATGGGGGATCAGGCTGAGGAGATGTGTGTGGTGATACTGACTCTTGAGGGATAAAAGGATTGAGCAATCCCAAAACTGTGGAATTGAGAGTGAAGGGGCCGAGAGATTGAGGGATCCCAAAGTCAAGGGATTGAAATTGAAGAGGCCAAGGAATTCAGCTCAAAAGAGGTAAGGAATTGAGTAATCCTGAAGACAAGGCACTGAGATGGAAGGGGCCATGGAATTGAGCTCAAAAGGGGTCAGGGATTGAGGAATCCCAAACCCAAGGAACTGAATTCAATGAGCCAAAGGGCTGAACTCAGGGGGAATAAGGGACTGAACAACTCCAAAACCACAGGATTGATGAGCAAAAAATAATGGGAAGATGGGATGACCCCATTGTGGTCATCCCCAAGTTGGAGCACTGGCCAGCAGAGCTGACCACCTCCCATTGCTTGGGCAAACCCCTGGTTGTTTCCCTCTGTGTGTAAGATTTCCGTAAATTACCCTTGATTTGGGATGGTGGAAGTAGATGGGCAGCAATTGGCTTGACACTCATCATTCTAACAATGTTCTTACCATCTTGTCCATCCCTTGGCTCCACCATACCCCAACTCTGAATTTCTCCCTTTTTTTTCTGCTTATTTCATTTTTGTACACTGATTGATTCCTTCCATAGGGAAGATTTCCGTAAATTACCCTTGATTTGGGATGGTGGAAGTAGATAGGAAGCAATGGGCTCAATACTCAACACTCGTCATTCTAACAACATTCTCACCCTCTTGCCCGTCCCTTGGTCCCAGCTCATCCCAACTTTGCATTTCTCCCTTTTTTTTTTTTTGCTAAATCAGTTTTCCACAGCCTTTCCACAATTTAAAAACTGAAATTATTGGATAAGCTGCTCAAACAGACCTTTCCACACAATGTGGTCCTGATCCTTGAGCTGTGCCTTGGACCAGTAAAGTCCTCCCTAAATAATTGACTGGGTGATCATTAACTGGGGTATTTGCCGCCAATTTTTGATGCAAAGGAATATTTGGAATGTTGTTTTTGGGGTGTATTTGTTGCATCCCAAGCCCTTGGGTGATGGGCAGCTGAGCAGGGGCGTTGGACTGGATGGGAGCATCCTGTTATCCATGTGGGAATGCTGGAAAGCACCGAGCATTGCTCCTGATTGCAGTTCCTGGGCTGTCAGGGGAAATCTCTGCCAACCATTCCCTGGAGGAGAAGGACCTTGAGCCTTGAGCTGTGTTTTGGGGTTATGGAAAAAAAAACCAGGATGCAGGAGATGGACCTGGACCCTCTTGAACTGTGTTTTGGGATTAAGGATATGAAAAGGTCTTAATTAACTTATGGATGTTGGTGGAGGGATGCAGCATCCGACCCGCTTGTTTTAAGCATTTTTTTTGTTTGACAAGGATAAATTGTGCCTTCTTCCCCTTTTCCATCAAAAGCTGGAATTTCAAACGTTGAGCTGAACACTGTGGAAAAACACCGCGGGACCGCTTGGCTGTGGATTCCTTCCTAGGAGCAGGGAAAAAAAAGAAGGAGTTAGGCTGTAGCCCCCGCTATTAATCATAGCTGTAATCATGCATTTAATGAACATGACAGCTCCCGCTCCCTCCGGAGAGACGCGCGGAGTCTCCCGGCTGGATTGGGAACAACAATCACTTCTCACCGCGAGCCACCGGAGCCGCCGGAGCTGCCAGCGTCGGGTTGGGATGATGCATTAAGAGAAACAACCCCGTCTGCACGGGCTGTGGGTTTCCTTACGGATGATGCTCTTCCAAGCGACTGATTCATCGGGAAAGGGGGAGAGAAATCCACCTGTCCCTTCCACAGGGTGGAAAACATCCCGGCTGGTGTGGCTGTGCTGGGTGTAATCACTTCAAAAGCCCTTAATGTGCAGTTCTTGATGCTCTCCCCAGCAGCATTTCTTATTTTCCTACTTTTTTTTCCTTCTCCGTTCCTGCTGTCTTGGACTGCGCACAGGGGAGAAACTTGCCGTGGCACTTCTTTAAATTTCCATAGTAAGGGACTTTGGCAATACCAAGGATGTAGGAGTCTCTGTCCCAATCCAACAGCTCGCTGTGTCCTGATGCTCTCCCCGAATGGGAAGCAATTGAGGAGAAAAACGGGACAGATCTGGGACTGGGATGTGCCCAGTGTTTTGTCTGGACCAAACGAGACTTCCAAAGTCGAGCCCTGGGGGCATCGTTTCAGCTTTTTGTTTAATTTAGGCCAGACTGCAGCAAATCTCAGCTCCTGATGTTTGAATTTAACTCATATCCCATTTTCCATTGTCTCTTGATGTCCCAATTTCACCCCAATTTCAGATACACCCTCCCATGGCAGGAATATGATTTATTAATGTATTTATTAATGCAAATCTCTTGTAGTGACCAGTTGGGAATTCCGAGTTGACAGCCAGCCTAAAAATCCAAATTTAGGCTCCTAAGGTGTCCTGAAAAGTCAGGAACATCCAACCCCCTCTCCTGCACCCCCTTCTTGTTACTTTGATGCTGACAAAGCTTTTACTTGTATTTAAACTTCTTTTCCACAATGCAAAAGCTTCCAAAAATACCCTCGTGCTGGAGCCTGGCCTTTCTCCATAAATCCCAGTGGATGGTGAAATGTGTAATTACGGAGCTTCCCGGGGTTGGCTCCTCCTGGGAAGTATTTGGGTGGTTTTCTAATAGTTTGGGGGAGGATTTATGCTTGGGGTGAATAATTAAGGAGTGGGAAAATGTGGATGGAGGGTTTCCTTTCCAGCTTCCAGGTGCTTTGCCAGATCTGGATGGATCTCACATGGATTTTGTCATGGATAGGACCAGCTCTTAGATAGTTAAACTGCCTTTGGGATGCGAGTTAATTCCTGGGATGGGAGATGCACATCATGTTATAGCATGACTTCTTGCTGGAAGACAAAAACTGGGAAAAAACTCCCCAAAAAATCATTCCACAGATGTATTTTTGCTACATAAAAATTCCAACCCACCAGCACAAGGCTGTTGACCCCTTTATTTATTGTCTCTTTATCTCTTTAGTGATTCCTCCTTTCCTAAAGCTAAGATGACTTTAAGGTCACTTCCAGCCCTAACCCATTCCATGATTCTGTGATTCCAATATGTGGATTCCTGGCTGCTTTAAATGGGAACATTGTTATCTCTGTGTATCCACTATTATCCCCAAATACTAAATATCTAGGGATAGGAAGGCCCCTGCCCTTCAGAGCTGATTCCTGGTATAGCTCATCCTGCTGAAAACAGAATTCCAGAGTTCTAAAGATGCTCCAGCCCTGTCCTAATGGATTTTAATTTGTGGCTTTCTCCCTGCATCATTTGGGAAGTCAACTTTACTCTTGACTGGAGATGCTTCAGTGGCGTCTTCGGAGCGTCCCAAGGTTGACAAATGTTTATTGTAGCACTAAAAAAGATGCTCCTACAGCCTGGGACAAGAAGGAATATAAAAAATTAAGGAAAAAATCCCTCTCAGTGGTGGCTTGAATGCCCCGTTGATGGAATTTGATGTGTGGAGGGAACAGATGGGACTTTGCCGACGCCGGCAGCCGAGTGACAGCTTGCAATGCCGCGCTATCAAATTCCACTCGCTCACTTCCCAACATGCCCGGGATGGCAGGTGAGTGACTGAGCCGCTCTCATCCCACCTGGAAAACTGAAATCCAGCCTTTCTTTCCCATTCACTCTTCCCTGCACCAGTCAAGGATGATTAAATTCCCTGCGTGCATGGATGGGAGCAAGCTCTGGGCTTCCCCGTCTGGCTGCGGGGAACGGCCAAGCCAAGCGTGGAAATTTGTTGGATTGATAGTGGAAGGGTGGGATTTGCTTGGAGAAGCGTTCTGGCACATTTGGGTGCTGAGGGGAAAAATTCCTGCGGTGTTTGGGGCTCTCAAGGAGCACTTCTGCTGGGGCTGCTCCAGAGGTGGGAAGTCCCCAAAGAGCATCTTCGTCCGTTGGTTCTCTGGGAGCTCCATGCTTTGGGTTAACTAAGATCATGGAATCGTGGAATGGTTTGGGTTGGGAAGGAACTTAAAAGATCATCCAGTCCCAACACTCTGCCATGGGCAGGGACACCTCCCACTATCCCAGGTTGCTCCAAGCCCCGTCCAGCATGGCCTTGGACACTTCCAGGGATGGGGCATCCATGATTTCTCTGGGCAACCTCTGCCATGGCCTCACCACCCTCCCAGGGAAGAGTTCCATCCCAATATCCCATCTCTCCCTGCCCTCTGGCAGTGGGAAGCCATTCCTCCTTGTCCTGTCCCTCCATCCCTTTTCCAAAGTCCCTCTCCAGCTCTCCTGGAGCCCCTTTAGGCACTGGAAGGGGCTTTGAGGTCTCCTTGGAGCCTTTTCGTCTCCAGGCTGGACAACCGCAGATCTCCCAGCTTTTCCTCATAGCAAAGGGTCTCCATCCCTCTGATCATTTTTGTGGACCTAAGGTACTGAGGGTTATGTGAATTCCTGCAAAATTCCTTGATTCCAAGCAATGATCCATGTTTTTCTCTCTTTCCAGCACTGAGATTGCACTCCACACCCAGTCCTGGGATCTCTCCACCCGGCCTTGGCAGATCCTCTACATGCCGATACATCGCCAGGTCTGTACTCGTGGGAAGCAGGAATGATGTGCTCCATGTCCATAATTACACTCAGAAAGGAGTCAGGAGCTTCAGGAGCACCTGCTGACCTGGAGGATGATTTGGTGAAACTCTGGCTGCTGCTTTTCCTCAGCTTCTACTCTGAGGTGGTTGTAAGCTCAGACAGAGCCTCCCCCCTCTCCCAGGGAAGAATTTCTTCCCGATATCCAAGCTGCCCCTGCCCTGTGTCAGTGGGAAACTCTCTCCACACTCATAAAATCCAAGGAGAGAATCAGAGTTATGGGGGTGGGAAGGGATCTCCCTGGTGACTTTGGTGTTACCCTGCAGATTTTTAATGATTTGGGGTAAAATTGGCCAAAAATTGGAAATACTTAAGGGCTTATGAGCATGAACTTCCTGATTATTTCACTCTCCAAAGTTGGGCTTCTCCCTGGTTTCAGGTGTTGTTGAGGTGTCTTCTCCATGTCATCGTGGTGTTGGAGCTGGAGGTTTTCCCTGACCTTGTCCCTCTTTCTCCTTCAGCCGCGCTGTGCAGAGGAGCTTGGCCATCATCCGTCAAGCCAAGCAGAAGAAAAAAAAGAAGGAATATTGTATGTACTACAACCGCTTCGGGAAGTGCAATCGAGGCGAGAGCTGCCCCTACATCCACGATCCAGAAAAGGTGGCCGTCTGCACCAGGTGGGGATGGACATGGCATCACTGTGAACTGGGACATTGGGTGGCTTTGGTTCTTCCTTGTGGGATATTCCAAAGGGAGACAAACTGATGACAGAGATGTAGGATAACAAGGATGAGAGTTCTGGGTCAGGTGTAGGTTCTGCACTGTTGGGTTGGAAGGACGAGGACAAGACGAGGCCAGAGAATTATGGGATTGTTTTGGTTGGAAGGGACATCAAAGATCATGGAATTCCAACCTCCAGTATCCCAGGTTGCTCCAAGCCCCATCCAGCCTGGCCTGGAACACTTTCAGGGATCCAGGAGCAGCCACAGCTTCTCTGGGAATTCCATTCCATCACCTCACCACCCTCACAGGGAATAATTTTTTCCCAATATCCCATCTAACCCTGCCCTCTGTCAGTGGGAAGCCATTCTTCCTTGTCCTATCACTCCATCCCTTGTCCCAAGTCCTTCTCCAGATCTCTTGGAGCCACTTTAGGCACTGGAAGGGGCACTGAGGTCCCTTTGGAGCTTTCTTTTCTGGGCTGGGTGACTTGAGCCCCTGCCCTGACCACACTCTGGGTTATTCCTTCAGGAGCATTCCTCAGATCCTCTCAGATCCCTGTAACAGGTTTGAATCCCTCAGCCTGTGATGTTGAGCAGCTCCAAGACTTGGTGATTTATTCCAGGAGAACTGATCCATGTTGGCAGCTTATTAGACATGCCTAAGAGTTGATTAAACTCTATTATGAGTCATTTAAAAAGTGCAGAAAAGCCAACTCCACTGATGAACTCCTGGAGTAATTTCTCCATAAAATTGCTGCTGTGCTGGAATCACTTGGAAGTTGCTCAAAGCTCGATGAGAGACAATAGAGGAGGGAAAGGTGATTTATTGTTTTTTTTAACTGATTTTCCTCCTTCTCACTCTTTCTCCCATAACAAACCCCTTAACTCCTTGCCTGCTTTAGGAATTGTGCTCCTTGAGGTCTTTTGGGTCTCCATCCTGTCTCATTTCCGTGGATCACTGGAGGACAACACTGATTTGTCCCAGTTTTGTGTCTCCGTATCCTGGTTCCTTTATCTCCAATCCCATTCTTTAGCGTTCCCTTATAATTTTTAAATTTCATTTATCTGCTCTCACTCTGATAGCTCCTAGGAAAGCTCTGGACTCCAAACATCCTCATGTGCTTTGGGATGTTGGTTCCTGTTCTGGGCCTGTCTTTAGTCCTCCTGGTCATTGGCCATTCACACCTGGAGCTTCATCCAGCGTCTCATAGAATGGGATCATAGAATCCTGGAATGGTTTGGATTGGAAGGGACCTTCAAGATCATCCAGTCCACCCCCCTTGCCGTGGGTTGGGACACCTTCCACTATCCCAGGTTGCTCCAAGCCTTGTCTGACCTGGCCTTGAACACTTTCAGGGATGAGGAATCCGTGACCTTTCTGGGCAACTTGAAGGAATTGGGGCTTTAGGAAGGACCTTTCCCCTTCTGGGAGCATCGTGTCTGAATTTTGGGATCCAAGCCTTGCTCTACCTACTAATGAGCAGCCAAATATGATGAAAGAGTGAAATCCATCAGGAATCATCAGTTGCCCTTCCAACAAGAGGGATCTGTACTAATTTATGGAGTGAAATGGGTTTTGCGGACAAGCTCGGCAACAATTGTGTGGTTTTGTATAAAACCATGCATTTTGTGACCCAACTCATGTTTAAAACCCTCTCCATCTGTTTTACCTCCAGGTTTCTCCGTGGCACGTGCAAGAAGACGGATGGGACCTGTCCATTTTCCCACAAGGTGTCCAAGGACAAGGTCTGTATGACTTCCCAACGGGAATGTGGTTTTATGTGCAAGAGGGTGGTTGTAGGAAGGTTCTTCCTCACCGAGTGCTTCCAACTGAGTTTAGAGTTTCCTTGCTGAGCTGTTTGGGCTCCTGAATCATGACAGAATCATGGAATGGTTTGGGATGGATGGGACCTTCAGGATCGTCTCATTTCATCCCTTCTGCCATGGGCAGGGACACCTTCCACTATCCCAGATTGCTCCAAGCCCTGTCCAACCTGACTTTGAGTATGTCCAGGGCTGGGTTAGCCACAGCTTCTCTATACCAGGGCCTCACCACCGTATGGTTGAGGTCTAGAAAAGGCCTGTGAGGTCTTAGAGGTCTAAAAAAGACCTCCAAGATCATCAAGTCCATTCAGTTGCATCTAATGCTTCCCTACTTCCATAAAATCACATTTCCCTGGAAATCCCTCTGTGCTGGGGTCAGAGGATGTTTTAACAAACAGAACTTGGAGGTATAAATTAATAAAACTTAATTTCTAAGAATCCAAGCATCAAAATCAGATTGAAACCGTGGTGAAACAGCTTTGAAGTTCATTGTTTTCCACCTTCCTGATGTATTTGGAGCTCCATGGTTTTATTACACAAGGTGGAAAAATAATCTGGGATTTTTATCTTGGGTTTATCAGTGATGATTTAGCACCTCAGCCTGTGTTCAGTGGCTGGGATCTCCACTTGGCTGTAGCTTTGGAGACCCCAGCACGGAAGCCGAGGTGCCTGAGGCACATTCCTTGTCTGCAGGGAGCTCATAAGTTATCCGGGAAGTTGCTCCGAATGAGACACGGAGCACCAGATGTTTTTTACACGGATTTCTCTTCAGAGTCATTTAATCACAAGTACATAAACCAGGGACAGGGACAGCTGCATTCCCTGGCTCGTGGCATGTTGGAGCAGGAATGAGGATGAGGATTGATAGAGGGGAAAAAAGGACAGTTTGGTTTTTTTTTTTTCATCCTGTAACAGAGTCAGACTTCAGAAATAATGAAGCCAAGAATGAAGGAAGCTTTGCGGTGGGATTGGCTGTTGGTTTATCCAAAATTATTGTGATTAGTGAGGCCAACAACTTCTTGTCATCTGAGTAAATGATGTGCAACCCTCTGCCTGCACCTCTGAGCCAAAGAATTGAAATTGATCCACAGAACCATAAACTCCAAATTAAATGGAATTTCAGAAGGTGGTAAAGCTATTATTGGTCCCACGGCCAAAAACCTGGGTGAAATTTGGGAATTGGACATGCCGAAGGAGCTGTTGCAGTTGATGGTTTATGAAATTTGGATGTGGATGAATTTATGGTTTCTATACCCAGGAATATTCCTTGGCATGTTTAAATTCCTGGTGGAGATGTGGCCTCAGTTTCCCCTCCAGGAACACTGGTGTGTCTTGGTCCCTCAAGGAGGACCCCAAAATTTGGCTTCTGGTCTCCGTTTTTGATGGATAAATTGAGGATGATGGAAAACTCAACCTCTAACTGCACCTCACCAGTTAGAGAAGAATGACAGTGATATCATGGTAATAAAACTGAATTAAAAAGGAGTGACCACACCAAAGAGCTGCTTGCCAATAGGATTTTGGGGACAGAATCCCTGGGATGGGACCCCATGGGGTGCAGTGACCTCAGCCTGTCTCACCTTTATCCTGAGCTAACGAAGCATCACCTAAATTCAGGATGAATCATTAATTAACAAACCCAAATCAAAGCAGGTGTTGCCAGCTCTGGAAAGCTTTCGGAGCACATTTTCCCTGCCATGCTCCGTTGGGAAGGGGGATTATTTTTCACAGGATCAACCACCCTGAGGGTGGTTCAGAGGTCTCCCTGTTTGCCACCTTGTCATCAGCTAGGGTTGGGAGGGAAACAACCTCCTCCATGGAGTTCAAACTTGTTCCAGGGTGATTTATTGCCACGGGAATGCTGCTTCCCAAAGCAAGAGGCAGCTTTGCTTTCCAAGTCCCGGAGCTCCCCATTAACCCAGGTGATTCTTGGCAAAGGTGGCTTTTCCCTCATTTATCAGGGCTGGGAAAAGCAGGTGAAGGCTCTCAGCAGAGGAAAGAAGCAGTTTTTCTCCTGCTTGTGGAGTTTTTGGAGCAAATCCCACCTTTTCCTCAGATAAGGGATTGTGCATGGTTGGTTTCTGGCTGTTTGAGCTGAGGTTTTAATGCAATTCATGATTTTTTTTTTCTGTGTGGGATGATGTGGTGGTTTGGGAATTCCTGGTTTTTTTGGTCCCCTCAATTTCACTTTGTGGTTACTGGAGAGGGACACCCCAAAACCTCCTCATCGGAGGAGCTTCAGGTTGTTGTGTATTTCACCTCGGTGGGATTTTACTGGGATGGGGTATCCAATCCAGGAGGGGAAGGATCAAGGGCTCGCAGGGTTTGGCTCTTGGTTTCAAGACAAAACCATTTCTCATGCACTACCACGCCTCGGTTTCCCCACTGAAAAATAGAAATAGTCACTATTTTCTATGGGAAAAATTCCTATTTTCTATGGGAAACCATGTGCATTCAGCTGTTGCAGCAGTAGGGAGCTTTTCCACATCCTAGAGCAGCAAACCCCTTGCTCCAAGCAGGGAATGGTCTCCAGGATGGAGGATGGCTCCAGATGGTCCTGGAGCTTTGCAGATCCAAACTCCAGTGGTTTCCATCACCCTCTGGTGATGGAAAAAAGAGCCTGGAGAAGAGGGAAAGCTCTTCTTGTTCTGCCATGGGTAGGGACACCTTCCACTATCCCAGGTTGCTCCAAGCCCCATCCAACCTGGCCTTGGGCACTTCCAGGGATGGGGCAGCCACAGCTTCTCTGGGCAGCCTGTGCCAGGGCCTCACCGCTCGAGGAATTTTGGTCCACAGGAGACTCAGGCAGAGCCTTTGGTGAGAAGCATCCACTGAAGTGACACACAGGGAATTTTTCTACAATGGATCAGAGACACTGACATCCCAGCAATGGGGAGAAACCAGGAAATCTGAAGGAAGCGAAGGTTTCAAGAGACCGGGACTGGAGCAGCCGCCCGCTGCTGTTCCAACAGCTTTTCCCCTTGAGGAACTCGGAAAGAATCAGCATTTTTCTCCCTAATAGAGCTTCAAAACTCAGTTGTGAGCAATTTGGAGGCTCACGTGGAGTTTCGGGTTCATTTAGCTGCTGCCTCCAGAGCTTGTAGAGAGTCAAAGCTGTCGAAGGCGGCCGCAGCGCCCCAGTGCCTTGAATTAATGTTATTGTTATTTGTGTGGACGTGCTGGGGTGCAAACAAGGTTAATTGAAATGAGAGCGCTGCTTCCTCTTGATAATGGCTCAGGCTTGACAGCGAGGAGGAGTTTATTTTTGTCGGAGAGCTGCCTTTATTATCCCTTTTTATTAGAGCTAATTTGGGCTCTATATCAAAAACTACATTAAGGGAATCGTTTACGGTCACACCACCAGCACCGCCAAAGATCGCCCCAGAGCCTTGTCCTTTATGTTAATGTCTGCAGTTAAAAGACAATTAAAAATAAACTCTCCTCTTTTAAAGCACCCTTTGTTTTCTTTCCTCTCGGCCTCCAGCAAGGCAATTTAGTTCAACCCTTAATGTGCCCTTCAGGGATAAGGGATTTTTCCAGATAGCCCCGGCCGTGGTTATTGCAGGATCGTAAATACTAGTTGGGGATGCTTGAACTGGTGGGACCAGGATGCTACTGGTGAAGGCAGGGATCAATACCACGCTGAGCAGTGAGGAAATTCGGGATGTAGGAGAGCAGGAGGAGCCGGACCTTTGGGAAGTGCACGTTCCTGGCGGCAGCTGCCTGGTCGGGGCGGGAAGCGGGAAGCTGCCGGAGGTAGCCGGTGAGTTAAGGATGCTGAAATATGGCAGCAGGCTGGTAATTTGTTTTTAATGATAGCAGCTGGCAGAAGGTGAAGTTTGTGCTTTGAGGACGATGAGGAGAATCCTTGCTCCGTCAGTTTTCCCCGTTGGCTGTCGCGCTGCGGAAGCTGGGGAATGCGGGAGCGTGGGATCAGGGATCTGCTCCATGTATCCCGCTGCTCTCCTTCTCCAATGCTCATGGCAGGATCCTGGGCTCTCCTCCTCCTTTCCCTCCCTCCTGGAGCACCGGTGCCCCAGCGCACAGGGACAGGCATCACAGCCCTGGGGAATTCACAGATAATGCCTTAGAATGATGCAGCCCCCCCAAAATCCTTGCAGAGGTGCTTTTTTCCCCCCTTTCTAGGAACCAGCTTTTGAGCTTTTATCCACCCCCCCTTCCAGCCAGCTCCATTTCCATGGAAGAGCCAAATGGGAAGCAACTCCAGGATGCCATTTTGACCTTTGTGATGGCCAGAATTCCCTTGGGTATGTTGCAGCTGGGCTGGGTGTGATCCCTGCACTGCTGTTCCCATCTCCATCACTGCATCATCCCTTGGGAAAGCTGTTCCTGGAGTTTGTGACGTTCCTCCAGCCCTTCCCTGTGGCTGTCCAGAGTGAATTTTCTTCCTGGTGGCAGATTGCAGCTTTTCACCCTCTCTCCAGCATCCTGAAGGATGCTGAGGGAAACACCTTTGCTCCCTGCATATCCAAACACCAGGAACACGTAATACCAGGGAGCTGCCTTGCAGGAAACCAATGGAAGATCTAAAAATACCTCTGGGATCAGTGGCTGGCAAAAGATTTCTATTTATTTCACACGTGCCACGCTTTTGTTTCAGGTCTGGGGGGGTTGCAATGATTCCAAGTCACAGGTTTAGGGAATGCTGACAGATTTCTCCTCCTCTTGCAGATGCCGGTGTGTTCCTACTACTTGAAGGGGATCTGCAGCAACAGCAACTGCCCCTACAGCCACGTTTATGTGTCCAGGAAGGCAGAAGTGTGCCAGGATTTCCTCAAAGGATACTGTCCCATGGGAGAAAAGGTAAAGAGGGACTTATCCCAGATCTCGGGGGCCGAAGCTGAGGCCATGAGCAGCTTCCTGCACGAGCTGCAGCACCACAGGGAAGAGCTGGAAGCTACTTGGTACCTGGATGAGATGAACAGCAATCCTGTGCTTTTCCAAAGGGTTTTGTCAAAGCGGTTTGGTTGGGAAAAAAGGGAAAGAAATCAAAGGCTTCAGCTTATCAATGTGCTGGTGTTTCCCTCGGAAGAGCCTTCATGGAGTGTCTTGAGTTATCAGTGTCCGAGCTGGAAGCACCTGCCCTGAAAAACCCTCACTCAAATAGATGAAAAATGAAGGAAAATGTTTAGGATTCCCTAAAACATATCCTGTGTTTTACCTAGAAA
>VZRF01005621.1:382315-489905 GCA_013396875.1 Vireo altiloquus | reverse complement strand
AAGAACAAGGCTGTAACATAGTCGCTATTTACATTTGCCCAGCAAGGCTAACCACTGACTGACCTTCCTGTGGGAACCCCCCTCACCCAGTCTGGAGAGCTCTGCCACCGATTTAATCCAGCTGCATCTGAAAGAATGTTACAACAAAAGTCAAAGTGCTGCNTGCTGCACGGTAACTTCACCGCAGCAGTCATCCTGCATACCATCTAGAGGCCAACTTCACTTTACATTCCGAATTTCAAGTCCCTGGGCCTCGCCCTATCACATCCATAAGCCAGGCTAAGCGGCAGGGCAGAGCAGCTCCGGGCCATACCCACACAGGCACCCGTGACACACGGACACGACAAACAAGGGGATGAGACGAAGAGAGAAAGCTCTCGGCAAGAACAATGACCGCAAGGATAGAGAGAACACTGGATGAGATGATCTAGGCGAGGCCTACGGCGAGCCGACTGGGCTCCAAGAACCACAGAGGAAGAAGATGCTAACAGAAAGACTTATTGCGAGAACCGCAAAGATGGACGCCCAAGAATCCTACTGATGGAATTCTCTACCTCTCTCAGCATTCTTGCAAGGCCTAATCCACTATAATGGATCGTTGCGGAACAGAGCTGTGGATACAGCTGAGAACAAGACCGGAAAAGACATCCGACTCGATGCTTCTAAAGAGAGATGCGATTTTGATGCGCCTCTGAGCTCGCAAGAGAAACGTTCGACCGTGTTAGTGCTGAGCCAATGAAGATGGAGGCCCTAAGAATGATGCCCTGCCTTTCCAATAAGCCCCTGGAAGGGTTAAGGCAAAAGACATGCGACATGAGATGCCCAGAAAACAGAGAATGCACAATAGACAAGTGACACGACCCACACCAGGAGTGCTCTGCCCTGCACACCTCGGCACTGTGACCAAAAGCGAGACTTTCCCCTCATGTGGCCTAAGGGGCCCTTTCTTGGGCCTCACTGTCTCCAAAGCTGACTCAAAAATCTCTCACGGCGAGCCCTGACCCAGCAGCCCGCTTCCATCCCCTCTCCGGGTTGTAGCCCTCGACTTATCTTTCGGATAGCCGGGGATATGAATCTNAAAAACTAGGAGAACAGTAGAAGGAAGGAAAAAGGAATAAAATATAGTATAGGAATAGGGGGAGTAGGTGGGCCCGGGTCTAAGGGTTGTTAAGGCAACAAAGAAAACCAAACATCAGCGCGTGAACCTAGTGGCACCTCGGTTACAACTTGAGAATCCAATTATTCACCATCTCTGAAGAAGGCCCAGTCCCTGGGGCTGCACGCCGTGGCTGTGCTCCGATGCCGACGCTGCTGTCACAGGGCGTACCTGGGTTAAGAGGAAACAAGGTGATGTGGCACTGCTGAAACTCATTCCTGCTCCCTCCCTCCCTGTCGTCCCACAACTCCTTGTCTGTTGCCAAAGGCTGCCCTAATGGCACCTTTGAATGGAAAAGGTAAAGGCTTCCTCGCAGAGTCCTGTAACAGTTCAGGGGGATCATGAGGGTGGGCAGCTCATATATATGTATAAACATATATGCTTATATGAGTATACATATGTGCATACATGAGTGCACATATACATGTCTCTATATTTGTCTACATATGTGAATAAATATGTGCATACAGATACATATGCATGTATACATATGTGTATATGGGTAAATATATCTATAACTCAGTAATACATTAAAAATACATGGTAATTAATTGTATTAAAGAAAAGCTTTTCCTCCATGTCTCTGTTTCTCAGTAATCTTGCTTCAAAACCTTAAAAATCAGTTAGAGGATACTTTGATTTTAAGAAACCATCTGAGTAGCTGCATGGTTGGATACTAGAAAAATACATTCTATACATTTTGCACATAATATTCATGTGGTTACTGATATCCACTGCACAGAAATGAATTACAAATTAAGAAAAGATAAATCAGAAAACCACTCTCAAAGTGAATGGCTGCAATATGAGACCATCTCACATCCCACTAGATGGAGCTCAGGGCTAGAATTCTGGTCAAATATTTCACTAATCCCAGTGACCCAGGAAAGCCATTTACAGAATTTCATTTGCCTCTTTCCTAATGCCCACACAAAGAAAATTAATGACTTCGCATACTAAGAGACCACAACAACAAGCAATAGGAACAGATAGAACCAATCAGCTCTTCAAATTGTGCAAGCACTTGTTTTGAAATAAAAAGGCAGATGAAAAACAACTTCTGGTTTAAACACAATTTCCAGGCTTTGGAGCTTTAGTTTAATTTTTGCTGGTTGGGTTAGGTGGAGTACTAGAGAAAGCAGGTGATTTTTAAATTCATTTTTGCTGAGAGCTGTGTGTCACCACCCTGTGCTACCCAGGGCACAAAGGGACTGCAAAACATAACACCACTTCAACAGGAACCTGGAATATTAATCAACATCAGCAAGATGAACTCGCAGTGCAAAGATGCTACAAAACACTTCTGCAAGATCATTCTATTTATCTTTGGGACCAGAAAGGATTGCAGACTATCAGGGTTTGGCACTGCAGTGTTTGGGCAGATTTTCACATGTGTGATTTACCACAGCCATGGTACAAGTTGGTAGTGAGGTGTTCCATCCTGTCTGAAAGGTAGGCTGCAATTAATTAATGTCATACACTCTGTAAATTTACAGTGGTCCAGGTGAGTAAGGGCAGGCACTGGCACTTGGGGATACAGAGGCTCCTCAAATTGGGATAAACTGGCTGAAACAGAACTCGAACACAGCTGGGAGGAGGAGTGCTGTCAGGAATCCAGCTCTAGAGGATTTGTTGCTGTAATTGGGTGGAATACAGCCCTTTCTTTAAAAACCATAAACTGCCAGCTACCCAGCTGGAGAAGTTTACTAAAACATTCCTCTTCTAAAAGAAGAGCATGTTTAGGAATGACAGTCACCAAAACTTGTCTACAGCCCTTGGATTTATTCTCTGAGATACATGTTTCAACATAGGGGAAAAAAAGGCAGCTGAGCCCATTGTTTACCCAATGAGTAATTACCTTGTAATTAAGTGTAGTTGATTGTTCTCCTTCACAGCAAGACAAACCACCCCCAACCTTCAAGGGCATCCGTAAACACATGTATAAGGATTAATGCCTGTCAGAGGAATGCCTGGTATCCCAGAGTCAAAACCAGGTCCATGTACACACCAGCACTCCAGATTTGAATAAACCAGGCCTGTTTCAAAGAGCTTAAGGCCAGATCTAAATGGTTACAGACATCCTAATATCTGAACAAGAATGGTATGGGATCTGTGATCCACCATGTGGCGATTTCTACAGTGGGCAAACAGATTCCAGGCATTGGTGAAGTTGTAATTAAAACAACAAGGAAAATGCATTAACATTTGGAAGGCATAGGCAATATAACAAATTCAACCCAGCCTTGCTGAGGAGAACAGATGCACAAAAGCACAAATATGCAAGGCACATACTGAAAAAAAAGTCATGGGATTCATGATGATTAAAAGGAGACCACCAGGACATCCTCCCAGGCAGATGTCCCACTCAAAGAAAACCACTCCACAAGGGGAAGCAAAATGAGTCACTCACAAGAAATACTGTTGAATTCTTTTAATAACACTAGGAAAATATCATAGTATTAAAGTCCTGCACGGGATCCTCGGAAGGTTATTTGGGTTGAGATTCCTCTGTGTTTATAAACCAAACTTTGTTTCCCAATTTTGTTTTCTTTTAAGCTGACTACTCCTTTACAATGGCATTTCCAGTTAAAACACAGCTACCCTATAAATACCTGAATTCCACAACACACACTGTGTGCGTGGGTTTTGTTTTGTTTAAGTCTTAGCAGAAATAAAGGGAAATCTACTCAACAGAGGGAAGCAAACATCGATTTGTTAAGCGGGGGATGTAAAAGCCAGTAAAGAATACATTGCATACATAATACAGAAGGAAAAAAATTATCATCAGGAGTACGTGAAATTACACTGATTTTGCACCTTAAACCTAGTAGAAGTTATTCTGTTGGCCAATACTAATCCACTGAACAAGCAGAATGTTGGTCAGAAGTCTAACGTTTCCTGTACCAGCACAGAGAGGATATAAGCAGTCCATTGCTGTTAAAAGAAAACATGAAATCCAGCTCATGTTTCTGGTTAGGGATCGATTTCTTCGGGAACTACTGTTAACATAACATCTTCGTTGCCCCTGCGCACAACCATGTGCAACGTACTGTCCTTTTTAATAATGTCACTGACATCACTGGCTGAGCTTATCGACTGTCCATTGATGCTTATAATCACATCGTTGTCCTTCAGGCCACCACTGAAAATACAAAGCAGCAATGTGTTATTATAATTGTTTAGGGAAAAAAAAAAGAAAAAAAAAATTGCTGGATTATTTCTATTTCCCACCCAATGGCAGCTGAGCGGACATGGAAGGTATGAGAAAAGCAATCAGAATTTATGAGGCAGTGAAGATTACAATACAGTGCAGAAACCTCAGATTCTGATGGATGTACGAGTTTGATGAATCTCATATTTCACTGTCTTCAGAAGAATTCACTATTGCAAACAGCAGTTAATTCTGCAATAAAGATCCTAGGTCCTGATATCTGTCTTCTAAAATAATTGCAACAAGGCACACTCATTTTAGAGGGGAGATTTCCCAAGCTTTTGTTCCTGAATACATAGAGAGGCAACCTGAGTGGCACTGTGTGCTAGCACACGAGGAATTTCAGTCCCTGTTCTCCTTACAGAGCTTGCTGGCAGCCACTTCACCCACCATTCATGTTTTAAACCCGAGCAGAGTTACACATGTAGCTATCCAGCTTGGTCACCAAAAATCATGTGTGCCCTTCCTCTCTGGGTGCTGCCCATAGCTCCCAAAAATCCCTTTTTCTGAAAAAATCTGTTTTCAAAAGGATTTCCTTCCTTTCCAATTCGTCTCTTTTTAAAAACCTTCCTTTTCAAAAAGGAAGGATTCACTCCTTCCTTTTTCAAAATCCCTCAAAAACGGAACCCTCCTGACTCAAAGCAAGACGAGGCAGAACTGAGGCTCCATCTCTCCCCGAGCTGCTGGAGCTGCTGCCAGCACCAAGACACGGCTGGTGAGGGATGCCACAGACCACAACATCTTGCCCAGTCTTGCACAACGATCTGGCTCCAAGCTATGGAAAGATTAACCAAGGCAGATCAGACATGATTCAACCCTTCACAAGCATAATCCTTCACAAAACCACAGATCACTCATCTGCCTCTTCCACCCTCAGGAGGCGCCTGACACGAGTGTCTCCTGCGAGCAGGATGCCCTTGGCCAATGTTTGCAACAAACCTGGTCCCCTGCTGAAGGCATGGCTCAAAATGCCTTCCTGGAGGGAGTCATCCCATGGTTTTTCATGCAGCCTCTCCAGAGGACTCAAAAGCCAGGATGGGTCACTGCAGCACTTCTCCAGTGCCCCACCAGCACATCTACACAACATGTGCTGGAGAGGTCAGCAGAAGGCAACCCCTGGGCAAGAGGACTGGGAGTGGGGGGCACAGAGCCAACGTGGGATGCATTTTAACTGCCAGGCCAGCCTTTGGATGAAGCACCTTGATTTGGGTCTGCCTTCATACTCAAAGTTTACATTGCCCCACATTTCTTCTCCCCTTCTAAAGTCCTCCTTCCACTCTGCTATTATCCACCCTCCTAAAATGACTTTTCTGCACCTTCAGATTGGACCTGCACACCAAGGCAGTGATTCCAGCCCCATCCTGGAGCAGCCAAATCGTTCCTACACATTCCTACACACTACAGACACTCACCAGTGTCCTGCCTGACCAGCACTGCCAACAAAAATCATCTACAAACACAGCAATGGTTCACAGAGCCCACTAGACAGCTAGCACTGTTTATCTTCCATCCAAACTCCCAAAAAGACACCATCCAACCATCCTTGCAGTCTTTCTAAGAGGCAATGTATGCCTGCCCTAAGCAGCTTTCTGCCTACATGCCTTTGGTGCCACATAAGCCTCTTTTTTGTCACAAAGACTTACTTTTCTCTTAAATGATCACTAGTTTCAGAAAATGAATAAGGTTTCCCATTTCCTGCCCTGGATAACTGAGTGGTTTCCTATCAAGTAAACCCTGAAAGTGTCTCCAGCAGAAGCCAGCCAGACCAGTGCCAGTGACCACAGCCCCGCTGCCAGGCTTCAGCCAGACATGGTACCAACCAGCAGGGCAGTTTCTGAGCAAATACTGAGTAACACGAATTTAAAAAGTCAGTTGTCCAAACCCAAAAGCTCTTCCCAGTAATGAGACTGCTGACAAAGCGCTCACATGGAAGAGTTTCTGCTGCCAAGGGTGGATTTCAGCCCCAAGGCGTGCCAGGGGAGCTGGTGGCTTTGGCCAACACTGACGTGGACACATCATCCCCAAGGTGGACCCAAAGCTTCTGGCTGGCTCTCCTGAAGTGACCAGCAGGGCCATGGAGAGCATGCAGGAGCAAAACTTTTTATTCAGCACTGGCATTGCTACAACAGATGCCTTGGGAGCAACTGCTGAGAAAAATGGAAAGGGAGTTTTCACACCCCCTGAATCGCTGCCCTTTGGGCCTGGAAGGCTGACAGGGCTTCCCTGCAATCCCCCCACACTGTTAAAATATTGCCCATCAGGGACCAGACTAAAACCACAAACCCATTTCCAGCAGACAACCTAATAGCAATCAGATGGTCGTAACTTTGTTAATTTAGCATAATGAAGAAAGCCAGTTAAGCAGGGAGCAGTCTCCATCGTTACCCCCTTAAGTCAGTGGCAGTGGTTTTGAGAGAAAAGTACTTCAACCTACGCTTCAGCTGGCGTTTCTGGAATAACTTCAATAACATAGGCCCCAGAGACAACATCAGGGAAGTCTTTATGGCGATCCTTCAGCTCTCTAGCTTTGCTGAAAAATGAAGAAATAGCAAAAAAAATATTTTGTCAAGACAGGAAAAAACCCCCCCACGCATTTTTACTGAAGTCACTTAATAACCACGAGCTGAAGTGTTTTACACACATTGATTGTGACTTCAGCATTCATTTTAACCCTTAGATGTATATTTCACAAATTATTACATTTTTTGCATGCATACAGCTTTTTAACGTCTATTTCTGGTAAAGGAAATAATTTCAATAGATACAGACAATCAGAGTTAAAACTTTTCAAAACTTTAGAGCTAGCAGATCATAGAATCACAGAACAGTTTGAAAGGTTGGAAGGGACCTTAAAGCCCATCCAGTGTCACCCCCTGCCATGGGCAGGGACACCTCCCACTGCCCCAGGTTGCTCCAAGCCCCAATGTCCAACCTGGCCTTGGACACTTCCAGGGATCCAGGGGCAGCCCCAGCTTCTCGGGGCATCCTGTGCCAGGGTCTGCCCACCCTCACAGAGAGGATTTTTTCCTAATATCTCATCTAAGCCCACCCTCTGTCAGTTTGAAGTGATTCTCTTGTCCTGTCACTCCAGGCCCTTTGTAAATAGTCTCTCTTCATCTTTCTTTCAGGCTCCCTTTAGGTATTGGAAAGCCACAATTAGGTCACCCCCAAGCTTCTCTTGTCCAGGCTGAACAATCCCGATTCTCTCAGCCTTTCCTCATGGGAGATGTGCTCAACCCCTCTGATCATCTTGGTGGCCTCCTCTGGACTCGCTCCAACAGCTCCTTCCTGTGCTGGAGACCCCAGAGCTGGATGCAGAATTCCAGGTGGGGTCTCCCCAGAGCAGATTAGAGGGACAGAATCCCCTCCTTCAACCCTCAACACCTAAAAAACCCAACCCTGTGTGTTTCAGTGCTTTCTTCTACCTGTGGATCCTGCACACAGGAAAGCCTCTGGTTATTTTTACAGGACATGGCATTACCTGCTTGTGAGTCTCCTACAGTCTGAGCATGAATAAGCAAGTCCACACAACAGCTTCATTTGACATTAGGTGAATTGTTTAATGAAAATAATTTTATAGAAGTGGAAATACGCACGTAGCTGATGTAAGTCATTAAAACATACAAGAACATGGATATAACCCCAGGACAAAGTCACAGTCACTAGCTATTCTCTTCTGAAGCATTAAGGAGAAGAAAAAGCCAGGAGTTGTTTAAGAGCTAGCTCATACGAGAGCCTAGAGGAGAGTTCCGTGTAGCAGACGCGGAGGAGGAGAAGGTGGCAAGAACTGGCTGCGAGTTGTCGCCAGCACGCACAGAGACTCGGTGCTGGCCCAAACCTCCCGGGAGCTTCTGCACGTCACGGGCTGGATCCAAATGCATGCAGAGACCATGCTTCGGAAAGGCGAGGAGCCACCTCGCTTACTTACCTGGGAGTTAGGGACATCATTCGTATGCCAATGTATTTCTTTTTGGTTACAGCTTTCCCTGCGAAAAGGAGAACAGGGCTCAATCAGTCACTCTGACCAAAAGAGCCTTGCAGGCTGTTGGCTTTCTGGTTTGTCACTGTTTTCATAGAGTCACAGAATGGTTTGTGTTGGAAGGGACCTTAAAGGCCACCTAGTTCCACCCCCCTGCCATGGGCAGTGATGTCACCCACTAGGCCAGGTTATTTTCATCCTTCAAAGCAGTGAAGTATGGTACCTTTAGCTTGTCTGTCGTGGGATTCAGTGAGGAACTTCTTTATTTTATCGGATGGGATAGCAAATGAGATCCCTGCCGTAACTTTTAATGTGTTAATTCCAATGACTTCACCATCCTAGAGAAATAAAAAAAGCCATTATTAGCAAATATGGAACACCTCAAAGGGAAATGGATCATTTCTTCCAAGCACTCACAAATTCACACTTTGTAGCTGGTCTTCAATTTTCTAAATGTTTTAAGTCTAAGTTTTTGAGTCTACTCATAAAACACTACTTAGGAATTTTGGAAAATCAATGTGATTATTCATCTTGCTGCAGAAGAGATCAAAACTGGGCAATTCTCATGCTTGCAGCAGGTAAGCAACATATTCTGCAGCCAATCTGTGTTTACTTCAGGAAGCACCACATAAAGTATGGCAAAAAACTGCTCCTGAGCCACTATTACATAATAACATAAAGAGAAATGACAGTTCACCAAAAGCTTTCCTGGCAATGTAACTCCAAGAGCTTTGGATAAAACATCTCTGATATCATCTCTTCTGAAATCTCAGAGGCTTCTTTGCCTGGTTCATCCCAGGTAAAAACTCTCCAACCACAATATTTTTTTTTTAAGTGAAGGTTAAGTGTGACTGAGTGTGTGCTGTGAATTGGGTGCGAAAAAAATTGCCAAATCTCCTCCAAGGCAGAAACTCTGAGTAGTTCTGAGTTTCAGACTGTGCCTCTCAAGGACTCAATCCTACATACCCCCAGGAGACCTGAGAGCCCTCACACAGTTTTGCAACCTGCTTCAGTTCACTCTACAATACTGGCAAATAAACCCTAATATGCTGAAAATATGTGGATTTTTTTGGTGTGATTCAAAATGAAAGGGTAGATACATTTTAGAAACATTAAGCTAAATTTCAGTGTGCAAAGGAAAAGAATTTCCAGCTGCGGGGTGAACAGCAAAGGCAAACACCTCACAGTAAAATGTGCTTTTTGCTTCTTGCAAGGCTAGAGGAAAATAAAAAAACATTACACTTGTTTGAAACTATGCACACCATAAACATCTTAAATATTGAAATCCAAATGTAGCCTTTAGCCAACATAAACAGAGGCAAGTGATTAGTAAGAACCATGTGAATTTTGTGTAGTCAGCCAGATATTGAAAGCTCTGAGTCACATATCTGGTGGGGGGGCTTTGCTTTTTTGTTGGTCTGGGTGGGGTATCTTGTTTTGTTTTGAAATTAAAAAGCAATAAGCTCAAAAGTAAGAAAACTTAGAGAAACTCTTACCAGATTTACTAGGGGTCCTCCAGAGTTCCCATACTGAAAATAAACATAAGTTAAGAACATGTTTTAATATTTACCTCTCAATTTGTTGCAAGCAAAGCATAAATTTTTGAAATATTTCTGTAGCACTCTTTCCATTGTCTATTAAATATGTGCAATAGAACAGCCTTAAACAGCCAAACCCATAAACTACAATTTAACGTCACCCACTTGAGCTGTGCTTTGCAAATGCTTAGTTTTCCTTCTCTTGCCAGAGTAAGTTAAGAAAGCCAAGGTTTTCCTTTTGTTTTATTAGTGCCACACTAGAAACTGAGAAGATTTTAGGACAGCTCTGGGAGCTGTTAGTGAAGCTTTCTTACAAGGCCAAGATTTGGAGTACAAAAACTATTGTTTTGCCTTGCTGCAGAAACAAACTTGAACCCTTAAACTGAGCTTGGCTTCTTTTTCAGAAAACAAGATGGATTTTGGAAAGATATGTATTTGCCAGAGAATATTGCCTCCTCCCCTAGAATCCTGCAAGGAGTTTGAAGTGAAGGCAGATATTGTGCCTGGTGTGGTTCCTTGGGGGTTTCTGAACAACAACCAAGCGCTGCTGTGGCGCAGATGTCCAGATTTACACGGAGAGAAAACGAAAAGCCAGCCATTCCCTGCTCCTAGGAACTGCACCACAGGAGGAGTTTTCAAAGCAGCTACTGGAGGAATGTGAGGGCTGAAGGCAGTGGGCTCAGAGGGGACGTACATTGATGATGGCATCTGTCTGAATATAGTCCATGTCGGAGTTGCGGAGCCCCAGCTCCTTGCCCCCGCGCTGCGTGGTGCTCACAATGCCCGTGGTCACCGTGTTCTGAAGGGAGAAGGGACTTCCAATGGCCACCACAAACTCCCCTGGCCTCAGGTCTGCAGACTGACCGAGCAGAAGAACTGGCAATTTACCCTGCAAATAAAAATAGAACAAAACAGAAGAGAAGAAAAATTCAGATGTTAAGACGCTGCTGCTCTGGCAGAACAAATGTTACGGAAGGATGAATACATTCATAGGGTAGAGGAGAAGAGAGAGGCTTTTATCCCTCAGGGGTTTTGCTTGCACTGTTTTCTTTGAGTATTTTGTGTGGGCTGGTACAGAAACATCCCAATGGGCATCTGCACTGAAGTGTGGGCTCTTTACACTGTAGGCGAACTTTTTCCACAACAGGTACCCATTAAATCAAGAACAATTAAAAGACCAAAGGAATATTTATGCTCTGCTGTACAAAGCAAACATCTGATGATACTAGAAACAAGCCGTTTCCAACACTTCTTGAAATAATTAGTCAACAGCTGCTGAAGTAAAAGTACGATATTGTTTGAGAGTGAGCACCAAAGAATCATGAAAGCAACAGCCCAAGAGTTTTAAATGTACATGTGCACAGTTAAAAGCATTTTATATTCTCAAAAGACACCAGAAAATGTTTCATCTTACTTTTTTAAATGAAGTATCTCTTCTAAATAAATATATTATATATATAATCCTCCTACATACACTGACACCTTCCTCTGAAGATGTTAGGGTTTAAAGACTTTATGCTTTTTTTTTTTCTGTTAGGGCAGTAGGGGATACCATTATACTTCCCTTTCAAGATCCTATCTGTAAACATATTAAATATCATGTTGTTGAAGACATTCCCACTAAAACATTCTTAAAATGCAGCAAACACTGCATTGTACAGCAATTAAAAATAGAAAAGGGAAGGCTGGATCCACACATCCTTGCCAATGAATCAAGGGTGTTCTGAAACAGATCGTACTTCAAATAAATACTTTTTTGATTTATCACCACTCTGTGCAAAACACATCAAGTTCCATTTCTCCCTTTCTTCACACTTTTAAAAGTCAGTCTCTACACTTACAGTGATGTGACACAGTTTTAAATGTTTTTATCTGTTGTCCAAATGATCGTGACCCTTCCCAGGTAATTTAACCACATATTTAATCATGTCACTAGACTTTTTCTATTAGCATCAATGAACCTGGACACCTATAAATACAGGTTTTGACTTACGGATTTGGAGGATTAGGTTACTGAACCCAAAAATCAAAACAGAAGTCTGGAGGCATTTATCTTTTGCTTGGCAAAGCTAACGTGAAACTGGCTTTCCTCCAAGCCTGACCCAAAAAACCTCTAAATTTTTGGCAAAAGGGGAAAATGTTACGTTTGATTTGGAAACCCATTGCTAGATCTTTAGGGGTCTTTTGTTACCAGCAGTTTGAAATTCTGTATTAATGTCATCCTTAGGGAAGACAATCCAGTAACATAAACTAACCCAAATTCCCATCGCTTTGTATTTTTCACCTACAGTTTTATTTCAAATGCCCTAAGAGATAGACAATGACTGCAAAGTAGAAAGCAAAAAATAATGGCACCAGTTATCACTATATCTGCTGCAAATACAGAAGCTATGGCTTTTATGTTTAACAAGACTGGTCTTGTGTATCCCTCATCCAGCTTTGTTACAATCCCACCAGGGAAATTTTACTCAGATGAGCAGATTGTTTCAATAAAATTCATTACCAGCTCCCAGACAGGATAAGATGCTTTATGGAAACTTATCTTTCAGTCTCCAGACAGCAAGAAAATAATCAAATCAACTGCTTCTTCAACAGAGTGAGCTAGAAGAGCATCAGACCAGGCAGCACAGAGAGGAGGAAAACATTTCCTTGTCTAGTTACCTTTCAAGGAAAAGTTTCCACAACCAGCAGTGCCCGACTATTAAATAATAATTATAAAATACAGCCCTTATCAGTGCCACAGCCACAGATAAACCCAGCCACAGCTGTGGCTCAGTGCTGGGAAGGATCCAGCAGCTCCAGCCAGGTTTCCCTGTTGTGCCTGCAGCACTGCAGAGGAGCAGCAGCAGCATCCCAGGGCAGCCCCTGATCCCAGCTCTGGCTCCAAGGGATGTGTCCAGGACAGAGGGAATCAGGCAGCCACGATTAGCTGTGCTGGGAAGCACGCAGCGTGTGCAGCACAAACAGCCCCATATGGGTATTGTTTGGATACAGGGAGCACCCTGGCCCTTCCTCCTCTGAGCAGATGCTATTGAGCTTACGTAGCACATGTTTGCAAGATGTCATTGGTCAGGATGAGCATCTTTTTTTGGCACTGGTTTTCCTTATTTAAAAAAAAAAAAAACAAAAACAAAAACAAACCACAACACAAGAAAAAAAGTGGCTTTTGTTCATATCCCGGTGCACTGAACATGGATACTTTGCAGAGAAAGAGGACATTTATCAGCAAGTGAAACATAGACAAGCAAAAGAAAACAGAATACTTTTTATTTTTCATTAATAGGAAAAAAAAAAAGAGAAGACCGGTCATGTACAAAGTTAAAGATTTATACAAAGTCCCTGAGTTGTAACAACAGTCACAAAGCCAAAATCTGGTCTGGCAGCAGAGAGAAAGTGCAGGAATGATCTCTGACTAATACAATTCTGACTGTGCTGAGTTTTCAGGTCTGTGCCTATACCAGCCAGGCTTCAGTTCAAACTCTGATGCTGTATGGATTGGCTGCAGGTCACCCCTGTGATTCAACATCCCTTCTGGAAAATCTGGCTAACATTTCCCTTGCTAGAAACATAAATGCATTGCAAAAACTGCCTCGTCCTGCACATATTATGAAACACAGCTTTGGAAAATGTGTCCTCTATTCCTTGTGATTTCATGGTGTGGGGCAGAGCACACTGACAGCACTGCATGTAAATATATTTATGTATATACAAAAAAATGCCACGAAGAATTGGGTATGATGAATATATTTGTTGTAGTGGCTTTAAATACAGGGAGATTCTCTCTAAAATAGCTTAAAACATTGCCACGGTCAGTATTAAATTTCCCATTATAAAAAAGACCCAAAACAAACTCAAGTATTGATTTACATTGTACACTTGGTTTTGAAATGAAACCAGGACAAAACTTATCAAAATCCCATGATGGAGCAGGAAAAACATCCTTCTGCTGTCCTCAAAAGCAGGCATTTATGGCAGTGTTGTAACCACGATCATGTCAGAACAACCTGTCTGTGCCCTCACGTCCTTCCACTGGCAAGCTCATCCCGAGGAAGTTAAGGAATCCTTGTAAAACGAGTGTGAGTTTGGGGCCCTTAATAACTATGCTTAATAAATGTGCATTCCTCAATTTCTACATAATGTCTGATGGCTGTCAGGATGACATAACCTCCACTCCGGTTCGTGATTCTCCTGTTTTAGCTCCAGGTTTGCCACAGCAGTTAATTAAACCTGCCAGAAAAAGGACCATGCCTTGCAGCACAACCAGCAGGGAGCCAGGAACAGCCAGCACCCAAACCCAGGTGACTCACTGCACGGCCTTGGGCAACGTATAAGGTCTTTTCTACCCTTGTCTTTTCTAATTCTTCCTTTGATGAAGCCTTGGGGCTCTGCTGGATCCATGTTTACTCAATAAAGCAAATCTGCAGGCAGGCATTCTGCAAGCACACAGAAATAGGACTAAGCATGCAAACCCCTAAGTGGCACATGACTCACTGTTTACAGCCAGCCAGAGAAGGAGCCATTAATTAGGGTTAATATTTTAAGCCTTTCCCATCCCAAAGGGCTTCAGACGTTTTTATACATGGGTTTGTCTCAAGCCCTGGGTAAACACAACTCCCACGACATGGACAGCTGCACACCACCACAAGAAATGGCTCCATCCAACAATAGGACAGAGCTATTGTGGCATGAGAGAACAGGACAGGTAGAGATCAGCACCTGGAGCCAGAGGGACTCATAGGAACATGGACTCATTTTGGTTGGAAAAGACCTCTAAAATTATTCACTCCAATCATTAACCCAGCACTGACAAGGCTACTACTAACCCATGTCCCCAGGGGCTACATCCACATGGCTTTTAAATCCCTTCAGGAATGGGGATTCCAACACTGCCCTTCTATGAAGAAATTTGTCCCCCCTGAGCCTCCTTTTCTCCAGCCTGAGCTCCTTTCCCAGCTCCCTCAGCTGCTCCTGGGGCTCCAGACCCTTCCCCAGCCCTGTTCCCTGCCCTGGACACACTCCAGCCCCTCTGTGTCCTTCTTGCACTGAGGACCCCAAAACTGCCCCCAGGATCCAAGTGCAGCCCCAGCAGGGCCAGGACAGATGTTCACCTAAAGTACATGAGCAGCATAACTTGAGTCAGATAAAATTAGTGAAATGTGGATAGAACAGCTCCAAAACTAAAAGAGGAGGAAGCACAAAACCATCACCAGGCACAGCCACTGCCTCAGGGAAATGGAAACCGAGAGACAGACGGCCATAACCAGGAGGTGTTTTGGTTTGAACTTTTTCATCCATGAAATAAGTGAATGTGTCTCTATGCAGGCACAGAGAGCAAGTAAATCCCTCCTCTGTTCTGTAATCCCCTTCATTTGTGGATGGAAAGTCAGGAATTTGCAGGAAGCACTTTGGAGTTCAAAAAAGGGATGAAGAGGAGACAAAAGTTCTGAGTTCAATTTGTGTTAACCAGCAACAGATCTCCTTCATGCTTTTTATTTTTAGGTGGGAAAGGCACAGAAGCTGGTATGGAGCACTAATTCAACTGTAAGTGTAACTCTGGCAAAACATGTAACTGTCCTGGGAATTGCCTTTCTGTTCTGACTAATGCAACTATTCAACTTTCAGAATATGTTATGGCAAAGTAAAAACACCAGCTATGAGCATATAAAAATGTAGAATATCATCTACAATCTAAAAACTGCTTGACAGAGTGCCAAAGAAAATGAAAAACCCAAGCTGAACGCATTACAAGCCTCCAAAAGTATTTCATCTATACTTAGAAAAGCAAAACTCCTTATCTAAATATGGAGCATGGGAAGTTTGCAGGAAAAAAAAAGAAGAAAAGGATGAAGTGTTGTTTTGATGTCACCAGGTTTTCAACTGCCTGGCAAGGGATTGCTGTTCTCCCCTAAAAATAAAATACAAATCAAATTACAATTAAAAAAAAATAGTAATTAAAAAAATGCTGGTGCTGGCAATATATGAGTATTTTGCTTCATGGGAAGCTGCACCAACACAATGTCCCCGCAGTGAGGGCTACTAGGAGCTGAAGATGGCAGGAAACCACTGCTGCCTAAATTGATGAATAAACAGGAGTTAAGATCCAAGCTTTTTGCAAGCTATTTCATTTCTATGGGTCCTGAAGGCTACTGGAAGCGATATGTGGGCTTCCTCAGGCTCTCAAGAGGAAGCCACGTATTACCCAGCAACAGATTTCAAAGTGAAATAGCATTTTAGAAAAGCCACTTATATCTGCTATCCAAGTAGTTCGTTTTTTCAAAATGTGGGCCATTAAAATATTGATGCATAAACAGGAAAGTTTGTTTTCCTGCCTCCTCCAGTTTGTACACATGGGGGGAAGAAAGCAAATCCCCTCTGACCACAGAGGTACAGATGCCCATTTCCTCAGTAAACCACTGGAAGAATGAGGGCAGGAGGTCCTGTTGATTTAAAAGTGTCCAAACTAAGTGTTTTTAATAAGATGCAGGAGAAACCTTAAGCTGGAGGTTTCAGCTGAAGGGCTGAAGGAGAGCTGAGTCCCAAGCCCAGTGCTGCTGCACCATGCAGTGCCAAATCCTGCCTGGGATGAAGAGCCAGGAACTGTCCACACCAAGGGACAAAAACCTTCAGGACCTGGCATGTCCTCCACGACACAGGTGTGATTTCAGAGTCAGTGTCTCGGGGCTGGTTTTTAAGCACGCAGAAAGAAGAAACACCTCAGAAATAAGCCATTCACCGTGCTCCTCCCTTCAGTGCCAAAACACAGACATCATTTTTGTGGACAGAGTTCGATTTCCAGAGGTGAAAAAGGTCTCCAGGAAAAAGCCAGCTCTACCTTCCACTGCTTTGGGCTTCCAGTTTCCATTTGGGTTGGCTTCTTTTGTAATTATGTCCCCCATTAACCCTGACGTTGTCCATTAAACCACCCTGAGATTTCCTCCCCTCCTCCTGGTGTTTATTTTTCAGCAGCTGTATCACACATTCTGATTTAACAAGGTAGTTATTTGCCTTGAGATGAGTCCCACAATCCAGCTCTGCCAGCAAAAAAGCATCTGCTCCCTTTGGAATGTTGTGCAATAGTTTTGATGGGTTTCACACTCGCTGGAGTATCACACGTGCCATGCAGGACAGATTATTTATTTCACCAGTCCCTGCCTATGCTGCCAAAATCCCATTTTTTCTAGGGAAGTCTCATAAATTTTGCATGTTCGTATCCAAATTGTCTGCAACTGCACTGTTCCTTTCTAGTGCTGTGGTCTCTAGTGCTGCATTTGGGAGGATATTTAATTTGGGTTCATGGCCACCACATTGATTCCAATCTTACTTCCTACTTTCAACACTCAGCAAACTGCTCAGTGTCACTACAGACATGAGAAACACTGCTGCTCTCTTTTATAGTCTGTAAAAACAAGAACATTTTAGGATTGGAACAACTGCTCCAAGGTTTCTGTTCCTCATTGACTGCAAGATGTTTTTCCACGGAGAAGAATTTAATCAGGGAAATGTTTCATCCTTACTGGTGCCCAGCTTTTACCTCTCTCTTTCGTTTCCTACTGCACTCAGCAAAGCCACATTAGTTCTATAATGTCTTTGGCCAGATGTTCACACCTTAAAGAAAAACAGCATCCAGGCTGCTGCACAATCTGAGCAGTTTTAGGAATAGCAACTGACAGCCTGATCCCATACAGATGCCCAGCTCTGCTCCTAACCACAGAGCATTCTTCACCCTTCAGATCCTGCCTTAACATGCCTCACAAAAAAAAGAAGAAAACTCTTCTACATCTTTGATGTCACCTTCAAATAATTTATTCCAGTTTAAGAACTTCGCCCCTTACTTCAGAAAAATTCTTAGGGATGGTTTCCATGCCATATCCAGATTTTTAAAGAGTCACTTGTACAACCCCATTGACTTCTTTGACCAGCAAATACACTTCAGCAAATTATTGCTCCCTGTGATTTTAAAAAGCCTTCTATGTGTCGGAATGACTGCAAGGCATTTCAGTGCGAAAAGGAAAGCTCAAACACTAAACTTGAGAGGGTAAATAAAAACGTCCCATAAAAGTTCAGTCTGAGAATCAGTTTCTCAGCTGACCACATTTCCATTTCAACTTTTGTAAACACATAAAATGTTGTGTTTTTAATTACCAAATGCAAAGCAGCACCTCTCCTGTGAACAGAGGTGCCTCGTGCCTTACCTTGAACTGGGATTTCCCAGTACCATGTTACCAGAGCTGGAAATCTTGGTCTCCCATTCCATTAAATTTTTCCCAAGTCTTCTCAAAATTACCCTGTGCTGCAATGGGAGAGGCCAGGAGGAGAACAACACCCAAGGTACTGGGTTGTACAGCTGATAAGGTGCTTCCAAGGGCATGTCAGACCAATTCCAGCCCTGCTGAGCAGTGGTTTCCACCACAAGCAGCTTATCTGGATGCATTCCCTTTTTCCCAAGCTGCTTACAGACTTCCAGGTTCTCCCTTCCCACAAGCAGCTTCCCAGGGCAACCTGGAGCCATTTCCTCAGGGTATCAAATAACACTCAACCCCATGTCTGCTCTTGTCCCAAGTCTTTAAGAAGATCTAATCACCTCAGATCAGTGTCTCCTCTCTGACTGCCACCTCTGTTCTCTGAAGTTCAGCTTCCTGCTGCTCCGAGTTGTCTCCTCACCATGTCTGCTCTCCCACCACGTTGTGCTTCCAACTTCAGAGCACTTTTCTAGCTGCCCTTCACTCCCTGCCACATCCTGCTCATCCTGGGGATCTTTCCCTTTGCTTCATTACTCCTTTTGCTTATTTTAAGATAAAAATGAGAACATAAGAGACCCCATGAAAACAGAGAAAAAAAACCACAGCAAAACCATTGTGGTACTGCTCAGTTTTTCTGCCTGGTTTCTCTTAAGAAGCTTTTCAAAAAGAAAAACCTTTAAAATGATAAAGGTGGCAAGAGAGCAGCAGGAGCATTTCATACCTCAGGTCATCCAAAAGTTCTGCATTAGGCGTCTGACTTAGTCATGAACTCTGGCACAAACACTTCTGACCTCGCTGGGGAATAGGTCTGAACTAAAACAACACTGCAAGATCTACACATTTTTGAGTCATGTGCTTCAAATGAAACGTTCTTGCCCCTTAAACTTGGAGGTCATTGACTGACAGCCTGAACGAGGGGAGCCGACATGAGCAGTGCCCCAAACAGCCACGTCCAGCTCATTGCGTCTCCATTACGCAGCATTTCCACACAATATTCTGCTTGCTAGCAGAAAAGACAGCTTTTCTGCTCTGGCAGGAGGCACAATAACACTGACAGAGGAACATTTGATATGGAGGAAGAGTATGGATGGGAAGCTGCTCAGAAAACCACTTGCAGTGTAAGCGCGTCTTTCCAAGTCAGCTTAATTTCCATGTTCAAGATGCTTCCCAAGATATTTCCCATTTTAATATCTACATCAGCGAGGGACAAATGTATCCTCTAAAAGCAATTTGTGGCTTCAATACAGGCACTCAATGCAGACTAACACAAGCAAAACACCCCCATTCCTTCTCTGAGATAGAGTTATACCAGATAAAGTGTGTGCAAACCAGCCAGCAAAACGAGGTTTTGTTCTTTATTTTGAGGATGCATAAAAAAGTGCTGTGGAATACTTACACTACACTGAGAGGCGACAAAATAAACCACTACCACCCACAAACTTGACTTTTAAATACACGTATCCACCTAGTTCATATATTCTCTACAACCCAGCCCAGGAAACCACTTGTTTTTCCTCCAAACCTGAAAATCAGCAACGGTTTTTGGAAAGGAGGATGTTAAACTAGAGGAATAAAATGTGTCTCGCTTTAACGACTCACCTGAGAATCTATTTTAATTAGTGCAATGTCTGATTTTTCATCAACATCTTTAATTTTAGCTTCGTAAGTCTCCCCGTTCTTCAGCTCCACCTTCACCCGGTTCTTGTTGGTGACCACGTGGGCGTTGGTCACTATCAGCCCATCCTCAGAGACAATGAACCCTGAGCCACTGGCCACAGGAACCTCCCTCTTGGAAAAAGGAAGTCTAAAAGACAAGGGAAATAAAACATTTATTGCTGCTAAAAAGCTGAAAAGTCACAAATCACTCCAAATAACACACAGCCAAAAGGAGTTTGGTGAGTTCTAATGTTTTAAGCTATCTGCTGTTACTCTCATTAAGAAGATAAAGCACATCCATTAGTTTAACTAGTTTTTTTTTTTCCTTGACTCTTAAATTATCCTTAATTCTTAAGCGTGACAAATATTTATTATCTCAAAACCTCTTTGCTATTTCATAGCATCAATTAACATTTCTGGCATGCTGACAGCTGCCTTCAAGAATACAAAAAAAAAAAAATCAAGACTGGGCATCTTGTTTACTTGCGAAATAATTCAATGTGAACCACAGCAGGAGCGATCTTCTCCACCACATCTGCAATAAAGTTATACTTGTGCCTCAGGCTGTTGGGATGTTCTTGGCCTGAAATAGAAACAGAGGACATGTCATGAGTTCTTCAAGTGACTGCGGGAGGGTCATTGCAAAACACCTGAATTAAAAAAAGCCCCGAGTGGGTATCTTTCCCTTCCTTAAAAGCCATCTGCAGTATGATCCCTGGCCCTAGATTTCCCTCCTGCCTGTCTGCAGAGGCAGAGTGATTTATCCTTTGCAAAAATGATCTGTGAAGCCTCCTGGTCTGGAGTGCACCCTGCTGGGCCATGGGGCAGCATGGGCTCATATCCCACTGTGGTGCCCAGGGATGGGGCACTGGAGGAGCACAGGGTTTATTCCCTGTCTGCACCGCCCGCTCTCCCTTTGTGAAAGGGATTTTGTACTCAGATGCCTCCACTGCTGCTCTCCTTTTCTGGATGGTCTACTTAGCTTGGATGGTCTTCTCAGATTAAACAAACGAGCTCTGTTCCTCTGCCAAAATACGCCTTCTTGGAGGTTTTTGAAGTCTCAGGCTGCTGCATTTGTAAAATGCCGAGGACACTGAGGTCCTGACCCCAGAGCAAGCCCTCAGCAGCTGCTGAGAAAGTTTAACTCGGGTACAAGGTTGGGCTTCTTTTCCCACCAGTGCCCCTGGCACTGCCTGACCCAGGAGCCTCTGCCTGGCACCTACAGGTGGAAGCACCTTCCACAGACTCCACACAACTGTACTCAAGGCATCCCTTCCACTGATGCCCCCTGAGGTCCATCAGCTCCATGGAGGGGTGGATCCCACCCTGCTTTGGAGTTACTGAGCCACCCCCAGGGCTATAAAATAGATATAACACAATGCATGAGGACAATGGGACCACAAAGCTCTGCATTCCTGGGCAGTGCTCTAACAAAAGCTCATGGTCACTGAGTATTCAGCAGGGGCCAGTGGGATTTTTAAAAGCAACTGGATACCCAAGTCCTATTGTAGCCAACAGAAAACCTGCCTACACCAAGAGATGTCTAAAAATCTCTGGGAAAAACTCACGATTCTGACACAGCTTCTCCTCCTCAAGCAGTTCGGGGGCAAAACATTCCTTTTTAAAACTGGGAGCAGCTATGCAAATAGGGAACTCCCCCAGGAGTTATTTTGTGTTCCTTCAGAGGAGAGAAACACCCTTTGTTTTCATTTCAGTTTTATCTGGTGCACCCATCTCACGTTATAGAGGTGCAAGCCAAGCCTGTAACAGACTTTCAGAGGAGTATTAATGTGCTGTGCTGCTCCCATCCATCTCTGCCATTTGGCTTCTAAATCCGTGCAGAGATTAAAGCAATAAGCAGCTTGTGGATGCGCTAAGTGCCTTTGATGGTGTAAGAGGACGATTTATTTGCAGAATCTCAGGACACCAAGGACTATCCCATAAAACCATCCCAATACCGAAACCCTGAATGCCCTTTGCTGTTGGAAAAACCGGAGTGGAAAACCGTGCAAATTTTTAAGTACACACTGGAGGCAATAATGATTTGGGAACAAAATGCCACTGCTTTTGACACCAGCCAGACACTGGTTTGACTCAGGGGCAAACATGTTCTAGGTGACTTCCCAATGCCAACCAGCACACGCTGCCCTCATGAGAGGGGTGCATGCTCCACCCAAACACTATCTGTCACTCAAGAATAGGTTTTTTTCTTATTTACACCCTGTGGGACATCTCAAGGTCTTTTTAATGCAGCCAGTCACGAGCAGCAGCCGCAGCAGTAACCACAAAATCCACTGTGCGGTCTCAGATATGTTTATCTGCTTTATGAAGCAGCAACAACGATCAGGAAACTTTTCCCCTCTCCTACTATCTCCTCAAGAGCATTCAGTGCTTTCTGATTTACACATGAGCTGTTGCCCTTGGGCTTTCACCCCAGAGAGGCATAAGGGTTTGCTGATTGAGAAATATCAGTTTACCGAAGGATTTATATTCCCTGCTAGAAATATCTGGTATCAAACAAGTCCTGTCGTTGCTGTAAAGCTGACAATTATAATGGGGATCGTTTTGGAAAACTGCTGCAATAAGAAATGCAGTTTGGAATTGTTCACTTGCATTAAATAGGTGCTTGGACAGATTATCAGATGGGATTAACAGAGCACTGCTGCATCCATCGATACACTTTGTGATCACTGCTTATAAAATGATTTCATCTCAGCTGCAATGCTGCAGACATCCAAAGGTCACATCCTGCCCTTGGGAAAAAAAAAAAGAGAGCTCCACGGATGAGGGAACTGCACAGGAAAAGCACAGCTTTTTTTTTATGCCTTCAATCTTTTTTGCTTTTAGCCATTGAAGAAGAAAAAGGATGCCCAGGCTGTACATGGTAAGACTGCTAATGCTTCACCTCAGAGCTGCCTTCCCTTGGAACTGGAACCTACAAAAGCCAGGATTTCAGAGGCAACAGTGTTTTGTGCATAATCCACCTCCTCATGCAGTCCCAAACTAAACAGCAGAGTGAAAAAAAAAGTTCAGAATTTCCTACTTTGGAAAAGTTAGATAATAAATACTAATTCATGGCATACTGACCCAAAAAGCTCGCAGCAGCTGGCCACGCCTGCCTATTGCTTATGTATTAGGAATTCCTGCATTGTGTAACACAGTTTTGCAACAGCTCTTGAACCTCTGCCCATTTAAATGGAAAACATACCTTTTTAAAGCAAATAAACAACAGTCAAAGTACTAATTTTGATGAATTTATTGATGACTGTTAATGAAAAAAATTCCTGTGAGCTGCTCTTTACCATCGACATAAAAGCTGAAGGCTGTAGTAGAAGTATTAATATAGTGAAAATTTCTTCTATCACTGAGAAAAAGAATAATGGGGGGGGGGCAAAAAATGAGACCAAAATAAGCATGTTTATCATTTGCATATTATTCACATACTTAATGCTTCCCACAGCTGATTGCTCTTTGGGATTACTGAGCCACACGTGGGGGGCTGAGACCTACACTGATCTTTCCTACAAGAAACCACCCCGTGTGAAATTTTACCCAAGATTTGAACCTGGGCACAAACTACTCCGTGGAAGCCTAAATGGCCATAAAAACACCAATATTACAAATTTAATGTGAGCAGGTGCTCATTCCTCAACCAGTGCAGGGCAGTTTCCAGCCATCACCAGCCATGGTAGAGGACAGCAGTGAAATTGAGAACTTCACCAGTTATTCTTTCCTCTTCTCTCTTACATATTTATTTTCCAGCTGTACCAATAACTCAGGGCCTTAGCAGAAAATTTATGTTTTGGTTTTTGGTTGGAGTGGGATTTTTTTTTTTTTTTGGTGAGGATGCTGTTGTTTTGGTTTGTTTTTAAATCATTGAGAGTTGGGCTTGACTAAAGCTCTAGTTCCTAAATACCTTCAGGCTCTGACGTTCAAATCTTCCCAGACTGCTCCTCTTTCTATTTATATGCTGTGTTTTGTAACTCTTTTATTGAACTATTGCACAATGCCCTAAATGCCCACGAGCACGGCTAAGAAACCTTTATTAATGACATTATAAAGATGATTGTTGTGAATTCAGTTAATGACAAAAAAAAAAAATACAAATAGGTTACAGCATGAAGAATTCCCAAGGCAACTAATTCTTCAAGGACTTCAAAGGTGTGCTGGCTGCCAGCCCTGAAATGAAAAGGCAAATCTCTGCCAATTGGCATTAACAGGGCTAATAATCAGTAAACAGACTGCTAGGAGAGCAAGACAGAGTACCAAGCCACAAAAAAAAGCACACCCAGCTGTAAACAACTGAAGTAATTTGGTTTCACAAAGAGGAGCCAAAAAGCAAATTAAGATCTGGGTTCTGGTTAGGTCATTACTGAAAGTGGCATCGATGCTCACAGCTCACACACGCTGCCTTTGGTGGTTATTGTGAGCTAAACTGAAGAGATGTTTTGGAGATAGAAATCTCACCAAAGCAACCTCTCCCCTTCAGCTGGGAGCGCTGTGTCTGCTGCTCTGGACTTCTCTTGGCACAGGGAAGGGAGCAGGTCTTCAAACAAAGCTGTAGGCACATCTCAGTCTCACACGGGGCTTTTCCCCATCCAGTTTTCACCTGTTTCCTCCTTTTCAAAAAAGGGGTTCTGCTTTCCTTCATCAGGACCTTCCCACTGACTGAATTACTGAAAGTGGCATCTACCCATTGTAAGGGTAATTGTCCCATTCAATGGGACTTTTAGACCCAACAACAGGGAGAAAAGACACATCCCAGCAAGCCTGTCTGTGCCACCCTCAGCCCTCATCAAGAGCTGAAGTTTATGGGATAACTAAGGATACTAAACTACCCAGGCTGCAGAAAACACGTTATTATTTCCTCAGGCACTCACCACTTGCTCAACAATAGGTTTGGACACACACAAGGGTTTGAAAGCACAACTTGGGCTTGGGATTCTCTGCAGAACGAAACCAAAAGAGCTCCAGCGCTCACGAAACCTCTGGGCTGCCAGAACCGGTGGCTGCTGACACAAACCACAAACCAAGTTTTGCTTGGAGAACTTCCACCCTCCCAAATAAAACTCCAGCCGCTGGTGTTTGTACAAACTCCCATTCATGCCATATAAAAATGTCCAAACCTCTGACTATGGAGACAAAAAAAAACTCCAGCAGAGGTGTTCAGCTCACGCTGAAGACAGGGGGATCAGCAAGCCCTGCTGGAGAGGGACAGAGAAAATGTGTGGGAATCTGCTGCCACACGTTCTTTTTTTAAATTACAGAAAACTGCAAGCCTAAATATTCCACTTCCTATTCAAGGATAAATTGTGTAATTCACCAAAAAAAGGGTATTACGCAATGAAAATACTAAGAAAATAAGAAACAACATTCTAGGTGTCAGAGACAATTTGCTCAAGGGCAGCTCTTAGGTCATTGGAGGGAATTTTGAGAGGTCTAAACCACAGCACCTTGTTAACAGAGATGCTATTGCATCAGTTATTTTTCCCTCTGTATAATCCATGGAGAAACTCAAGACACTTCACAGATTTCTGGGAGGAAGGTCTGTATTACTGTGGCATCCCTAAAAGCAAAAATATTTTCATAGCCCTAAATAATGGTAGAATAAAATGCTTGAAATCTCTCCAAACAGTAAACTGCACAAATCTGCTCTTCACTTAAAATATTTCCTGCAGCAAGAACCACTGCAAGATTAAAGTGAGGATTTTAAGTAAAATTGCTATTTGGCATAAATGCACACTTGCAAAGGGAAACTATAGTCCATTTTCATCATCATAACATTTAGATGATCAATTCTTTCTTGGCAGCCTTTGATAAGGACTTTATATTTTCCCTGCTAATCCAAAAGCATAAAGCCATCCATTTTAATCACTGATTTTAAACAAACCCAAAAGGAGCTGCCAAGCTAAACAAAACAGGGAATATACACAAAGTTCATAGAACAGAACAGCTCTCAAATTAATGGTAACAGAGGGCAGTTTTCAGACCAGTGTGTGGTCACTTGTATAACAAAAGCATGTTTGAGTAACAAAATAAAGGTGACAAAGTTGCATGTTTTAATTGATACCCTACTCATTCACTACTGGCCACAAATTAATGCTTGCCCTGAGCAGAGCTTAAAAGGGAAATGTATGGAAAATGCAAATGTAGGAAAAAGGGAAAGCAGATATTGGCAAGACAAGAATTTTATCAATATCTGATGTCCCATCCCTGGGAGTGTCCAAGGCCAGACTGGAATGGGCTTGGAGCACCCTGGGATAGTAGGAGGTGTCCCTGCCCATGGCAGGGGTGGGGGGGAGATGGGCTTTAAGGTCCCTTCCAATCCAAACCACTCTGTGACAGTAAGAATTACCAGGCTATATAGGGAGAAATACACACAAATAGACCTTGTGTGTTTATAAAACAAGAAAACAACAGCAAAAAGCGTTTGAAGATAATGAACTTGCAAAGCAAAGCCTTCAGAGAACTTTGGTCCAACCTCTTTAGCCCAGCTTCTTAGTGGGAATCAGACCTCTTTGGCATCCAGCACCAAGGCAGTTCAGGATGTTCTTGCCGCTGAAAATGGTCAGTGGGCAAACTCCTCACGTAACATGCCCACAGCTCTCCCCTAGGAAGTTCCTATATAGTTTCAGATTTACGCTTACATTTTTAGCCAAACAGAAACTTTTCCTACCACTTATCTACAAGGCAGAATAAGTGGGAAGTTAATCAGATACAGAACGTCTTTGTTACAACTCAGCTGCTGAATTACTATAGACCACAGGATTGGAAGGTTCTGCAAAGGAGGAACGCCCTGGATGGGTGCATCTTGGTCCAAGCCATGTTACTCAGTCTCCATGCAACTTGTGAAAAGCAATTTGTGCTTTAGTGTCTTAGATTTATCTCTAAAATGGGCATAGCCCCTATTTTATCTGATTGGAACAGTCTGGGGCTTTAGCAACCCTTGCAGAACCTCACAGGGAGAAAATATGTATATAAAAACTCTCAGGAATGCCAGAAATTCCTTTATAAACCAAGTGCACTGGCTGCCCCTGCAAAACAGACTCACAATTATAGCAGCAAGGAGCAAAAGCCATCAGACTCTGGAGCCGATGAGGCTCAAAAGCAACTGGGTGTCAGCAGGGAGGGCAGGAATCCAGAGAGGAGCGACAGCTCCATCTAAAACAACAGGAAACTGCAATTCCCTCTGTAAACAGCAGCGGTGAGGTGGGAGGAAACCCAGCTTGTGCATAAACAGGCAGGCCTGGAGCCCCGGGAAGGAGGAGCACAGCCCCGGGAGCAGGAACGCGCCGTTCCCGCAGCAGCATTGCCATATTAATACAATGCTGAGGGGGGCTCAGCCGAGATGACAAATGAATTGGGAGCCAGGAGCACTCTGACAAAGGCACAGGGCTCTGGTGGCCGTGCCAGCAGTGCTGGCAGTGCCCTGCACAGGCACCAGGCGTGGCACGAGCAGGGGAGGCAGCGCGCAGGGCGATGCTCAGACACGCAGAATAAAGGTGAAAGCAATTCAGGACAAGGGCAAAGAGAGCCGAGCTCGAAAATGTCATTAACAGCAGCCCTGTGTGAGCTGGAAACACTAAGAAATGTAAGTCAGGTAGTCACGGAAAAGAGTCTGCCCCATTTCCTGCAGACAGAGGAACAGAATATTTCAGCCAACAGGTTAAAGCGGACGTATTCTCTTCTCTGCAGAAGGCTGAAAATACAACAGATGAGTCAGGAAAAATTTCTCCTCTCCTTTTTTTCCAGCCCTGCTCAGTTTGTGTCCCTTCCAAGTTGGGTCATCACCCTGCTTTACCTCCCAGCTCCAGCTCACTACAGGCAGAGGACCAGCAAAATAACATCCAAACGCCCATTAAGTACCAACGATGTGGTAAATCCCATATCCCACATGTAACCAGCAGCTGTCTGATCTTGAGAATTCCTCTTCAAATTATAAACCCATTAAGATCTCATTTTAAGTATGTGAGAAACTTTCTCACTGCATCTTCAGAAGAAATCCCTGCTTAAGAGAGACTTAGCTTCAACTTCCAGGAGCCCTGGTATGAAGACACCAGGGAATAAAAACAAGTTCTCGTTTTCATGCTTCTTAAACTTCTGTCTAACCTAAAAAAAAACCCTCTTGAGGGGAAAGCCTATAAAAAGCTTCCTAAGACACTGCTTTTCTGCAGCTGGAGAAGGCATTGATTTCACCACTTTGCTGTGGCAGGACTTAAGAATGACATGGAGTTGATACAAATAAGGATCAAATCTATAGGAAAAATACAGAAAACCCTCAGAGCAGTAGTAAAACACACAGCACTCCTACTCTGGGGTGTTGTAATTGTACAATACATAAACCCAGCATAACTGTATTGCAAAAGCCTCAATAGCCTGAAAAATCTGTCAGCCTTTGGCAGTGTTTTCTACATCTGTCTCAAGAATCACTCCAAGACCACCCAGATTTGTTTTAATGTAGGCCTCAGAAATCAGCGAGTGGCTGGGAAATGAACCTGGAGTAATGTGGATGTTCCTTTTGCCACCCTGCTTGGAGAGGGGTGCAGGAAGGAGGTGGCACTGCCACTGGTGAGGCAGCCACTGTCACACAGCGCCCTGCTGCTCCTGTAATTCCTCATGAAAGGTTTAAAGGAGAGCAAGTTTCTATTTTACTCTCTCAATTAGGCATTTTTCAAAGATATTTAGAGTTCTAATTACTGTACTCACTGCTCCCCTATCAACAGTAGCTATTTAAATAGCGATATTTTTATCCATGCACCTATTGTGCTTTATTTTATGGGCCATCAGAGTCTTTTTCGTATTTATAAATGGCTTCTGCTTGCCCACTTTCAGTGTCTGAATACAAAAGGAAACAAGGGTTAGCCAAGCTTTACCTTCATAGATTGAGGTCTACCCAGAGATAGAGAAAGGGCAGACATTCCAAACAGTGCCTGTGCTGTCCTGGAAAAAGGAGTGAATCATCCCTTTACCACCACAAATGTTGAAGTATGAGATTCCCGGGGGGTTGTGTTTATTTTGGGGGTGGGATGGTGGGAGGGGACAGACTTGTTTGGGTTTCTCTTCCTTCCTAGTGCTTGGTCCACCCACTTCATCCCTCCTCCAAGAGGACTTTCTGCGGATGCAGATCGACAGATCATCGATGCTGTTGGCAGGGCAAAGCCAAAACTGCAGCCTGCAAGTTTGAGAAATAGAGTAATGGAAAAGAAAAGTAATGGAACATGGAGGAGCAATGCTGGCAAGGGGCAGAAAACCGAGCAGGGACTCATGAAAGCTCAGTTTGCTCCTAGCTCTGCTGCTGGCTGACCTTGAGTAAAGCTCTTTATCTTTCTCTGCCCTAAATTCACTATCTGTGACGTGGGGCAATGACAGCAGCCTCTGGAAAAATATTGTGAGGTCTTCCTAATGTCACCCCCTGCTACAGAAAATATTTCAAATTTTAGACCACTGGGTAACTTCTGTGTGTGGCTACTGGATTTAATTAGCATTCTTTTATCCATCAGTTGTCTGGCAACAAAAATATGTGCAAATCCAAGCACTACCAGAAACATTTTAACCACCATAGCTCTGCCTCACTGGGATTTCTAGCAGCAATTCTGCAAAAGGGGATGCAGGAACTATTCACTGCACATCTCTCTCCCATGTCTCACCAAAAAAAGGCTTTACAAGAGCGAGACAATGGAAAAACTGAGAAACCCTGGTGGGAAAAAAATGCCAGAGACAAGAATGAGGTTTGGTTAACCAATACCACAGAGTTTTATTGGCATTGCCACACCACTGCCTGCAGTGACAGGGTCAGGTACTAGCCCAGTGCCAGCCTGCAGGGCTGCTGTGCAGGAAAGGCAGAGGAAAATGCATCTGCTCACACATGACACAAACATTTGCTTGCTTTTCCCACATTTTCCCTCCAGAATCAAGCTCCTGGCAGAGCATTTGTAACAAATAGCACAACCCAGTTGACCTCCAGCCTTGTGCTTCACCTTCTCAGTGCACCAGGGGGTCTGATATTTACCCAGAAATTCAAGAGCTGCTCTGCCTGCCTGCATAATTCATCCCCAGGTGCTAAAATATGGTAGCAAAGATCTTTGCAGTTCACTAAACTTTAAAATAATTTGTCACCCGTGTCCTGTCTCACAAGCTTGAGATCCTATAACTCTCCTGTTACCTACAGATATGAGGTCAACATCCATTAGTATGAGATCAATTATTTTGTAGCCTTTTGATATACAGGAGTGGAGGCTTATTTTTTAGTTACATTCTTCTCTTTGAAGCAGGACAACCAATTTGGGAATCACGATGAACTGCATCCAGAAGGCAAAATAAAACATTTTTTTCTACATCCTGAGCACAGCCTCCAAAATAATGTCAGATATCCACTTGGGCCCAGTTACAAAGGCAGTGGGACTCACTGCCAAGCTCAGCCAGAGATCCTAGAGGCCCCAGCAGCTTCTAGGAGTGAGGAATGGCTGTATTTACAACACAAGTTAAGTTCCACAGCACCCCAGTTTCTATTTCTAACGTTGCTTTCTTTCACTCCAAGCACACGTAAATTCACATTTGAAAAATATTTTCCAGCTTCTCCTATTTCTTGGATGTCAGAGCCTGGGAGCTGCTCGGGGTATGCTGCCTCCCTCACATCCAAACTGCTTAACAACACTCCTGCTGCTTACTCATGGCCTCAAGTATTCCTGCCCAGTCCACAGGTACCTTTAAATTTCAAAGCCCAGAAGATGAAAGGATTGAATTTTTCCTTGTTCCAAATCTGTATTTACTGACTTGACTGTTTGAAGTCTGGAGACTGCAAAATTACTGCCTGCTCCCCGGGAAGGAAATCTAGATGTGGAGAGGGGAAAAGGTGAGCTTCTTCAGACAAACCACTTCTTACAGTTGCCTCCTCTCCGAGCTGAATACTTGGCTTTGGAAAAGCTTTTTAATCCCACACTTGGGAATTGGTTCTCTTCTGGAAAGATGTTGCTATTTATTTCCATTGCCTTCAGCTGCCTCTTCTCTCCCTCCCTCCCTTCTCCTGCTTCTGCAAAATAGACTGAGGAAAAGTCGGAAAAGAATCATGTTCAGACCACCCAAACAGCAACTGAAGGAGAGAGATGAAATTTAACAGCACTGGAATGCTCATTTGTGCACCCAGACCCTAAAAACCTGATCCTCCTGGGTCATTTTTAATAGACTTGGCACGTGCCAAGTAACCTGCCAAGGTCTCCCAACACTTCTTCAGCACACAAATAATAACAATAAAAACACCACCATGTGCCTGTTATTATCTTTGGGGAAACAGCTGAAAGCCTTGTTCATAACAACAGTATCAACTTCCCTCTTGATAAATATCTGGCAGAGTTCCCAACCTTCCCAGATCTCCCGGCTGAGTTTCTCTCCCTTCCCTGATTATTTATTCCTGCCAGGCTCAGCACTGCCAGCCCATTAGCACTATCAGCACCACAGGCACAGGAATGCAGGCAGGTCCATCTCCTTCCCATCCCCTGCTGCACTGAGCTCATCCTTATGCTGTTTTTGAAGGACTCGTTTAAAGACAAATGGGTTATTGACCTCAGAGGTCCTTTTCTCCTGCCAGACAATTACGCAGAGCCACTTGGATGCAGTTTTGCCTGGTGCATTTCAAAATACAGTCAGCCACTTTGCAAGAAACTGAGTTAGAGAGATTTTTTTCCTTCCCCCTCCCCGTCTCTAGAGCTGTGAAATTAGGAGATGGAGTAGCAGAGTCTGTATCTCAGTGATACACAGCTTTCTAGACTTAGAGCTACCCCTAACCTCACCTCTGCCTTCCCCCCAAGCAATCCAGCTGCAAGGACCTGCTTAATCTAAACCATAAGAGCTCCCTTCAAACCCCAGCTGTGACATCATGCTGTGAGCATGCCTGGGACAGAAGTGGGAGCCACCTGTGACAGATGCCAGCAAGCTGAGCACTGCTGAGGGCACTGGGATGCCACATTAGACACAGTAAACCTAATAAAAATGTGAGGACATATAAAACCAGCTCAAACCCAGGCAGAACATAGCTAGAAAGGGAGAGCAACCACAAGGAATGTTCTTCTTCCTCGGGTTAATGAGGAAAGGACAGATTCAGGTTAGTTTACATTTTACAGTGTGAAAAGCACAACATGGAGCAAAGGGCACACTGTCCCAAAACGCCTGCCAGCACTTGTGGGAAAAATGAGGAAGGGAGGAAAGCCTGGTTTAAGTTGTGTGTTGAGCCTTCTTCCCTTGGTCAGCAGGAGGGATTTAAGGCCACCAAAAACATATTTGCAGAAGAAAAAGAAAACATCCTGCCAGCATGCTGAACCTCACCACTGAATATTGAAGTCTCGTGGCACTGACCTCGCTCCTGGGTGTGGGATGCCCTTACACAGCCACAGTTTCTGCCCAGAGGACATTCACCTTCTCTCTGTGCCTTTGTATTTTCAGGGGTGTTAACTCACACTGAGCTGCAGCAGCACAGGCTCTGAACATCCTCTGGCAACATCCCTCACACTCTGATGGAAAGGGAATGTTCTTTAGTGACAGCTGCAGCTCAGGAGCCCTGTCCAGGCTGCTGCAGAAAGGGCATAGCAGGACGGGTAGCACTGGTTGTGCTGCCTGCAGCCACAGCACAGCTGGACATTGCTGGGAAGGGTTTGTGTTTTTTAAGGCTCATTTTGCACACAGACCCAGAGCAACCTGCTCCTGCCTCTACTGCAGCTGGTATTTGAAGAGATTCCCTGGGAATCACTGAAGGGCAAAAAAAAAAAGAGCACCAGGAGTGGACTGTAATAGATGAAAATTGAATATGACAAAAAGTTTTACTTTATTTTAAGCAATAAACTCGATATTGTACTTGACTAGCTATTAAAATAGTGTGAAGCTTAAAAACAACAATAAAAAGTGCTTTTCAAACCCTTTCCCTACATCCCCATCCCCTCATTTTCCTGGGCCATTGCGTTGTATTGACCAAATTATTTATATGGGTGTGTTACTATGAAAAAAATTGCCAAAGACAACTCAATCCCCAGGTAGAAAAAGCACTTCCAAGGATGAACTCAAAATAAAATTAAAAATTAACTACTTTAAGGAGCCAAATATTAGACAATGCTTTTTCAAAACATTGATTCAAGCACTTTACTCTCCATCCCTTTTTATTTCAGGTTCTTTCTATATGAAAAAAGCTTTGCTAGTAGCGATGTTTGCTCCAATCCAGGGATAAGCATGTGCTACTGGTTGGCTTCTCCAGTACTTTCTTTTTGTTCCAGAGGTGCAACAGGGCAAAATGATTGTCTGGAATTACTCCTGATGGATCTAAAACAGCAGAGCTTTCCCAGACAGGGTCTCTGTGCAGCCTGTGCATTTTCTGTACCCCTCACCAGAGGCACGTATTGCTCCCAGCTCAAACACAGCCCCAATTCTGCAAACGTTCAGCAGAAAAGGTTGAGAAAACAATATTGGTTTCATGAATCGAGAACAAAAATCACAAGGCATTGTCTTACGCTGGGCACCAGGAAACTGTGGCGTGAAAGGTTTAATTGTCTCCGGTGTCAGCAAATGCCAGCAACGTCCCATGGAGCACAACACAGCTTTGACATCGAGGGGACAACCAGGGGTACAAAAATTTGATTGTGTTGACACCAAAGCTGGGAGCTTGATCTGTAACGCAGGACTGGGATTTTGCCCAGCCTGAACACACAGCCACTGTACATCAGAATGTTTTTCTGCTAGAGAGATGATGGCTAAGTGTAGAAAAAGATGTGTTTTAAAAGAAGGGAAGTCCAGAAATGATACAACCTATACCAAAAGAATCAATTCTCATTGAAACAGTGCTGATTTACTAAAACGTGACTACCCCTTCAGAAATAAAGGCCGAATTCATGCTAATTTTTACACATTACCCCCTAATGGTGCTGAATGGCTTGGAAGGGATACACAGCCTTGGCTTAGTGGTTTAATCCAGCCTGTATTAGGGGCTGCATCTTGTGACGATCATCCCCTGCTTAACCCAGCACGGTTTTGCCCCGCCGTGTGTCACATCCTGCACTCACCGCTCCTACAAGACCAAACAGTTCGCCGGGCTGGCTCAGCCCAGCCACTCAGCAATGCCTTTTTATACCGTTTACAAATAATTCGCATCCGTCCTGCAGCTCTGAGTACTCACATTACGTTCGATTTGACTACACTGACAACTAAAGAATGCTGAAGGAAAAATACCACGCATTGTTACTTATCGGCGGCCATCTCCATCCTCAAAAAACCCCAACAAAAACAAACATGGAACTCTAGACTGAGCTTAACACGCTGTTACAGGCTTCTCCCTTTCCAGCAAGTCTTTTATTAAATAATCAGAGTGCATCTGCTGAGCCGGGCCAAGGCAGGCAGCAGCCTGCTCTGCCCACCCCCTTGCTCCAAGACATCTGAACGGCTCCTGCATTCCTGGCTTTATTCTCCGGGGCATTTCCCTGTGACAATGCGCTGGGACGGGAGCGCTCCCGAGTTAATTCTCCAAGTTTTGCTGGAGCCGCACAGCCGGCACCGGGTCCGCACCCGCACCCGCTTCTGGGGGTTTGCACCAGTTTCCCCCAGTTTCTAGCCTAGCATCACCTCTCGGGGGGTGGGAGATTAAGTCGGATATAAGGTTTTTCCCCCGGCGCTTGGCAGCCGTGGCCAAACCGCATTCCTGCTCCGGTTTCTCGCCGAGCTGGAGAGCCCCAGTTGAGCCGCGGCCAAGCCTCGTCTCCGGCTCCTCTCCGCGGTCCCTCCTCCCCGAGAGGCGGTGGCAGCACGGCCGGGAACCCGCGTCCCGACCCGGGATGATCCCGACGGGGCTGAACCTCCGCGCTTCCCCCGGGAACCCGCGTCCCGCCCCGGGATGAGGACGACGGGGCTGAACCTCCGCGCTTCCCCCGGGAACCCGCGTCCCGCCCCGGGATGAGGACGACGGGGCTGAACCTCCGCGCTTCCCCCGCACCCCGGGGCATCCCTCCTGCGCATCCTCACCCTGCCCGCAGGCTCCGCGCTGGATGGCGATGATGGGCGGCTGTCGGAGGCTCTCCGCGCGGCGGCTGGCGGCCCGCAGCTGGCAGGGGCTGGCGTAGGTCACCGCATCGCTGCCGCACACGGGCTCGGTGCTGGTGCACTGGCAGCGCCCCGCGGCCGCCCGCTTGCGCACGGTGGCCGAGGCGGGGACGCCGGCTCCGGGCGGCACCNCCCCCCGGGCTGGGACACCCCCACACCGCCCCCCCGGGACCGTGACAGCCCCCCGGGACAGCGACATCCCCTCCCCGCCGCCTTGGCTCGGGCGGTCACACGGCCTCGGGCCGGCCCTGCGGGGAAACTTGGCGGTGAAAGCACCGAAATCGCGACGGGCGATTGAGATCGGGGGAAAGGCTGATAACGCGCTCCTGCAAACAAGGGAAGGGGGGAGTGAGCACTTCCCCACCCGAGGAATTACGGGAAAGCAATCCAAAGTAAGCGCCGATAACGCTTCCAGCTGATAAGGGGATGGGGAGAACGCGGGGCCGCCAGACGGTCCCATAGTAGAAGGAGTGAAGCGATACATCCATTATATGTAAATAAATGCAAATACCAGGCATCCCCACCGGGAATGCCTGGTATTCCCGCACACGGCCACCCGTGACATTCCCGGCTCCGAGGGATGGGAGGAAGGATGCTCCCGACCCTTATCCTCGGCTCCGCTTCACCCGAGATGCTCATAGCCGCTGGGAGAGGTGGATACCAGCAATTAGCAGAGGGTTAATCAACCGAAATAATAATAGAAAAAAAAAAAAAAAGGTCGTTTTCCACCATCCCACAAGCAGGCTGATCCCATTTATCCGGCAGCTGGGCACCGGCCAGAACCTATGGACAGCGGCCCCTCCGCCATCTGCTCTTCGGGCACATACAAGGAGCTCTGAAAAGAGGTTTAATTACAACCAAGTGCCCTCCGAGGGACAGGGCATCCCTGCCAAAGCTGGGAGGGAACGGTTTAACAGAGCTGGAAACTGAGCAAAGCCAATTTTTTTTTTTTTTTTTTTAATTACAAGCCGATTAAACTTTTGAACTGACTCCCAATCTATAATTATTTAAGCGTACCTTTATCAGGCACCGATAACCAAGCAGCCAATGAACTTTACAACCCATTCGGTAAGAGGAAATGCTGTTAACTGTTAGATGAGCTTGCAAGCAACTACATTAATACAGAATAATTCGAAGTGTTTCCTCCTAGGAGAAGTTCAACAACGAGCTACTTGAGCAGGTAGAAGCAGCAACCCAAGCACTAGACTTCAAATTGTTCCAGGGAACATCATGAAAACTTATCAAACGGTGTCAAAACTTACTAAACTGCTTGGTTAGTACCTGAAGGTGGGGAATCATGTATATTCCAATGTTCCCAGGTAAAGTTCCAGTGTGAACTCTTTTCATCTGCTGTTTTCCAATAACTTCTATGCTCTGCAAGAAAGATTTCAGGAGAATTACCTATTTTCAGTAGTGACCCAAGTAGTAAAATGGAACTATTCACAGAAAACTGATTTAATATTAAAATCAGTAATGCTAAAAAGTCTAAGAAAGGGTTTGAAAATGTTTACAAGTTTAAATCTGTTTAATGTATGTATATACACATACATATATATATAAAAATATATACACACTCCCAAATATATATATATATATGGATAGATAACATGGCAAAATGCTTCCAAGTTATTAATTATCCATTGCTTATTGGCTACTTTTAATAACCTTTGGGGTTTTATAAGCTTGGGGGTTTTTTTTGTTTGGTTTGGGTTTTGCCCCTTTTTAAATAAAGATAAATGTAAAGAAAGATAAACTGCTTTTGGTAAGAAACAAACAAGCCCCCACCACACAAAAAAAACACAAAAAAACCCACCACAAAACAAACCAAAGCAACCAAACAAAAAAAAACCCCACCAAACAAAAAAACCCAAAACAACAACAACAAAAAAAACATGTTCAGGAAAGATCTTATAAGTTCCTATTTGGAAGCAGGAAAAAAATATTCAAAGATCAGTGAGTTATTGTGGTGTTTCATCCTCCCCAGCCCAGAAAGGCTCTCTGCTTTCCTCTGACATTGCTGTGCTCAGATAACTTACTGTTCCAACCCACAGGAGCCTTATCTCCACAGGCAGGAAAAAAATTACAGGCGGTGGGAAAGCTCCAGGTTCTGTCATCCTCTCTCCGTGGATGGTTGTGTCTCTTTTTATCTCGGTATTCTTTGATAGTGGTTGTTCTAGAGAGCAAAGGTGTACAATTGCTTTTTTAACAAGTCAGCACTATAAGCTCTTTTTGCTAAGAATGTAAATCTTCTATTGAGTATTGAAAATATAAGATATTATATTAATTTTATAGTTGTCATGTAGGTACACAAAAACCTGAATAATTAACATCTCACTTTCAAGAATAACTGAGCTAAGTCTTTGGGGAGGTTAATAAACCAGTTTACCAAAAAAAAGATTTAATTGTCTACCTGATCTCTGCACAAGTGCCATAGACCTGAGAGGCACTGCACACCCAGCAATTATTATTTCTCCTCCACCTGACACAGAACAGCTCCCTAAGCCAGCAGACATTAACCACCAGAAAGCTCAAAAATGCAGTCTGAAAAACACACTCCAGAGACTCAGTGGTAAAATATCTCATCTCCTACTTTTCAAAAGGAACTGGGTGATAGGAGGCTCCACCTAGAGATCACACGCTAGAAATTGTCCTAGAGGGATGGAAGTTTGGATACTGCTGTCAGGGATCCAGGGATGCTGTGCCATCCAGTGGTGCTGTGCCAGCCCACCCTGCCCTGCAATGTGACCCTCGGAGCACCCGGGCACACACGGAAAGGGTGGGAAGCAAATAAAGGATGGAAAAAGAGCTCACTTGGCCAGAGAAAAAAGGGTAAAGTCTGGGTCTAGGAAGGTCCTGGTCAGAAAAGAGGATGAAGGAGTTTTGGGAAGGTTGGAACGCTGATAGTCTGAGCAAAGTCCAACATCCTGGACTTTGCAGAAAGCTTTTCTAGCTTTATTCTGTTTGCTTCATTATTATTATTATCATTTTGCTTAATTCCTTAATGTCTTCCTCTCAGATTTTACGGGGAAAAAATGTACCGTCCCTACTCCCATCTCTCAAAAAACCCAGGACTTCTCTACTTTAATGTAACAAGAGAAGTCTTACAAAAACTTAAAGAAAAAACAAACCTTCTTTTAAAAAAATGTGCTGGATTCATTGCTACATACGGAGGGGAAAAAATGCCATTGCTTTGAAAGAGAATGGCTGCAAACCAGAGAATTTAAAGCTCTATGTTCCTTTCCAGATATAATCTCACCCTGGTGCTTGACAAGCACTAAGTGTTGGCATAATTTACAAACTAAATGAACCATCAGGGTGCCTTTTGTAAAGCCAGACACGAACCCAAGCGACCTGCCCCAAGAAACAATTGCTAATGTGCACCGAGCGCGTCTTTGCGGTCAGGTGGCATTTCCTTCCTGTCGGAGGGCAAACCTACGAGCAGGAGCGCTGCAGACTGTGAAACAAGCGCCCAAAGTTTGTAATTTATAGAAAAAAAACGCACTGCGAGCTCGCAGCTGACACCCTTGTGTTGAGGGCAGACGTGACTCAGGTGTCACCATCGGGAGGACGCCGTGCGACAGAGTGGTTTGAATTCTTGCAAGATGCCTTCACCGCGCGCAGTGATATGCAAAACTCCACTCGTTTGAAATGCAAATCCCTAATTACGGTGTCAAAAGTGACATTCTGAAGAGCGGCGTTCAACAACTACTACACCATTAGTAGTGCCTTCACAAATGAGTACCAGTTTCTTTTCCTCGGAGGCTGCATCGAAAATCCGAAGGGAAAAATGCAGGCAGGCACAACTCACAGGGCAGGATTCAGGTTTAACCCTTCCTGAGAGCTGCCTTCAGTATTGCACTGGAAGACCTCAGAACCACTTTAGCAGATCACTGGTTTGGAGCTTTGAACAGTTTATACGCTGTTATACAAAAAATGAAACTATTAAAAGGTAAAACTACACACAGAGAGGGCTTCACTTTTTTAATTTCAACTTTTAGACTAAAATTCCCTATACAAATCTCCTTTCATTTCTTTCTTCCCTCTCACCTCTATTTAATATGGAATTGTTAAAATGACAGCAATATTTCTGTTCGACACCTTCAGAATGCACATACTAGGTGCACTCTATAGTTTCTCCACCCATTATAATACTTCCTAAAAAAAATAAAAAAAAACTAGGCTAAAAAAGAGCAAAAATGACAAAAACAAAACAAAAAATCCAAAACCCAACCCAAACCAAAACAACAAACAAACAAAAAACCCAACCTGGAACAATCCAGTGACTCAACAACTGAAGTCTCCAGATGAGTTTTTACGTATGAAATACATTTTAAAAGCAAATACTAGACCTGACTGATTTTATAGCTGGAGTGTGACCCCTAGGTGGTGCTGACACCCTGTTATTCCACGAAGCTAAGGAATATTCCACTTTATTAAACTGTATCCTGGAGCATCATCCCTCAACAGCTGCCTCCAGGAATGTGCAGTCAGAAGTCAGCAGCTCCATTTTCTGTAAATATTTTATTTTAACAAAGTGGGTTTAAATCTGTAGCCATCCAGAATAATTTGATTTTCTCTTCAGTGAGGGGGCAGAGTGCACAGCCAGGTGGTGGCAGTGGAATCTGATAATTATGTACAGTCTGTATTTCAGGAAAGCATTTCTGAGAGAGAACCTCTCTTATGCATCAATATAAAGACAGAAAAATGCATGATATAGTTTGTTCTTTTTTCCCCTTTCAGATGGTGCCTGAATGTTTCCAAATAATAACTTGATATTACTCTGCACCACCCCTTCCTTTAGTCCAAAAGTAACCTGATAAGTATCCCCTGAACAATATGTAAAAACTTCCACAGAAGAAACTGAGAAGAGCACAAGAAAATCGACTCAGTCTGTTCAATTTCATTCTTAGGCTACAAAACCTGATTAGATTTGAAGAATTAAAGAGATGTTATGGCTGGATAAAGGAGAATCTGATCTCTTACATGCTGAAAAAGAATATATTGCTCTGATTAAATACTTGACATGATGCAAAGAAACTCAACAAGATGCTATTTTAAGTTACCCAAACTGATTTATTGACAATTTAAATGTGACATATTTACAGCACTGTTTCTAAAATAATTTAACAATTTTCATAGATTTATAAAAGTACTGATAAATAGGAGACCCTGACAGTGACCAGCCACAAATATTTCCCTATGCTACTGAACTACAACAGTAGTTCTTTTCTTTTTTCGTTTTTCTCTTTTTCCCTCTTTTTGTAAGTCCCATAAAGGAGCTGCTTTACCTCTACCCAATGTGTAAAACTGCCAATACCAAAATATAATAAAATGACCATGCAGTGTGAAAGCTGTACCAGAGCAAGTGATTTCAGATGTTAGACTACAGTAAAAATATTACAATGCAAAGTGTCTTCCACACAGAATGTACTTGTGAAAAAATAAGCTTTTAAAGAGCTATTGGTTTATTTTTATAGAAATTAAAACCTACAATACTAGTACAGACATTTACAGTAACTTCCAATTCTGTGCTAGTTTTCACATACATCTAAAGAGTCAAACAAAACCAGTAATTTACAGACACCACTGCCTTAAGACAGTGGTTAGTTAGCTTATGGATTTAAAAAAAAAATAAACCAAAACCAAAAGAAGGTGCTGATATAATTTAAGGTTTTAAAATTAATATTCCATTCTTATATGACACCAATTATTCTATCTTGGGATCAACAAATTGCTGTGGTAAAGCCATCCATATCTCTCAAGCAGGAAGTCAGTTTGGAAGTTGGAGAGAAGATGGACTTGCCTGATATGTATCTTAGGTTCCAGTAGACACAGAAAGTCTCACAAAGCTGGACAATTGGGATCACAGTAAGCAGCAGCATGAGATATTTGTGGGGTTGGGATTAAAGCAATCATTTTCTTTCCAAAAATGATGAAAAGTACACACCATCTAATTGAATACTTGAAATGTAAAGGTTCTCCTCGTTGGCATCACTGATGCCCCATAACACAATGTACACAAACAACAAATACTCACTTTTTAAGAACACATATTGCACAGCAGTGGGTGCAACACCAGAACACTGGTACCCCTGGCATAAATCTTGTTTTAAAGAGCTGTTTCAAACTATGCTATCCAGAGCAACTCCAAGCCAACGCTCAAACCCAGTAAGAATGGTTTGTGTACATCACTAACCCAAAAGTGTTTCAACAACGTGAGAGAAAACACAGGCACTTCAGATTCTTAGTGCACCAAAAGTTATAGGCCACGATTGCAGGACTAGGAACAGTTCAGTACCAATAACAACAAAACTAAACAACGAGCTCTTCCACTGATCAATACAGAAACAAGAACTGTTCACAAAGCACTGGGAAGGAAACCATTCTCAAAACAGTAACCAAACAATACATTTAAGAAAACATAATTGCTGCAAAGCCTAATGTAACACAACATAAACCCTACTTAGTTCAAAAGATCTAAAGTGTCCAAATTCCAAAGTCCAAATTCTCTTCTCCCCCCTCCAAAACACCACTAACATGCAGTCCACGGAAATCCAAATGTGCAAAAAGTTACAACCCACCTTTAGGAGTGCATCAAAAATAGGCTGACTATTCAAAATATTATTTTAGTGGAAATTTTACAGCACCATAACTAGAATTCCAAGGGAGTTCAGAATTCTTGTTCTGATAACAAATCAGTTGACACTGTTGATCCTAAAGAACAGAAGAAACATTTTTGCATTTCCTGGTATCTGAAAGTCACGGAGAGAAAAAATTCTCATATATGCCTAAGATCTTACTGTAGTTTAAGATGAAATTAAATAATCACATTTGTTGGCAACAAGTTCTCCAAAATAGAGCATTAGCTGCAAATTTAGCAAATCTGCCAGATTAGGAATGAGAAGTTGCTGGTACCTTGCTTACTTGCAGAAGTACTTTTTTCTCTTTTTTTTTGTATGTGTTTTGGGTTGCTTTTATTTCCTAACTTGTGCAGTTTGGCCCCTCCCTAGTAAGTGATTTACTATCAGGCTTTGAGAAAATGCCTAAGGTCCATTTCTGACCCTCAGCTGCAAGGCAACACACAAACACATTATATATACCCATGTGTGCACAGAACACACACATACATATATATAACAGCAGTGCTCCGGTTTGGTTTTTTTTTGTTTTTTTTTAGTTCTCATTTCCTGGAATTTTTCTTTGGTTCAAAGTCCGAGCAAGGAAATTAAAGGACCGAACAAATGGATCATTCTCCAAACACTTCCATCCCTACACATCACTAACTGGAAGGCTTGCATCATCCAGATCCACAAGGCCAGGATCCTGTTCCTGAGTGCCATTTTTGCTCCGGGGTTCCCAGGGGCCCCGTTCAGTCACTTTGGAAGTTGATTCTCTTGGAGCGACAGCCTGGATCTTGTAGCTCCCTGGCTTGGCCTTGGTAAAAGACTCGTGAAATCCTCGCTTCTCCAAGGCAGGGGGTTTGGGGTGAGGGGTTGGGACCAGAGGGCTGCCGTGAGGGGCTGTGGAATGTGAGCTGGCTGCGGCTGGGCCGGCAGGACGGGCAGCATGGCCGGGTTCGGAAGAAGACTCGGGATGCTCCTGGAAAAAGAAGGGAGCGTGTCAGATGAAGTCACTGATGTCACGTTGGAAAGATGCAGTTTCAGACTTCACACTCACAAAATAAAAAAAATATCGAGACAGAAAATACACAAAGCGAAGCATCAGCCACGGCAGCAGGAGGCAGGTGCTTTCTCAGGCACTGCTTTACTGAGTGTGAGCTCACAGCATGTGACAGCAACATCAGCTGCTGCATCTAATGAAACTAAACTCTTAAATCAAGCACAGCAGCTCTTTAGGTTTTATAATATAGTCCAGAAAATTGAGGCTCCTCATTTTACTAAGATGTTAAATAACCTTTTGAAGATACACATTTTAAAGGGCAGTGAAAGTCACATCTTTCCAAAAGAAAAATGTATTCAGACCTACTCATATAAATCAAGCACTCGCTTGTATCCTGAAGCAATGCACATTTTACTGTTCCCTCTTCTTGGCATATCAAATCTTCCCAGTTTGTCCCAGGGACCAAACATAAATTTTATGCTATCTAGACTACATAAAAATTTCCAAAGTTAACAACCTAGAAAAAAACCTGATACTTCAGCTACTCCTTCCAATTGTCAAGTTATTATTTTGTGTTTATTATCATTATTCTGCTGACCTTTACATAACTCTGAAAATAATCTTCCACCACTTATTTACTGACAGAAACCAGTTCCCAGACTACCTAGGAATGATTTAGCTGTCTGAAGCACAGGCATGGAATGCCATTTGGATGTCCTAGGAGAGCCTGACCCCCAGAACAGGAACAAGAAGTTCCCTGGGTTCTGCACTGCATCTATCAGTTCTGTCAGGATGTCTCAAGTCCCTGAGCCAATGCTCTGATCCAAATGCTGTGTGATGTTGCAGTGAACTGTGTGTGCATTAGGAGCTGCAGCTGCTGCCAGTTCTGCCGTCACCAGTGTTAGTCCAGGAACTAAAGGAGTCTGCCAACCCATGTGCACACACAAATCAAAGCATTTCTCAAGCACATTTGTTAGCAAAAAAAAAAACAAAACAAAACCATCACAGATGCGTGTCCAAGATGCAAATATACATCCTAAATTAAATACTTATTTTTTTCCACAGTAGTTTTTTAAGTTTCTTTTAGAATGTTATGACATTCTCATGATGTATGAATTAATAAATTTAATCAAAATGGATTCTGCCAAGTCCTACCATATTTCTTTTTATAAATGTTTATAAAAACGTTTAATGTTATTGGATGGAGCTATGCAACTTTCTTTTGGACTTGAGTTTGGTGTTGAATTTCACTGAAGTATTTCACATCATTTACATTGCCTTATTTCATACCTGACTTGATACCCAACTTGAGGAAAAACGTTTGCTTTAGGAGAACATATGATTCAGTGATTTACCTACTTTATTCTTCTTACTATTAATAATTTTAGTTCACCCAATAGGATGAAAGGGATATTAGGACAAGACCTCTATGAATTTTCACTAAGCTGCCCTGAAGGATACTCAGATTTTACTACCCACAGTGGCTGTAATTTCACAGTTAAGAGACTGTGCTGCTGCACTACTCCTAAGGTGCACTGCTTTGAACAGTGCATCGATTATACATTATAATACTTCTTTGTTTGAACTAATCATTTCATGCAGAGACCTTATAAGCCATGCAAATCAGGCTATTATAGACCCTTCCAAATCCTAGAGTTACAACGTGCATGTTCTGTGTGCACTCATCTGGATTAGTTTGTGGGTAGCTTCAATTTAATCTTGCTTTTGCGCAGATTCAAAACAAATGTAAAGTAAAATGGAAATATGAACTCTCATGCAAATTAGCTTTAGTAGTTTCCTGTTAAAGTGACACGACATCATTTATATTTAAATGTTTACTGTGCTTTCAAGTATAAGCAGTGGTTTTGGCGTTTTGCATTTCCAATCATTTTAAAAGCAAGAAAAAACAGTGCAAACCTGCAAGTGAACGATATTATTGATGAGTTAGTTTTCAGTAATGGTAATGACAACAGGTAGCATTATTTTTTAGTCTGTTTTATAGTGCAAATTAGTGTCTAGTCCTAGCCCTCTGTTAAGAAGGCAAGTTTCCATGAGAGCCCACATACGTGCTGCATTCACCAGTTCTTGATGTATACCTCTGTATACAAGGATTCGACAGCCTTCTGGCCTGCCGCATCTGGAACACAGTGCAAAGCTAAGATTAGAGTCACCTGGACTTGGGAGAGAGGACAACAGAGGGAACAAGAAGTGATGCAGACAGTCATAGCTACATTGCTCAGTTAGCCCCACACACACACACAAAAAAAAAATAAATAGGAAAAAAAGCATACAGAAAGAAAGGTTACCTGCGTATTTTCATTGCCCCCAAAAAGAGAAAATTTGTAACAGGAAGTTTTGTTTAAACGCATGAAGCAGCTACCAAAAAAATAGTTGAGAGCTTAGGCTGAGTTACCAGAAACATGGTATCAATGCAAATTTGTAGTCAAAAGCCAAGTTTACATTATTAGATTTCAGATTATGGGGGTAATGATATATTCAGTTTATTACAAAACATCCCACAGTTAGAAAATGAAAAACACAGCATGCAACATCTGAACTGTGAAGTATTCCTGGTGCTATGCCTGGACATACTTGGAGACACTGTGACACCAGAGTAACTCCCACTACTTTCCACAAGTTAATGACCTCGGTACTAAACATCTAATATGGTTTAAAGGCAGGTAGGTATGAAATGCTGGCATCCACGTGGCTTCAGAAATATTAACACTTGTCACAGTGCCCCAGTTCAGTACTGCAAGATACTGTTCTCACTGCATTTCAACAGCAAGAACTAATTCATGTGAGCACAGATCTCTTAAATTTCCATCTGTATCTGCAAATACAATAAACTATCAGCAACAGAGAACAACAGTTTAGCAGTGAGAGTTGTTACAAAAAAATTAGGATATTGTCATTTGATAGCAAAATGCAGCAATTAGCAGAAACACCTCGCAGGAATTAGAAAGTTTTAATTTAACTCCCAAACTAGCAGTAGTGAGGGAGATCACACTGGACTTCTCTAGGTTAGCACTGCTTTATCTACATGTTCAAGACAAACAAGGCACAGAAAGTCACAGGTAGGACTAAAAAAAGTGCTCAATTAAAAACACCAAGTATTTGATACCAGTCTGGTTGAAAGTTCATGCAAAGAGGCCACATTACTACAGGACAGGAGAGAGGCAAAAGGAAAAACCAGAACTGAATGGCACAAGTGAACGTGAGCTAAAGGCATCTCCTGGAGGTGCAGGGTGACGTACAGAAGCTGCTGATCTCCCAGGTCCTCGCTGTGCTACGATGGCCCCAGAAATTGCCTTTATCCAGCTGTGCATGTCCTCGGGGCTGTCAGCCTGCAGCAAACAACACCACGTTCAGCTCTCAGCCTGCCCACTGCCCCACCACATGCAGCAGCACAACAGCCTAACCCTGCTGTTCAGCCTCCTACTGAAACCCACAGGGATTTTATTTCTTAACCCAGATGTTTCTTAAGGTCTTATTCTGAATATACCATTAAATGTATATGTCTATATAAAGTAATAAATAAAATATCCTGAAGATCACATTCCCCCTGAAAATCATGGCACAGCCAAAGTGTTGCTATTTCACTCATAAAGTTGTCTTTAACTCTGGCAATCTCTTGGGTTTGCCCAATGTTATAAAAAAGAAATTACCTGCACATAAAAGGTTCGAGAAGTTGTTACAATTTCAAAGAGATTGTCTCTCATCATTATATCACTGCAAATGAAATAAAAAAATACTTCAAAAGCAAGTACAACTTTCCCACTGTATTTTAACAAGACTGTAGGGCTGGCAGAGAATCAGAGCATTTGCTGTCTGACTTTTGCATTTATTTATCACTCTACTATTGTTTTTTTACTAGCCCTGAGACTTTAGTTTACCAGTGGCACACATGCTACTACATGTATTTTTAATAGTAAGATTCTAAATCATATAAAGTTAAGTCTAAAAATATTTATCATACATTTTTAAAAGGAACATTCTAATCATATGTGAAGCTTAAAAATATTTATCATTCTAGTCAAATTTCTGTAAGTAGCTTGCTAAAGAAAAAATAGAAAAATCCATATCACTCAAGTGCTACAAAAGCAATTATTCCTTGGTATAATTACCATTTGGTAGGAGGGAAACAGCAGGATAAAGAGTGTTCTCAGCCAGATTCAGCCATCTAAAATGAGTTAATGTCCTCTAAAGGTTTAGAAATTATATAAGCAGAACAGAGACTCCTGAAATTGCTGCCTCACATCAGACAGCACCCACAGATCTCTAACTCTTCGTTCCATGATATTCCCTTGTTCCACCCTTGTCCAAATGTACAAGTTTGAAACACATTAATACAGAACCTTCAAAACCCACTTAATGCACAGAACTATGTGCTGTTCCTTAAAGAGGGAACACCCCACATGCACACATCAAGTGAAGTTATTGAACAGTTCTCCAAGGAGCAGCCTGGCCATGACCAAGCAAGGAATTCCATCTCATGTAATGGCATCAGTGCTTCCCTCCTCACCTCTGTTTGCATTCCTGAACTTTATGGACCTCCTTTAGTGGTATAACCCTGAGAGGTTCCTTTTCCTGAAAAGACAAACATATTTACATATTTTAGCACAGTGTATCTAACAACTAGAACTGAAAGCCAGGGGCCAGGACAGCAGACTTACATAAATGAGACTTTCAAGGCAGTCACTTATGATAAAAGTGATGTCAACCAAATTTCATTTGCTTTTGTAAGTATTAAACCAGCCATGGCACTTGCAATGAAGATGAGGACAAAGCAAGAAGTAAAACCCCCCAAAACATTAGTTCCATACCATAATGAAGACAACCACCCTGTCCTCTTCCCCTAACCAAATCAGACAACTGACTCTGGCCTCAAGCAGCTCATTTCAGTAAAACTGTGATTACATTAATTTGCTATGAAATGCTACCATAAAAGATGCTTTGTTAATTGGACTGCATGACACAGCTTTAAGTAAGATTAACTGTATCCTGTACTTAATACAATTAAAAGTAATACAAAGGAACCAGTCCTGTAACACCTGTAAGAGAGCAAGTATTCTCAAAGCATTTGGAAATTCTGTTACCATAACAAAAATAAGTGTTAAAGTCTCACACAACAGGAAAAAAGTGAGAACATTCTAACAGAAACACTTTCACGTTTGCCATGACAACATAATGTCACACATACTATTATTTTCCGGTGGTTGTTGCAGTAAACCACAAACAAACAACAACTTCTTTTACCTCCTACTGTGTTTTCTTTAAGCCAAGTTACAATGGCTTGCTTCAGCTGGTTACAACTTCCAGATGAAACAAAAGCTTTCAGCTCTGGAATGACTTCCCCTACCATTTCTATAACAGATACTTAGGAGGTTTATGCTGAGCAAACAGCAAATGTCACCCAAATGTAACCAGCCTTGAAGAGATGTTTTCATTAGATCATTTTTCTCTACAGCAGATCAAATGTAGAGAGTTTAAAACCCAATGTTTTCAGTGATTGTGCTCCTCTTAGCCTCCTCTCTGTTGTTCTTAGATTCAGTCATCCTTTACAATGCATTTTCAAAGTAACACATCAGCTGTGAACTGCAAGACCATCTCTGGAGGACAGACACCTCTTGGAGGGAAAACCTCAGCTCAGAAATGATCATTTTCTGAGTCTCATATTGCCTGCACTCCACTATGCTCCTGTGGACAGACACAGGCTCAAGGAGCATGATGGAACACTACAAGTACAGGTATTTCTACCATCCTTCTATTGTTCTCTCCCACAGCACAATTCTTCACTGGGTTAGAACTTGTTTGTGAGCAATGTGAGCTCATATTTGTTTTTTAAATAAAAATAGAGGGTTTCTCACAGGCAATGAGTCAGAATTGTTCTGCTGACAGCTCAACAAAGATAATCATGCAAGATCAAACTCCTGCTACCGCTGGAGATGCCCTCATTAGAAATAAAATCAAAGCTCACTTCAGAAACAGACTAAAATTTGGGTTCTTGACATTTTACATCTTATGTTTGGCCTGTAAACTCAATTCCTCTGAATTTATAATACTCTACAACTCAGGTTCATTCCTTAGGTACAGACTTTTTTACACTTAGTCTATTTTCCCAGAAAAAGAATCCCACACTTAATTGTCTTCAGAGCCATTTTTTTTTAAGTGAAGCCTGAAGGCACTTAACATCTGATCAAAATCAGTCAAAAACATAGAGTGACAAGGGAAGAAGAAAGGTCACAAAACTAAAAGAAACTCTGCAAGTGTTGCTGCTGAACAGAAAATCAAGAGGTTTTTGTCCATCTTGGCTGCCCTAGTGAAATAAGTGTGTGGAAGAAGATCCCATCATCCATATGAGAAAAGAGAATTCTAACTTTAAATGAAGAATTGCAAGATTCCAGTTTTGTCTCTCCCACAGGGATCAGCTATTTCAACAACATAATTAATTATGTGAGAATGCACAAGGTACTAATACAAAAATCAGGGTAACTGCAGACTATATTTTATTACTGTTCTCCAGTGCCCTACAGGCAGCTTCCCAAACAGATTGGAGTATAAATTAACAGCTGCTCCATTAATTTTTTTATTCTTCCCAATCATGAAAAGTTATTACAGTGCAGACTCAAGAGCTGCAGGAGCACATTTTTCAAACACAAGCATATTCCTTCAGATTTTCTTTCAGCTATCAGTGGAAAATAACACAGAATTGGAAACTTACCAGCTCAGATTTGAAATATCCTATTGTGTTTTCATCTAGCTGAAAATATCTTCTCTTCCAGTTCTTCATCTGTGAAGGGAAAAGAAATATTTATACAATTTATATATAAAATAAAATATACTTACACGTCATGTATTATGTATATATTGAATTATATTTATAATTCTAATTTTTATTTATAGTATATGATATTTTGTAATGCCTATTTATTAATAACTATTAATTTTGAGTTATGTCTTCATTACAGTTTATTATAAATTTTACAGTTTAATATGTGTGGTGTGTATGTATCTTTGCTGCCCCCAAGATAATTAAGCTAGACTCTGCCCAATCAAATAATTTTCTTTAAGCTACTATCTTCTACAATTTGTTCAAACTGTAGAAACTCAGCAGCACAAATATTCTGTAGGAAAAATTGAAAGACAATAAATCACGGGTTTCTAACTTATTTTTAACTAAAAAAGGGATGTCACAAAAAGAAGCTTCAGAATCCAAGATAAAAAGAGTCTGAGAACTCAAAGATGTGTATCTTGCTTAATCTGAACTATCTGTTCCTTCTTCTAGCAAGGCATCACATGAATAGCTCCACTTGTGTTAATCAGTCTGATAAGCTGCACAATTCTTCCTCTGAACTGAAAAATCAGCTTTTTCTAAACATTTTACTGATTTGAAAAGCAGGCACTGAACTTCTGTCCTAATTCAGATGTTTTTAATAAGCAAAATAAGGATTTCAGTTCCCAGCTGCATGCACTAACCACAACATGGAGGTCTGTGCACACACTTTGCCTCTCTGAGGTATCTTCAACATCATCACACTGAAGAGAAGTAATGCAGATATAAATTAAATGCTACTGGAGGATAAGTTTTATCTTTAGTTATCCTTATTACTCGCAGTAGTAATAAAATTACTGGTGATTGTCTTTTGTTTTTAATAATACTTACCACTGCTCCTTGTTTTACACAGTAACCAGCTTTGATAATGGCATTATCTGGGGGATGCTTAGCAGCAAAATAAGGAAGGTGACTTTGTGACCGCTTCAAATAATTCCTGTCAGCCCCTTCACTGCCCTCACTGACTTCTTCTTTCTGGAAAAAAAGCAGGAAAGTCCAGAATACTCTCAGGTTTTTTTTCTAAAGGTGAAGGAATAACAATACTAGTTATAATAGGAAATAACTGTATCATCCCATGCTCACAAATCCCATTTCCAATTTGAAAGAACAAAGTATTTTAACTGATTTCCAGAGACAACCAAGACTCTCCAAGAGCTCAGTCCTTGTAAGCTCCTTTTAGAAGCTAACTAACAAAGTGCTGAGTACTTCCAAATAATATTGACAAACACTCAGTAAAAAACATGGTACAGATTTAAACTCATGCATGTATTTAGTGCAAACCTGTAAAATGGGCACAACACTAGAGGTGGCTACAGCAAATGAAAAGTTACTTCTAGGACTACAAGACATCAGAATTCACCAACTTTTTTAATGCAGTTTGGGAATATACATGTCATTCACATGATATTCATCTAATCTGTGACTGTTTTCAGCTCAGGGAACTTTCAGCAACAGATTCAGTTCTATCGTCAGCACTGCATAGATTCTACTTCTATAAGCTTGTCCAGCATCTCAAACTTTTTTGCAACTTTTCCTTGCAACTTTTTTCCACTTTTTTCCTGTTAAAGGGGCAGAGCTTTATCATTGTTAACACGAACATTTAATTTCACACACACATAAATATTATTATTATAGTAACAGGTATGTGTTAGCAAAAAAAAAAAATCAGTATTCAAGCAATTCTTTAAAATCTTGTAAAAAGGGAATAAAATCCTCAGAACTCCCCACTCAGTAGGAATAAAAAGGTACATAAAAAATACAGCTTCATCTATCAAATAATTACTCACTAATTTGGAGGGTTTTACCTGGGTGGGTGTAATGATAGGAACACCACCAACAATTTCTGTCCTGTAAGAGACTTGCTTCTTTCCACCTGGGCTTTCAGCTTGACGGTTGGCATTATCCATTTGACAGAGGGGATCAGACTGCTTTGGTACCTGCAATTGGAAGGTGAGAATTGACATCAGTTTCATGAAAAAACCCCTAAGCATTACTCAAGAACCTTGAGGCATTTTCAGCAGGATTTACCAAATGTTCACTAATTGTAAAAGGCTAAAAAGTGCTTACAGAAAAATTTGTTGTAATGACTATGCTTTAGTGCTCAAGAGAAAACTGGTGCCAATAAAGACATTTCACTGGATGAGATCAGTTGCAAGCTTTGCCATAAAATGCTTCACTGGATCTTCAAGAAGCACTGCTAATTTATAGAACTGGTTCTTTATTTTTCAGCTGCTTTCAGTTTTAGTAAGAAGTGGAGATGCCCCAGTGCTGGCAGAACATAAACACTGGGACTTTGGGTGTCTGACCACTGTGACATTTGTCCTCTCATGTACTTGGCATGAAGACTGTATGTTACTGCTCCCATTAATCACACACACATTGCTAAATTCTGTCCAAAAGGACCCTGCCTACCTACTTCTAACTATCAATAATTATTAGATAAATCTATCAAATGTGGAACTAAAGCCATCAAAACTCCACAGGAATTTGATTTCCTTGTGTTTTGATCTAAAATGTTTACTCAGGTTTCTGAGTAAACTTCTTTAACCTAAGAAATGCACTGAATACCAAAGACATTTTCATTTCTAATCTCCTTTCACCTCTAATATTAACATAGCAAATCTGAAGTGACTTCAACAAGAAGAGATCAAGTCTCACACCCAAATATCCCACCCAGCAATCTACTGGGTATTTACAGAAGACATCCAAACTCCTTCATAAAGAAGGACACACAAACTGTCCATTCAAGACAGTGACACATTCAAAACTTGGAATTGAACTGATCTAGACAAGAAACCAAAGCTACTTTATAGTTTGCGATTCAAGTTCCTGTGCCCAGGACTGCTTATTTTACAAAACAGAGCCTGCAGAGAAGTACAGACAGTGCTGAGAGCAGATGTCAGCCTAGGACAGTGTCCTGCTGGCCACCCCTTTGCCACTGGCTCCATCCCCAGCCAAGTCCAGCACTGAAGGATAAAACACCCATGAGCCTCAGCCTTTCAAGAGCAGGAGCTTGTAGCTACAGCTCTGTGGGCAAGTGCTTCAGCTGTCACAAACTCCTACTGAAAATGCTGCAGACCAAGCCCACAACCACCTCCTCACACGAAGGCATTTTCAAACAGCACTCAAAAATGGGTACAGAGTGTGCTAGGCTGCAGAGGTTCACAGTCATTCTGAAATTATCAGCACTCAAGAGGAATAAAACATGCAATGAATCTTGGAGGATTACAATCTGCAGCAAGTAATGCTCATATTGAAATTAATAATTGAGGGATCTTAATTATTTGATTAAATAATTGGCCTTACTTAATACTGAACTTGAGCTGGGAACAGATGAATGGTTCTAAGACTTGTTCCTTCAAAGACAAAATACTAATGATTTCACCAGCCATTTAAAATGCAAGTTAAACAGATGATAAATAGCATTCACTCTAAATTGATGCAATTAATTATATATTTATTCACTTTATTTCTTCAACTGGAAATAGCTCAGGCCTGGTTGTGCTACATCCTCCTTATGAAAAACCCAAGTGAGAAGGTTTTGCGTTTCTGGGGTTTTTTAAATTTATTACACTTTTTAGTAATAGTAGTTTTTGGAACCCCAAAGAATGGGCTACATTAAAACAATGCCAAGAACTATGTAAATATCCTTAGATAACCTAAAAATGAGAAAGTCACTGACAACAAGCACAAATGTGTGCACTCATGCTCACAACCCCTTCTCAGTCAGGGTGTGCTCTCAGAAGTTCATTGTCATCACTTCCCCAAAACTGGAGAAAACAAAACTGTAACTTCCACCTCCTGAAAAGGCTGAGATAACACGTGGAGGTTTCTATCGTGAGATAACAACTTGTCCTGCTACAAACCAGAAATTTGACATTTACCAGAAGAACCATTAATTTTTCTTTGCATGGAAATCAGGAAAGAGCCTTTGGATCAATATTTTAGAGATACTTTAAGAAATACCAAGATAGCAGGTAAAAGTATAGTGATCTTTTCATTGTTTGCAAGTGTCTTCTGGATATTTCAAATAATATTAAATGTGCACATTTAATTTCAAATTATTAGAAAACATCCCATGCTAAAATTAAAAAGACAATCACATTTTTGCCCAATTTCCAAAAAGTAAATTAGACTGAAATGTAGGGGAAGTTCTGTACAGTTTCTCCAAGTACTGAAAAGCCAAGCCAAGCCTTGCTTGTGGTGATAAAAACTGGAGGCAAAGGTTACATTTAAGTACCTTGAGACATTGGAAAACACTGCTAAATATCAACTCAACCACTTACTGTGATTTTGGTAGCTTTGTTCAGAACATTTACCCATTCAACTAGGTCCTGCTGATCATTGGCTTGTAGAAAGTATTTTCTCATCCCTGCATTCATAACTGTTAAAAACCATTATGAAAAGTTAACAACACTGAAGTTTAAGAGCAAACTTAACATCATCATGAAAAGATTTTATTTCAGATGAAAATTCCATTTAAAATATTTCAGTGCTCTGCTGCATTTCTTCTTAGAAAGTCACCTTAAGACACATAAATCGACTTGATTTATTTATCCACTTTATTCTTAAAAAATAGTAATTTAAGCTCTCCATTTAAATGGCATCATACAGACTTTGAAAAATGATTTTTATGCCATAGAAATGAAGTATTGAATTTTATCAAAATATTCTGCTGTTCCATTTCCTCTTTCTCAATTTCCCCAAACAGATTTTATACCTGGGGACTTCCACAATTTCTCCTTTTAATCCTCTGCCCAGAATCTGCTATCATTTGTGACAACATTATGAACATGACTCTGGTTACTGATTCACTTTTTAATTTTTTTTTTTTTAATTTCTGGAAAAACCAGTAATTACAAAGTATATGATCCAAGGACTAAACAACTTTAAGACAGCTACAACACAAATTTTATTTTAGTGTCTTGGCAGAGAAACGTATTTTAGTCAGTTTATATCCCTAACTCTACCTGGCATCCTTTATATAAAAAGGACAAACAAACTTATAAATACCAGTGTAACAGCAAAAAAAAAATCATGGCTAATTATTGAAATAGGTTGCAAGGTGTACAGTGATTAAATCATCTCAATAACATTAAATTTAAAATTAAAACCATCTGAATAAAAAGACAATAAATTTGTATTTTCCCTCTAGACAGTATGAGAACCACTTCAATAAATTAGAGATATTTAAGCCAGCATCTTGGACCATTAAGGTGTTTTAGAGCCAGACCACTGACAGGAGAAACTTTACAAGTGCTGAAGACAAAGCCTTCCACACATGTGCAGAGGAATCTGTAGATGGCACTGAACTGACACACCAGGAACTTGTCTAAAACCAGAAGGAGCTCCATGATTATCTAAAGCTTCAGTAAATTTTAAATGAGTTTAAACCTAGAAGGCACACCCCAAGAATTTCTTTTTATTTGTGCAGCAGTAGAAGCTGAAATTTGGCCTAAGAGCATTGGCTGACAGTATTTTTAGATCAATTAAATCAACTCTTTTATCAGAAAAACAGATTTCAATAGTTAAATTTCTTGTCTTCACAGCTGACAGACATGCCACGTTTCTGAAAACAAGTTTCATTGCTTATTAATGCCTCAAAAATTTCAGACATCTGAAAAACAGCTCTCACCTACTCCTCATTAAGCTGCAATATGAAAAAACACAAAAACACCTTATGAAGAAGCCAACATTTCCATCATGCTAAAGAAGAAAGTGAATACAAGCTATTTCTTAAACACTACCAGCTGTAGCTGGTACCAGAACTGCAGATCATTATCTTTGTTCCAAATTTCTGAAGAAGGCACTTGATGCACACAGCACATGCCAGAACTCACCAAAACAGAACTCTGCCTTTGGCCTCAGCTTAGTTGCATCGCTAACCTAGGAGGGAAATTAAGATTATAAATGTCACAAAATACGCAGCAGATGTCACAAGCTTTAGTCCCTTTCAAGTGGAGAAATTCAAAGATTTGCAGCACAGCAAGCTGGTTAGGCACAATAATAAACAGAATTAAAAATAAAAATCAAAGACAAATAAACAAGGAAGATGCAGTATTGACAACAAAAAATGCAAAGGAAGAAGGAGAAATGAGCAGAAAGATAAGAAAAGGTCAAGTATTTTTCTCCATTTATTTGTTAATGCAGCATCTGCTACAAATTTAACCACGGAAACTTTCTTAGTTCACAGTTCCCTTTCAGACATATTTAGAACTAACTGTACACAGAGAGTAAAGAACTAAGTATTTTCTAGAAATTTTTCTGTCCTGTCTAATAAAGGTCATTACTACTTGCAAGATATCACACACAAAGATTTACCTTCCCCTTCATAAATGGCCTGTCTTTTCTTCAAGGCTAATGGGAATTCAAATACTCATAAAGAACTGAAATGTCAATTCTGTGAGCACAAAGAGCTGCTGTTTGAAATCACTAAACAAACCTAGATAGCCTAGTAATTAATCTGTCCTTATTTTAACCTGAACCTATGGAAGTGTTTTAACACTTCTCTAATTAAGGAGTATCACAGCAGAAAAAGGAGTAAGTGGCATTTAAATTTATCTGAAGTTGAGGCCCTTGGTTGCTACCACCAAGAATTTAATAAGTGTCTCACATATTAATTATCTCACCTTTGAAATATAGGTAAGTTTAATAACCCCAACAGGTGGAGATCCAGAGGGAAGATTCTGAAACAAATCACATATGTTACATAATGAAACTAGTTTATTCTCACAGTACTCATAGTCAGTGTTTATGCATAAAAAGCAAGGAATTCCACAAACAAAAAGAAAATCCTACATATTTTTATAGACAATGAACAATGTATGCTTGAAACAGGATCTAAACTACTTGTTTATTATACACACATCTGTTAATCAACTAAAAACAGAAAGACTGCTAGAAACAATACAAATAGTAATTGTTTCAGAGGTTTATGTATTTTACTAGAGGAAAAAGGATTCTTGTGGGTCTGCATCCAGGAAATCCGGAAAGAATACTTTTTCCTTAACAGATGTTGGAGTCTCATGTACTTTGACCAGGGCAGGCGGAAGGGACAAGAAGTGACATTCATCTATTATGTCAGATACTTCAAAGGCCATCTCACATATTTTCCAATCACTTCAGGGATTTAGAATGGCCTTCACATAGTTATAAAAACCCTACAGTTCTTCAAAACTAAAGCAGTGGAAGAAAATCAAGAAGTTTCAACCTGACTCTTGGAAGAAACCCTTTTCATTCGTACATGTAAAATAAAAGGCCTAACCCAGGCCTGGGTGTGCACTGCAAATATCATTAAGTCTTAAAACTTCCAAGGAACTGCAATTTCTACAGCACTTCGAGATTTTGTCCACACGCCCTGAATTGCTTCGTTTCACTCATTGAGATCAAATGTTTGAACTCTGTCTTACTTACAGAAATTCCTTCTCTCCTCAATGAGAACTGCTAAATGCTTCAGTCACAAGTCACATCCATCGAGCTGCACTTCATTTACATTCTGTTTTTGCTGGTTCCTTTGAACAGCAGACTCCTGCTTTTTAACTCTGCTGTTCCTGGCAGAAGCATACAAGGATATTTTTCTTGCAGGCACCTGTCAGCTGACCTGGATCCTATGCTCTCACTGTCTCTGAGCAATTATCTGTTTTTCCCTCTGCTAGAAAACACAGGGATGCAGGTACATTGTAAAAGTAGCTTTTCTCTAAAGGCTGCTCTCCATCACAATGGATACAAGCTGTCCTCACTCATACACCATCCATGCTGGATTGCAATTGCAGGTTTCATTAAAAATGGTTTTCCAATGACTGATTCTGTTGAGGGAAAGGAATATGTAATGCAAGGAAAATCACACACTGCCACATAAGGTTAAAAGTGTATTAAACACCTAGGTGTGTGATTTGGCTCGTCTGGTTATATTAAACTGATTTACAATTATTTCACTTATGGCAATGATTTTTTCCCCAACTTCCAGGTCCATAATACCAAACCCCACCTTTTTTTTTTTTTGCTAATTTGTTAGAAAACCCATAGTTGACATAAACTCCTGCCAGGAACACCTCACCTGTGGGTTATCCATGTACCACACCAGGCTGTCTTCTCGTGTGTCCAGAATGAAGTACCGCCGCAGGAATTTCCCACTATTCTCATTTTCCTCAATGTCTAGGAAACCACAGATGCGATTCTGGCGATCCACATAAGGCATTTCTGACCCTGGACATCACACTGCACAACAAAAATAAAAAGCACAGGAGGTAAGCAAAGTTCCTTGTTGCTAATTTTAAGACTGCTCTGTGCCTACCCATGACATTTTGAGCAGTTTCAACCAGCAGCTTGAAGAAGTTTCTACGGAGGGGTAAGTGAAGCATAGCTGCTCCCCCCACCACCACCACTGAATTTTTACTGAATATATACTTCTTCAAAGCATATATTGAGCAGATCTAATAGCCTAATTGTAAAGTTACAAGTGGTAAGTAGCAGACGAACATCAAGACTAACTTTTACAAGATCACTGAAAAATAGAGGTTCTCCTTCACAACGTGCACAAAATTGAGACAGCAGTGGGGTTACACTTCCTCCTTTGTCATTGCCTCTCACGGCCAAGAAACAACCTTTGTCATTAGCTCAACTGCCCAGTGCAATTTTTCATAGCTTCTTAGGCAAATGCAACAAAAAAGCTTTCAGAAATATTGCTCACATTATTCTTTTCTCCTACAAAAAGCACTTCATGTCTAGCCATGTCTAAGAACAGACATCTTTTCATTCTTAGACACTAAATAGGCAAAATGAAGCTGTATGTGCACCAACAGAGATGTGAACACCCTTTGCTCATGGTACTGAGGTCTGAGTGCACCAGGCTTTTATTTTGGCTTCTGTTCTGGGGAGTTCTGGGGTATTTTTTTTCTTTTTTAGTTAGTTTTGCTTTAAAAAATTAAATTAAAAGCTGCATTGTGCCCACCTATTGACATTTTGCCTGCTTCACCTTTTATGGCTCTGCCTTACTGCTGCCTATTGCATCATGGGTTTTGCTTCCTTTTATTTTATGGGACAGTCATTTTACTTTAAGAGTCAGCCTTTTAACACCAAAGATAAATTTGCATACTCATCTAAAAACGATAAAAATCAGGTTGATGCCAATCTTTCCCTGGGCAGGCAAGAAATGATTCAGTCTTTACATTTTGTTACAAAATTCCGAAATAGTACAGATCCAAAAATACTAACGTAAGACACAGAAGGTTGAAGCACTTCACATTTTTCATATGTTTCCAACTTTTCCAGCTTTAACCATCTAATATGAAAGTTTCATTTTAGCATTTCTTTAAATTCTTTAATACTTTTTTAAGGTTGCTTGATTTAAATACATTTACATACACACACAATGAGACAGACGCCTGATAATTATCTGTAGCAAGCTACTGATATCCCACAACAAAACATGAGACACAGTTTTTCAAGTGTTGTTTAGGGGAGAGAATTGGTGTTTATTTTAGGGACTCAGATATCCACATTTTGGGGGGGATCAATATACAAACATGTAGAGATATACTCGTATTTACAGCTGTCATTTTATATGCCTGATTAGAATACAAGCAAAATTTTGGTTCAATCACTTTGAGAAATAGGTTTTAAAAAGTCTATTACCAGCAACAATGGTTTAAATATGCAAAGGTTTGTTCTTCAATAAAGTAAGAAAATTTACTAAGGTAATCTAAATTTTCTCGGTGTGTTCCTCACAATTTAAATATCACGGATCTAAGCCCAGTCCTGTAACCAAGTTATAACTACAAGGAATACAAAAATAAACACTTGAGCACTCAGGACAATATCATTATTTTAACAAACATTCATCAGTAATTCAATTGAGGCTCTTGGGATCACTTCACACTCAAGCAACATCTCCCTATAAACACATCTGAGGGAAAGCTCAAGGGTGGCTGTTCTCTAAATGACACCTCTAATCTGGCAGAACTTGGCATCACACTTTGTTTTCACTGAAATGAATATAAAAATTGCCATTTACCAGTATTGCCCTAGGTTGTGCCAGGTGGCCCCTCAACAAAATCATCCAGCACTCCCAGGACACCCTTTAGGCTTCATATCAACAGTTTATGAAGCCCAGAAAAGCCCTGTGCCTAAAAAAAGCAAATATTGGTGGCTGGTTTCCTGTCTGAGCAGACTCAAAGCTGTGTTCTCTGCAGATGTGAAGAAAACGAAACAAGGAAAACTTGTTTTTGAAACAAGATACAGATTGATTAAGAATCCTTGAATAAAACCAACTGAATTTTCAAAGCACTTTTCCCCTATAAGAGAATCTATGTTTCAGAAAACCTTTTAAGGAAAATGAAAGGAGGATGCTCATAATGCTCCATTATGAACATACAATTAGCTAAAGCTGAACTACTGCAATACTTGAATTTTTTTTTCCAGAGCAAAAGACAAAATTCAGAAGCTTTTTCTTATTTGCCAATAAACCAATTCTCACAGAAGAAAAAAAACCCCAAACCTAAATTAATAAACATTTTCTATTTCAAAGTACTACTAGCTAATTTCTAGCCCACAAAATTATACTATTTGCACCTACTCTGTGCTCTAATGAAAATACAGCATAAACTAACACTAATCTAAAAGCTTAAATTGTATAACTGCTATTTTCTTCAAATTAGTTTAAGATTCCTCAAGGGATTACAGGCTTCAACTAGACTGTCTTAAATAATAAGAGACCAAAAAAAAAAAACCCTTTAACTTTATAATAAATTGAAATCTAACACAGTATCATCCAACTGTTTTCCAGTTTTTAAAGCCTGCTTATTACACCATATTACACCTTGGCAAGATTCCCCTGTAAATTATTAGCAATTCTTTTCAGCCTTCATTAATGAATCGCAATTTGTAATGCACATAAAAAAAAAAAAATCATCAATTTGTGCCTTTCTTCCAGTTCCTGAAAGGGACTGAACACATGACAAAACCACCACCACGATACCATTCCTGACAACTCTAGACACACCAAATAAGCATTGATGGAATTGCCATGATTCCTACAAGGAATTGCAGAACTCTAATTCCTCAGCATAGGAAATCTGGCTGGAAGACCACTGGCCTAAGAATTCATCACCAATTCAGCTTAAAAGTGTCTTCAGAATACAGATCATGTCTTGCATAGATGAGATTCTTCATTAAATTACTTTAAGCAATTATGAAACAGAAATCTCCAAGCCTGTATATTTTACAGCATTATTACATGCACCCTTAGTTATTTTCTGCAGCAGAACCTGCAGCACAGAGGTAAAACAGTGTTTTACCTCTTTGAGAATCAAATATTATAGAAAGATTATGAGTTCTTAGAAAAGCTGAAGGCATCAAACCTGTTACAGATCATATAAAACTTCATTTTATTTTGCCTTTCCTCGCTGGAGTGGAGGGGTAGGGCAGGGCAGATGTGGGTCAATGATATAGTGCTACTGAGGGAAAATATCCCTGTGACCCATTTCCTCCTGGTTCTTGCTACAATCCACCAAAAACTAAGGCTTTTGAAGACCTATTTTGTGGTGTATAGTAACACTCCGTAAGAGTTCAGAAAACTCTCAGCTCCTTAAAATTCTTTCCTGGAGGGCTGTGTTACAATCCAAACAGGAGGTGTCACTTATTTTTGACGCCTTACATCCCTCTTTCCAGCAGCAGGGTACTAATTTAAGTAGGTCCATACCTCATCAGCCCAGCTTCTCTCAGATTTCCCCTCTCCCTGCTATTTTCCCCCGAGGTACAGCACACACCGACATTCCCCAACATTTATATCACACACTGAGGGCTGCCTGGGCACCACTATAAATAAAAATCCCAGATCACCTTCCCAGCCTCACTGTAAATGCATGGCTGCACAAGCAGGACCTACAGAGGCACACGAGCATCTCCTTTTCACCATTTATAACACACGGCTCAAACTCTCCTACATTAATTCCTATTTTTAGTTTCCCACCAGCACCTGTTCTTGAGTTCACCTCCATTACAGCTTGGCTGTAGCCTTCGTATCTTCAAGTACAAAGTCTAGACAAGACTGAGGTGAGGTGCCAGATAACATTTCTATGGCTCAATCTCTCCTTCGACTTGATTTCCACAGGTAGGTACAAACCAAGGACCACTGGCTGACTAGAGCAAGTGGAATTTTGTCTTTATAAAAAGACTGTGCAATAAGGCTTTACTCTGTCCACAGAAGAGCCTGATTAAGAAATACAAGATGAGCACTTAATACATCTTTATTTTACATGTCTTTTCCCTGAGGCTTGGGTATATTTTATTACTTTTATTTCTTTAATTTAGAGGAACAGTTCTACTTCCTGCTCTTTAATGTGTGGACATTTGGAACTTTGGATTTAACTTACCCCAGGAGACGACTTTGGGGTTCTTTTTCTATCAGCTAGGAAGATTAAGAAACATACATTACGTACTTACTCATCCCTATGAAATGAAGAACAACATTCATACACCTCCGCTTGATAAATATAAAATGATGCCATGAGTCATGCCCATCCCTCCTCCCCACCTCCCTTTTTTAAGCTCTGCTGTTTACAGCAGCTCCAGCACCACAAAGGGAAGGTAAAGGAGCATCCCCAGCAATCTCCAGTCTTTCCTGCAGTTCCAGGGACAGCTTAATTAGTGAGGGCTCCTGGCTTTTGCCTAGGCAATTACTCTCGGCTTCCTGCTGTAAATTAGCTGCTCTCCAGCTGGTCATCTCTTTTACTGACCATTTACTGACTCCCGAGGGGAAGGGATGAGTTCAGACTGTCCTGCTTATCCCCTGAAGAACACAGCAGTGAAAGCTTTCCTTCTTGTGCACTTCCAGAACAAGGAAAGGGAACAGGGAGGGAGAAATTCCAACTCTAAGACAACCAGCTCGGAACAGCTTCTGAAAACAAGTCACATAAATCTTCAAGGGACAGTAGTTCAACTTCTTTTTATTTCCTTGAAAACCTTCCAGCAGAGGCAGCCCACCAGAGAGATAGCTTATACTATGAGACAATGGCCCTGCTCACCTTTCATATAACTTCCAAAGCATCAAAAACATGTCAAAAAACCCCACAAAGAACTAATCCAGGAGCTGGAGAGGTGACTTGGCTGCAATTCTTTTGACAACAAAGATAATTCAGAATTGATGGATTTAAAATTACAAGTCCAGCTTTTCAACTACCCAAAGATCCTCCACTGACTCATTTTTGTTCTGGAAGGCACAATAGATATTGGATACGTCTGTTAACACAAAAGACATGAGTTTGATTTGCTAGCAGCCTATGACACTATAATCAACTTTTTAACTACATCTAAAAATGAGAACTGGAAGTCTTCAGGATATGCTGCCCCCTAAATTCAGATTCCCTCTCTGAGGCAGTCAAAAAGAAGGAAAAAGCAGATGCAAAAGGCCAGTATTCACCTGTAAGAGAATTCCTAAACAGAAGTCAGTCTTCCAAATAAAAAAACCTGAAGTACAAGCAGCACTGACCTCTCCTATCCCTGACCAAACTACGAGGGATGTCAAAAGATACATCCCTCCCCCAGCAGTGAATCCAACATCCAAGCAGACCACAATATAGAAAAATCATCATTGCAGCCATGAATCACCTAACAAAACCAACAGCCTTATCGTGAACTTAATTCTTATCCAGTCATGATTCTGTGTTCAAAATGCTGATCTGCTGTTTTCCAGGAACACTTGTTAAATCAGGGTATGCCAACCACTCCCATCTTTTCCAGTGTACTTCAGCAAGTCAAATGATTGATTTCATTCAATACTATCCTGTAAGGTTGCTTTCACCTCGGAGAAATTTCGGTATGTTCTAAGGGAAGACTGGAGTTCCAAGGAAAACGCTCTGAAGTTAACCTGAATCCATCATCCCCTGGCCTATTTCAAGCACTGATCTACAAGTTCCACGATGGAACAGACTGGAACTTCCTCAAAAACTTCTGCAGAAATTTCTCTAAGTGATGTTTCCTGTTCTTAACTGAACTATTTTCCTCCATTTTAAGGTATTTGCAACAGCAGCTCTGGGATATGATGGAATGAGGAAATGCACTGCACAGGATGCAAAACTCCTCTCTATCACTGATCCTTTAAGCCAAAACAAAACAAAAAAACCCAACCTCACCTATTAATGGTTTTTGACCAGTTAAAACAATTATTTTAATTGTCCCTCTAAATGCACTGAGCTAACACAAACAAAAGGAAGCATCCTGTGCAACGAGGCCATTATGAATTGAAATTTATCCATTAATAACTTATGAGTGATGACCAGCTTACAAGGCAACTAAGTAAAATAACAAAGCTAAGAGACAGTGATTGAATATGTCCAATAACACCAAGTCTTTACAACAGTCAAATGTAATTTTCATCACTTTATATTAAGCCTAGATAATATAGTTACTCAAAATGAGATAACTAGAGATAAATACAATAAAGGAAAACAAAATATAGTTACTCTAATTCACTTTGACTTATGTCATACAAGCCTCAAACCAAGTTTTTAAATGCTTATTAATTTCAGTTACATACTAGTTAAAATCCTTCAAAATGCAAGTTTAGAGCTGATTCATATTTACAATTATTTTAAATTTTTTTTATTGGCCTTTTCAAAATTCTGAATAAGTGCCATCTGCAAAACTCCAAATATGACTAATTATATGCTTACATGCTTAGTCTATAGAAAGTGTCCATTCATGACAACCAAAACAAATTAAAAATTAAGCAGGAAATAACCACATTACTTATTAGGATTACGTATTATAACCAATTAGTCATTAGAAAAAAAGCCTGTTTAATTTCAGTAATGAACTAGTAACTGTTTCATCCAGGTCAACCACTCCAAGTACTTGAATTCTGCACACTCCCAGCTATTTCAAATTCCCATCTGAATCAAACTACAAATCCTGGTGAAGCTTATTTGACTTGAGGAAGTCCAATACGAAAAGAAGTTGAGGATGGTTGAGTAATGAAGTTTGCCATTTTTGAGCTAGTCTCGCTGATTTTCATTCTGAATCCTGGGCATAAACTCAGCAGTATAAATAAACACAGACCTTCCTGGGAAGTATGCAAGAAATAGAAAGGCCAGATGTTTAGGAAATTAGCTACATCTTCAGTTTTCACAGAATACTCTTATGTTGTTAAAGAAAGGGCTGTAAATAACTGAAATTGTCAGTTCATTTCAAATATCAAATAATGAAAAGAACATTATCAGGTGAAGATTTGGTTTGATCCTTTTTACAGCCATAGAAGATTTAATGAAAGCAAAGCACACAAAGCTGATCATCAATTTTGATTTTATAGATCTAATTTAGCAAATTTGATGCAGAATAAAGAAAAATGCAACGTTTCACCTACATGAAAACTCTGGAAAGGAAAAAAATCATTGCTGTTCAATTTTCAGCTCATTTAATATTTACAGTACAGACTGCGTTTGTATAATCCACTATGTGGGGCAAAATTCCCTCTACTGCAAAGACTTGATATTTCCTCCAGCTCACTTATCAATTATATCAGCCCTACACAAGGATTCCCAGAGATTAGGACTAATCTCAGAGCTCTTCAGCAAGTACAGTGAAAGCTCCTTAGGAAGAACAGGGCTTTGTCTGTCTCATTTAAGAGAACCAATGTGCATTTATAGAACATGCCAGCTCCTGTTTACCAAGGGTGGGAGGAGAAAATTAAGCTCCCATCAAATGGCAAAGTTTTTGGGACATTACCCTCCCCCTCCCTTTTTTTATACACCTTAAATTAAGAAAATCAAATCCCACTCTGCCATATTTAATACAAGTCCCACCCGACACAGAGACAAGCCCCATGAAGTGAAAGCTGCTCTGCAGTGACAGGTTTTGCCAGCACACTAACACTTCACTCGAAGCACATCACTCACTGTGACTCCTCACAGAATTCATTTCCAGCAGCTTTCCTCCTTGGAACCAAGCCATGAGCCCAGGGAATTGTCCTCATGTCAGGTACAGCCCATGCCTGGTTCCTGGCCTTCTTCCTCACCTTCCTCCTTATTTGTGGGGGGACACAAACACCACTTACCACCCAGCTGTTGCTCTGCACCAACAAAGGTGTTTCTCAAAACCTCAGTTATGGTGTGTAGGGAAAAAACCAGCCCTCCACCCACAGAATAATCCCAAAAGTACCAGGCAGGCTCCTGGCTTTTTGTGGGATTGCTGTCTGACCACACACAGCCAAAGTGGAAACACTGCAGAAGAATCCCAAGTCCTGAGTACATCCAATGAGCCTGGAAATCCTGGATGTACCATCAGCCTGCAACAGGCTGGTTTTCAACACTCTGTACTGCTGCCTCCCACAAAAAGGCAGCAAATGGACCTCCTGAAGGAATCATGCTCCTCCACCCAAAAATCAGGGCACTGGCACAAATTAGGAAGATATTATAGATAAATTAGAGCACCTGCAGTGAACTTGATTAAAGGAAGAATGAAAAGAAAAAGGTTAATGATAAAAAAAAAAAAAAGTCAAGATAACCAAAGCCTGAAGTCCTGAATCAGCAGATACACTTTTGAAGCAAAAACATCCTTTAGGTTACCCAGCCTTCCAGCACTGGTGCACACACAGGCATAGAGTCCACCAGACAGAGAAATAACTTGCCAGCTGAATTATTAGCACAGCCTAAGTTCCCATCTGTCATTCTAAACCTCCCTAAAGAGTTAATGAACATATTTAACAACACCTTCTGAAGTGCAGTTTTAAGAGGACTGCTCACTCTTACAGCAAACCTGGCATGTAACTGTTTTAGTGCTTAACAGAAGAACACTTAATTAAGTCACCAGTCTGAACAAGTTCCAACGCATTTTCTTGGACATGGGATGTAAATGTGGTGGGTACCAAAGCACCCAGGGAGAGCATGCACATCAAAACAATTACATATTAAACGAATTAATTTATCACCTATCTGTCAGTATGCAGAGACTGTTCCTGGGAGTGTTGGCTCTCAACAATGAAAACGTTTGCAAAGCTTGATAATTGCTGTCTAGTCTACATTTTCAATTTATAGCAATGGCAGTGCCCTATTCTCATCAGAAGGATTTTAAATCCAAAATACTTCTAACTCTATAACATTACTAAAGACACTGCTCATTAGAGGTGGCTGCAAATTCTTTTTCCTTTGGGGGGGGAATGGAGAGGCAGAGAATCTACCTCAATCTCTACTTCTCAATCTTTTTCACAAAAAAGTCAGTAAATCAGGCCCAATTTAAGAGATTCTGCTTACCATGGCAGCGGAACAAATGAGCTAAATTGATATCCAAAACATCTGGATGCAATGGTTAGCTAGATTTAAAAGCATCTTCCAAAGAAGAGAACAGCCAACAAAGGAACAGAGAGAGCTCTGCTACTGTCCCCTGTGTGGCAGAACCATAACATTAAAGATTTACATGTTTGTGTGCGTATTTTAAGCATTGTTTTAAAATTCTGTTAAGCAAACAAGGCCATGCAGTGCTCCTTAAAGTTTTAAGGACTTGCTTTCTCTAAGTGACACAAGAGATTTCCAGTCAAAACCTTTTTTCCACTGTCTTTTCCTGATTTTCCTCCTCCGGCCTGGAGCTTACCCATAGTTTTTAACTTGGGCAATGTCTTCAACCTCTCCCTCCCAGCCCAAGGGAGTTCTGTGCCTCACACCAGCACCACCCTGGCCACATCCAACCTGACATACCCTAAACACTCCTGTGATGCAGAGCTACTGCTGCTCTGCGCTCTCAGTATGAGAATGGAGGGACAGAGAAGCAGCTTGTCCCAGGCCACACAGGAAGCTTTCTGGCAACACAGTGAGCTGAACCTGTTTCCCAAGTCCCAGAGCAGCAATCTCACTATTGAACCACCTTTCTTCTACATAAAATACCTGAAACTATTCAGATTTTAAGGCAAAGGCATATGTTCAAACCTGAAAACTGTTTAAACTGTTGAATGCCACAAATGTCTACCAGACCTGCAACTCCCTACTGGTGCAGATAACATCTGTTAATAGTAAGTGGCTCACACAGTTCTGCACCAGAAAGCTTAATAAGTTCCTTCTCCAAGATTAAAGAAACACCTACACATTCTAGATGCTTCTGCAAGTCCCTGGAGGGAGAAAATGCTGCTTAGTGCTGAGACAATGAACCAGCTTCCTTCCTCAACAGTAACAAAACCCTGCTGCTTTACCTAGCACTGAGAGGAAAGTGTTATTTATAGAATCGAGCCCTATACCAACACGCACCGAAGTATTTCTCACAGTTAGGGTACAGCATGTATCAAGATGACCTTAGACCTATATATTTTCAAAGTCCTAATTTCAAAGATCAGTGTAAGAGCAGAAAAAAAATTTGAAGCAGCTCAGCCCGTTCCAATTCATTTCAGTCATTCTCTGCACTGAAGTATAACTTCAAAACCAGAACCATTCTTGTCACTCAGACCTCTTCAGCAGGCGACTTTTTTAAAGCAGTTACATTATTTTAATACACCAAATAAGCTCACTAGGATTATGATATTTAGGTTTCTTATATAATTTTATAAATCACTGACAGCAATGCTTCTAGCCATGTCCTACTGCACTTAGTTTCAAAATCAAAAGAATACATGTACTGACTGTTGTGTTTCTTACATAATTTCCTGGTGACTTCTTAAGCACTTGTTTCATGCTGTAAAAATGTTTTATGCTAAAGCCAGTTACCTAAATTCCTATTTTGGCTCTGAAATTAGTTACTATCCTGTATTTTCATGCAATTATACAACTGCACAAAGGTTCACTTGGCTCTAAACCCCAGTAAGTGTTTTCTAAGACTGTTTCTATTGTTCATCATTATCGGAGAAAAAAAAAACCCGTCAAAAGCCACTTTGTAAGACAGATAGATGCTCTCATATCACAAATTATTGTTTGTCTAAACACTGATGTAGACCTGGATACATCCAAGAACACAGCAGAGCATGCAAGGAAACTTCTCATTAGAACATGCACTCACTTCCCAACACTGGTGCTTTGCTGCACTTTGGAGGAACAGCATTTACTATGATAACTGTCAGCTTAAATAACCAGGAACAGTCAGTAATAAAGACATCGATGGAATTCTAAATCTACTAAAATAGATTAAGAATTTTGCAGGCCTGGCAGTTTGGGCTACATCCAACACTACATTGGAGACTGTGTTACAAGCCGAGATCTGTTCTCATTTCAGTAATGTCCTCAAGTTCTTTCTAATCTGTTACAGTCAATAAAAACTGACTTCTGCACTTCCTCTCTTCTACACCAACTCTCTGACATGCAGTCAGCCTTTATTTGAGCTGAGATAGTTCTGCTGCCTTCTGGAACAAGCCCCAGCTATCTGGAAAAAACAAAGCCTTTTCCTGCATTCAGGTCTCTTCCTCATGCACACGCCTTCTGTATTCCCTGTGTGTGTCTGTCTTCTGTCACTCAGCTACTACTCCTGAGGAAAAATAAATATGGGAGGAGAGAAGGAGGAGGAGGGAAAGCATTGAGATGTTGCTTATTTTCTTCATACAATGATTCTTCTTTGCCCGTTCTCTAATTTGTGTGAAAGCATCTGCTCCTCTGAAATATTTCAACGCTGCACTACACCTGCCAGTGACCCACTGTGCATCTTTTTCTTTAATTTCACCCTTCAAATGCAGAGCCACGCAGTGGAACATGAGGCTAAATGTAGTTTTAAAGCACAGAAATAGCTCAAGAAAATAGATCTCTTTAGAATTTATGAACTTGGAATTAAATCTTCTACACTCACAAAATCAAATCACAAATGTTTGATAACTGCAAATAGAACTCAATGAGTCACACAAAGGTTTATATTTTATGCAAAGCTGACTCCAGCAGTGCAGCACTCAGCGATATCCAGGACACCTAAAACCTGCATGTATTATTTTTTGAATTATCACTTTCTGCATCAGTGTTTATCTATCCCCGGATTTAAAGGCTCTCCTCCAAATATCAGCCAGGTCTAGCATCTCTCTCTACCACAAAGAGATTTCAGCTCACTTTTAACACTTGCTCATGTGACCAGAGGGAAAACAGCACTTCTACACTTCTGTGCTTCACAAACGTGACAGTTTTACATATTGTTACTTGTGTGACTCTCTCAACTAAATATAACAAGTAGGGGGAAACAAGACTGAATGGACCTAAAATGCAAGTTCACCATTCCATAAGACAGAGTAACTCATGAGAGAGCAACCAAAGTTACCACGCACACTTGCAGCTCGGCTAGGATTGAGTTTGTGCTGCATCAAAATAAATGCAGCCCAAATATTAAAAGAAAAACCAAACCCAAAACGCAAAACCCAACAAACCCTGCTGGTTTGGTTTCAACAGTGAGAACCTGCTCCTCACACGTCATAGGCCCCAAAACTGTGCGATCAAATGTGGCTCTGTCCTGCAGGGTCACGCATGGGACTGGGTAAGGAGAAGAGAAAATTTATCTTTACAGACATTACAGCCTCTGTCAGGAAAGCAAGGAATTCATCAGAAGGCTACAAAGAAGTTGATGCTGTCCTTCTGTATTCCCGCCTAGTAGAGCAAGTAGTCTAGTAGTCTCTTTAAAAGAGCTCTGCTTTGATAAGAAGGTGAAGCTTGGAGAGATGCAGCTCTAAAGAATTGTAAAAAAATTAAAAAAGGTTCTACCCCTCAGCTTTAGTCAGGGAAGTAACACCACTTTGCTGATGCCTAATTCAGGTGCTCAGCCTAACAAAGTAATAACTGTTTCCCCACTTGAAGACTGTTCATTCTTCGTGATTATAAACACAATACACTGCTTAGTGAAAATTAGACTTTTTTTTTTACAGAAGGCCTCAAAGCAGCATCCCGCCAAAGAGAAAATTGCTGTCCTCTTGATGTTACTTTGCAAATATTTGATGCAATAACATAATGCCTTTTATGAAGGTCATGCATTAGTTCCTCCCAAGGGAGCTGCACAACACATACAGAATTTAAGTCTGTGTTAAGTTTAGCAGCATGTCAAATACCCATCTGGAATTTTACAGGTGATAAAAATCGCGCATATAACGACAGTGGTTACAGTTTAACATTCATTTAAAGTCAAGTTATCCATTTAAAGACACTTTGTTTCAGTAAATAACCAGCCCCGGTTAGAGCTAACCCAGAACAGAGCTCAGAGCGCACCAACAGCCTCCCCACGCAGCCCTCTCCAAAAACTTATGCCTTCCAAAGCCAAAAACAAACCCGGCACCACACGCCGGCTTGTCCCAGCCCCACTGAGCTCTCCTCGGAGCAGCAGCCGGGATCCCAAAGGCGAGCCGAGCCGAGGGAGGGTGCTGGGGGAGCCCACACCCTGGCAGGCACCATCCCTGCAGGCTCTGCCCAGATAACATCGCTCCTTCCCGGCGTGCTCCAACACCGGAGCGGCGAGGGCGAGCGCAGGGAGCACAGACCGTGACGAGCAATGAGATCACCTCTCCCCTTACCTCTGGGGCTGTGACAGCGCCCTGCCCGCGCCACCGGGACACCCGACACTGCCCGCGGGGGACGCCCGGGCAGAGCCCCCGCGCCGCCGAGCGCCTTCCAGGGAAAACGGAAAGGGAAAAAAGGAGGGAGAGGCGCAGGGGCAGCAGGACAGTGCCCGGCGCGGTCACACACCGGGCAGGCGCGGAAGGAAGGGCATCACCCAGGGCGGGCCGAACCCCGCCCCGGGCCGAGGCACTTACTGGAGCGCTGGCAGTGCGGGAGCCCCGTGAGGAGAGCCGGGCGCTCCCCGGGCCCGCTCCCGGCCCCGCTCCCGCGCCCCGCACCGGGAACGGGCTCGTCCCGCCGCCTCCGTCCGCTCCGCCGGGCGCCCGCACTGCGCCTGCGCCACCGCACCGCCGCCCGCGCCGCCCCGCGGCCTGCTGGGACATGTAGTGCGGCGTGGGGGGGCAGGGGCGAGGCACCGGGGAGTGTGGCGCGGGGCATGATGGGAATTGTAGTCCCAGCCCTGGGGTTTTAATATTGTATTTAATGGGGAGGACCCAGCAGGAAAGGAGATCTTGCACATTGTGAAGAAATTCTTCCCTGTGAGAGTGGGGAGTCCCTGGCACAGGGTGCCCAGAGAAGCTGTGGCTGCCTCTGGATCCCTGGAAGTGTCCAAGGCCAGGCTGGATGGGACTTGGAGCAGTCTGGGACAGTGGGAGGTGTCCCTGCCCATGGCAGGGGATGGACCTGGATGGGCTTTAAGGTCTTTTCAACCCAAACTGTTTTGTGATCTATGATTCTATGAACTGGCATTCACCAACCACGTGATGTTTAACAGGCCAAGTGCCGGATTCTGCACCCGGGACAGATCAACCCTGGATGTTCGGACAGAATGGGGAATGACTATGGAGAGCAACGCCCTGGAAAGGGACTGGGGGGTCTTGGCTGGTGGCAAATTGAAAGTGAGTCAGCAGTGCCCTTAGAACACACAGCACAGTTGGTTTCCCTTACTCAAGGACATCCTGGAGCTAACAAGCTTTAAGGATGTAATAAATCACAATGTTGATATATGTCTGTATATACTTTGCTAGCGTGGCAAGAAACTCGAAATCTATGCGTCCCCACTGGAGGCTCACAGCCTTTTGCCATTGGTCCTAGTGGCAAATGACAATTTCCCGTAATGATATTTAACCAGTTTTACCAGGAAGTTACTAAATTTACACAGAAAAACTTCGCGTTTTCTGAAATAGTAACACAGAATGTTTTTTTTTCCTTGCTTAAAGCAGTGATATCTCTAATTATAGAAATCATTTGAACTCCGCCGCTGCCTGTAAATGCATCTTTGTTTCAAGCTGGCGTGTAACAACCGTACTTCACAGTGAAACAAAAGCTGTAATCAGAGCACAACAATAAAGGCTGAAGTCAGCCGCAAACAATGCCGCACCATTCCCATGGCAACTTTTCCCTACCAAACCCCGGAGAGGTCACACACTCTGCAGCTGTGCCAGCCAGAGGCTTTTCACTTTGGACTTCATTCACAATTATTCATACATTTTTTTGTTGTTTTCCACTTTAACAGTGTTTTACTGGATTTAACGCAAGGCAATTAACAGTGGGCAGCACCACGTCTCTCTCCCCCACCAAAATCCCGAGCTGACATTTCTCATCCTGATGGGACTGTCGGGACTGTGGCAGCTATTAAATGACAGCAGGATGTGTCCTGCCATCACACTGCACATGGAAGAGCCTTTTACAAAATCATACAACCTTTTTGCACTCAAAAAGACCTAAAATCGGAAGCCATTCCACAACACGTGCAATCTGCAGCAGTCTACACTCTGATATGCCTTAACTTGCAAATATTTTCTCCAGCCTCCCACGCATGGTTTGAATAACCATATATTCTGACAGTAGCACTCAGGAAAGGATACAAAGATTATTACATTTAAAAGAAGGAGTGTATCTCATTAGAATTGGGTAGCAAACCTCATATTGTAGTTTACTATAGTTTCTGTCATGAAACATTGCTGCAACTCTCCTTTTAGGATGGCCTATTTCTCCCAATTTAGTGGGGAGACAATCAGATATGTAAGGAACTATCTTGACCTAAGCTGAGACACAAACACTTTAAAATATCCATATTCTGTCATTTGTGTTGTTCACAAAAGTATTTTTACGAAATCCACATGTGGAGAACCAAAAAATGAAGAGCTATGAACCTTTGATGTCCAAGACATAAATACAGTTATCTCCAATGTCCCAAATTGAGGCAAAAGTTGCTTTCAGTACAATGCTGCTCATTTTGAATTGTAGTGGTACAGAGGTTACTTAAAGCTGAGCTGAGCTCCCTGACTATGAAACAACTCAGTATTTTCAGTATTCCTCTCTGTGGAACATGCAAATGCAACAGTTGAAAGTGATTGTGATGACAAACAGGTAAACTTGGGGTGTGAAGTGACTGGGTTACCCAGGGACTTTCCTGTTCTGCAGCACAAAGTAGGCATGCAGAGATTACAAAGGACAGAATCTATATTTTACCTACCCTGCCATGTCTAAAAATATTCAATACAAAATCTGCACTGGCTTCTTCTCCATGCAATGCCACTGACTTTGTAGAAATTGGTTCAGGGCCCAGTTTATTCCAGGAGAATTATGAGACAGGCACTCATTTCCTCTCCAGTTTGTCTCTATTCATAGTTTTCAAATGCTGGCAGGTATCCTCACAACAGTCCTCATGTCTGGCAGAAAATGTTGGCAGGCCGCTGCTGTGCCAACCCTTTACTCAGAACCTGCTTGAGATTCTCATCACTGAGACAGGTAGGAGGGTTTGGACATCAATTCCTACTGGGATTTCGGTTGCTCAGAATACATTTTAAGATAAATAGCTTTTGGTGGGTGACCTGCAGCAATAGGCATCCTCAGGAACAAGTGTTTATTTCATGTATATAGAAACTCCCAGTGGAACAGTGGTACTGGAGGAGCAGCATGTATCTACCCATAGAAATGCAAACATACAAATATAAACATAGACATCACATACATATCTTGTATATATAAATACACAACTTGCACGTCTTGGCAAAGAAGCAGAAATATCCAAAAATTCCAAAATATCACTTTTCTAATGGCATTTTCATGATGGATAATTTTACCCAGCAGAGGAAGTTCAGCAACTTTATAGGTATGCAGAAATAAAGAGCTATGAACAAAACCTCGCTTCATTGCTCTAAAGAAATTAATTTGGCCTTGCACAAAACGGTTTTGTTAAAACTAACAGTTATGTTGCCTTGGAAAACAGGAAAAAAGCCTGGCCAGTGAATTACTGAGTGCAGAGCAAAATGCTGTCACTATATTCTGTTTTTATGGGTTCAATATTGCAAATTCCATCCACATGCAGTATGCCTCCTGTGCACTATTTTAAGAGGGGTGTTGCTGACCTCAATGGGACTACTTTTCTTAGAGGCTGTGACCAGGCAAGGTCATTACTCTGCTGACACCTTCAGCATTAGCAACCAAGGAAAGCTTTTCAGTCATTAAACTTCATCCCAGAGGACGAATGTCTGAGTTTACTGCAGTGTCATGGGGCTAATTAGGTAGTATTTATTACCTAATTAAATTATTTGCCATAACGGAGAGAGAGAAGGACCAAAAATCCTCCAAGTGTGTGACCTGGGGAAGAACAACCCTTGCTACTTCAGGGTTGCCAGTTCTGTGGCTGAAACCTGTGAGCAAGGCAGACTCTGAGAAATGAGCTTATCCTGCCCACCTCAGGAGCAGAATCTTGTTTATGGCCACCTTGAGATGATAACTCTGATTCCTGAGCGAGCCTGATGGGCAGTGAAGGCAACACATCCTCTCCATCCCCGCAGGTAATCAGCTCAAACACTGCAGAAGGGAAGCTGCAGAAGGTTTCCCTCCAGCCAGTGCCTTACAGGAGGACTCTGCAGGTGATGAACACCTCGACAAAACCTCTCCGTGCCTCCCACGGGGAGCAGAGGAGCAGGAGCATTCAAACCCCTGCACGTACAAGCAGACAGCTTAATTCAAAAGCTGCTTTAAAGCATATTTGCAATGTGCATTTTAAAGCTAAAACTTCATCTCCTCTGATGAAATGATGTTGACAGAGCTCGGAAATTTAATCTCACATGGCGGTTTAATTCATTCAGCTTGAGCTGCCAGTTGTTGGATCTTGTTATTAATTTGATATTGAAGTAGAAAAGCACTCTGATGTAGCTGCTGTGGATAAGTACTGATACACAGTGATGAAGTCATTTCCCAGCCTTTTAAGTACTCTGTTTCTCTGAAAGCCATATTTAAACTTCGAGTTCGTTAGGAGTTTAATATTCTTATGTTGCAGTTGTTTTCCTCATTCCTATGTGCATAATGTTATACTAAAATACATTTGGTGATTCCTCATTTTCTCCCGAACAGTGGATTTTTATTTTCCTTCCTTTCTAGATATAAAGTTTATTAGCAAAAACAAAAAAAGCTCTTTTTTCCCCTTTTGTCTATTTTAACCAAAATCATTCCACTTTAAAAAAAAAAAAAAAGGTGAATTGTCTCTAAAACACAGTGTCCCTGCAATAAAAAGACTGAAATGCTTTCATTTCATTTCAAAGCTTAAAAGATGAGAGCTTAATCTTCTTCAGAAAAGGGCGTATTCTGCACTGAAATATATGCAAACCGCCTGGGGAGCTTTCAGCTGCTGCAGTCAGGTCAGGACAGTGCCTTGCTGCTGTCATTGGGCAGGATGGGAGGCAGAGGCTCACTATTTTGTGTGTTTTATTTGTTTAATATTTCACTATGCACAATGTTACAGAGATAATTTACATTTATATTAGCTAGTACAGTGCAGAGTAAAGCTGGGGGTTGAAGCTGCTCTCATTTGTGCTTTTACTGGGAGCTATAACACTGTACTTTGCTGTAAGTCCCAGTCCTCAAAGGACCAGGGCTGGAGATTGTACTGGATGTGCCTTTTAAATTGCTATAAGCCATGATTTGAGTTGTATTTCACAGGAATTACTACAGCAGGAATGACCTGAACCAAAGGAGGAGCAGCCTTAAAAGAAGCGGAGGCAGCACAGCAGGGACCTGACCTGAGCTGGCTTTGGGGCACAGGAACTCCCCCCAAACAACACCTCTCCTGTCCTGAGTGACCACCAGCACAGATGGAGCCCAACGTCATGGACCAAATGGACTCAATGGACTTTTTACCCTTTGGGTTCTCTCCCCTGCCTCTGTGGTGGGGAGTGAGCTGTGTGGGGCTTGGCTGGGGTTAAACCGTGACAGGGTGAAAGTAAAAAAGCTTTAATTCAGTTCTAGAGAGATCCCAAAGGACAAGGCAACCCTCCTGGCTTAGCTGTGGCTGGTATTTCCTGAGCTGGGGGATCCCTTGGTGATGGCACTCTGCTTTCTTCACCTGGTCAAAGCAGTGTCCCAGGCAGTGAGAGTCCCACTGCTGATGCCACCAGCCCTTAACCCTGATGCCTTAAATGGCTACCTAGAAACAGTGACTAGACAGGAATAAAGGAATAAAGGAGGGATTGATTTGAAAGGCCTTCAGAGGTCACACTCTGGGCTCCAGAGGCTCCTGCCTCAGTGCATCCCAACATGGACAATGACAGCTCCCGAGTTCTTCCCACTTTGATATCAGCATCAATTGCCCAAGCAGAAGCCAGGCAAGGATGGAATTTGCCCAAGCTTGCCCCCCTCTCCCCAAGATGAAGGTTTGCAGTTGTTGGGCCCAGGAGGGTCTGGGTGTCCTTGGAGAGCGAGCAGGAGAGGCTTTGTTATGTCAGTGTGAGCATGAGAGAACAGCACTGAACGAGCTCCAGGGAGCTGCAGAGTTACACTGGGCAGGGCAGGGCTGGAAACATAGAAAAGTTAAAACTTAAGGCGTCAACCCTTCCCACTGGTACCCACCTATGGATGTACCCCATGGAGATGCCCACACAGGTAGCCTAGATCAAGGTTTTCCAAAGGAAGAAGAGCTCTGCAGGTGCAGATCCAAGCAGCATCATCTCAAATGTGGTGTTTCACATCAGAGGAGGAACCACAAGGGCTCCCAGATCAAGGTAAAAACTGCCCCAGCCCTGTGACACACAGCACAGCACCAGCACGACCTCAGCTGATAATTTCAGATGGGGTCAACATTTTTTCCAGCCCACTCTTGCTCTGGTAGGTGTTGTGCCAGTTCAGGTATCACCTGGAACACTGAGCTGGCACAGAGGCAGCATTAAAGCCCAAAACTGGCATGAGCTCCAGAGAAAACACCTTGGCTCGTTCACTGCTCTGTGATTGTGTCACTCACACAGCCATTAAAAAAATGTTCAGGAGTTGGAGTGTATGCAGGCCCTGGCTAACAGCTAACATTGTGACTTTTAAGCTCATAAAATAAAATAAGCAATTAATAAGGATAAGGATATCTCTATAAAATCCACAATATTACCTGACATAACTTGAAGTAGGTAGACAAAAAAAAAAACCCAAACCCAACTCTGCCTACATTTAAAAAGGAGAATATAAATTTTGTTACTGTTTCAGAGTATCAAGAAGGAATGCAAAAATCTTTGAATGTTTACATTTAGAAAGTGTGTGAAATGATGAGGCTGTGGAGACATTCCCAAATGGCTTTTTAGCCTCTCAGTGTCTCCCTCCCAGGCTATTCCTTGAGTGCTGTTCTACATCTCCTTCAGAGAAATTATTTTGTGATGTCTTAGGTTGGTTTCTGAGCAGAAAAACTGAGCTGCCTTCAGCCCTAAGAATTTCTTGGGTGAAATGCCTGTCATCCTTTTTGGACAGTCCCCATTTTTCCTTCCTCATCTCTTCTGAAGAGCTCCCAGGAGCTCCCAGCATGATTGGCTTTTTTTACCACCTTTTGTGCCATCCCACAAACTCTGCTGCCTTCGGTAATATTCTTTTTATTTACCTTGAAGGAAAGATTAAAACTGGCTGCTGGAATTAAAGGAGCTCAAAGTTTGATCCCACACTCGACTAAATTTCTGTGTTTCTAACTTCTAACCTCTCTGATTTTTAGTGTAGGAAACCACAATCTTTGCACATGGTGCGCATTACACAATGGGTTACTGCTTGTAAATCAATTGTGAATATTTTGTCATCAAAAGCTACCCAAACTGAGTCTTACCAATTCAAAAACTAGTGTCTTTATTACATAGTCTCTGGTATTTATACTTTCTGAAGTCAGTGTAAGAATAAGTGTAAATCAATTGTGAATATTTTGTCATCAAAAGCTACCCAAACTGAGTCTTACCAATTCAAAAACTAGTGTCTTTATTACATAATCTCTGGCATTGATACTTTTTAAGTCAGTGTAAGAATAAGGCTCTCTTAGTATGTTCTTATGGTAATGGATGCAGTTGTGACATGATCTATAAAATCCCCCGCTGCCAACAGTTCCTATCCAGAATCCACCCTGGATTTATCACTGATGGGGGCAAACCTGGAGCCAGAACCAGCTCCAGCCCTGCCGAGGTGGGGAACAGCAATTTCCATGGAGATAGCAGCCCCTGTGCCTGGGGCACAGCCAGTGCCTGCCACAGGGCATGAAGGCAAACCTGACCCCTCCTTCTTGGTCCCCAAGGATGCTGTAGGAGATAAGAAGTTTCCTCTGGAGCCCTCTCTCCAAGCCCTGTCGCCATCAACCCGTACACTCAGTGCCGAACACGGACGAAATTGAGCTGCTGCTGAAAATCATTTCACTGACAAGGCGCCCAGCACCGCTCCAGATATTGCTCCAGCCCGTCTGGCTTTTCAGCATTTCCTTGCTCTCCGCAGGCTTTCCACTCCTGCACAAACCAGCTCCACAGGTTGTGGCAGTAGCTGCGAGGGGTTGTGTAAACAGCAGCGCTGACGCTCAGCTGCACCTCTGCTCAGCCGGGGACAGCGCTGGCGTCTGCTCCCTGCCATCTGTCACCCTGCGGGGGACAGATGTTGACAGCTGTTCTCGTGCCAAACTCTACCTTTGCCACACAGCTGCTCTGCTCGTCCAGCCACTACGTTGGTCTAAGTTTGCCTGGTGGCTTTGTATTTCAAAGGTAGAGAACTGTTTTTCCATGGTAAGGGAATTGGGTTTTTGTTTCTGCTGATGTCTGGAATGACAACATTTCTAGAAGGTGCACTGGGCTGTTCTGTGGCATTTTAGGATTTTTTGTTATTATTCTGTAGATAGCTAAGATATGAAACGCATCAATTTTTTTTTTTTTTAGTGCAATTCCGATATTAATGATGAAAAGATGACTGCTTCTGTCAATCCTGCTTTGTTTTGGGAAGAAAACCCCAGAACTGACTTATCCTTTGGATCATTTGGCAGGTTCTTCACACTTTAGAAATATTTACAAGTAATTGTAATGTCATGGGGCATGTACCTGACTGGGAGTGACTTCTCTTCTAGGAAAATACCTCTGCAGATGTTAAATAATGTCCTGTGAACCACTAACACAAAGATTAATTAAGTTTAGAAAGAATAGATCTGAGTCAGTGTTAAAAAAATGAAATAAATATTTGATAGCAATTAAGAGGCATATCTTCCTTTTTACAGGGATTAATTGAGTTACAGTTTTGTTGAAAGCAATAAGAATTCAATTGAAGTATCTCACAGTCTTGTTTTGAATTAATTATTAGCCAACAGGAGTAATCAAAATCATCAAATAAATTTGTCTCTCTCCATTAAAAGCATATCAGGGTGGTTTGCAGTGGCAAACCACAGCCAGATCTGACATTTCTGAGGGAAAAAAAGAGTGGCTGAAGCAAGGACAAAATAGAGCTGCTGGTTTTTTGTGGCTGGGAGAGAGCAGAGAACTTGTGCTGGGGGGAGAACCCTGAACTGTGCTTTAGGGAAGAGCCTTGCAGGGTTCCCTTATGTAGCTCCAAGTTTATCTCTGGGTCCATACATTGTTTTACAGCCGTAGGGATGCTTCTTTTTTTTTTATTTTTAAGAGAGTTTTTGGATAAAAAGCCATCCCAAAATCTTAACAGCAAACGGTTCCCTTGTTTGGCGTTAAACAATTGTTTTTTCCTTTTGTGCTCCTTTCCTTTGGGAAATCAGGAACCATATTTTCTCAGATTTCAGTGTTGCTTCTCCTGGGTGAAGGCTGGGAGCAGGTGGTGGAGAGAACTCCTTGATCTGCAGGAGTGGTGGTACCTACAGCGAGGGGAACTCGCCTGGAGCAGTGCCTGTCTGCTGGGGAAGCATCCTCCTCCTGGGAAGCTGTGGAGCCATCCAAGCAGTTCCTGACTCCTGTGCCCTCAATTTGAGTTGTTTAAGTAAAGAGGCTCTTGTGAATGCTAGAAAATTGCAGTTTGCTGAGAAATCAAGGACCAGTGGGCCGTGATAGGAAGCCAATTTGGTCCACAAAATGTGAGAGCCGTGATAAGGAAGAACAAAGGACAAAAGGAAAAAAAAGGCAGAAATCGTGGCTAACAATTACATGAGTAACCCACTCGCTCCTCTGCAATGATTAAACATTAAACTCCTGCAAGCTAAGCAAACAAAAAAAAATTCCTCTAAATTTCCCCAAGGCTTTTGTCTTTGTAGCAATGCAGTGAGGATAAGTGCAGCTGCATCCTCTGCTGAGCTCCTCTGTGCCCTGGAGGAGCTCTGTGGATGAGCTGTCTGTACAGGGGTGTCAGTGTTGGGGTGTCTCTGGCCAGGCTGGCCTAAGGCTGGGGTGATGAGCTATCTGTGCTCCTACACCATCCCTACAGATGCAGCAGGGTGTCGGAGTTTCCATCCCCTTGCTCCACCTTACCTGCACGAGTTCAAGTCCAAAGAGGCAGAATTGCACCTCTTTAATTTCCCTGCAAAGGAATAATCAGTGTTTGCCTCTCCTTAGCTGTTATAACCCCAGCAGCTTGTCCTCCTTTAGCTTCACTTTATTCACCAGGCAGGTCCCAGGCACATGCAGACTGCCTGCAGCCCGAAATTTGCCTTTTGCTACTTATCACCTCTCCGCAACTTTAATTATCCCAACTAACTTCAAAAAGCAGAAGAGGATTTTAAAATCATCCCAGATTACAAAGCAGGGAACTCAATTTACTTCTGCAGAGCCGCCTCGCCAAAACAAAGACCACAGAAGCAGTTCTCTCCTAGGTGGACTCAACCACTGCATTATCAAAGAAAGGAACGGAGCAGGCAGCTTCCCACACGGCTCCCTGGAACTCAGCTTCCCTGGGGAATGCAGCACAAGCGTGCACAGGCATGCCAGGGCGAGCAGCAGGCAAACAAACCTTCCTTTGCAGGGTCCCACAATGCTCTTGCCTAAGTCAAAGCTCATCTTTCCACCTCCGCTTTGCTCGGCGCTTGCGTCGCTGGAGGTAAAAGGGGTCAGCAGAAGTTGCTGAGGTTGGGATTATTTTTTTTTCCTGTGCACAGCATGGAAGGGTAGGGGATGAATTCCCAGCAGGGAAAGCTCTGAGGTTGTGTCATCCCTGGGGCATCTGGAGAAAGGGGACTGAAATCCCCGGTTGCTGACAATGAGACTTTCCCTCTGGAGCATTTCCCCCACTCTCTGAGTAGCACTGAAACCCAGGAAGGTCTGGGGCCATAGTGAGAGGCTGTGAAGGAGCTGTGATATGATTCCAAGAGGTACAATATGATTTTGGGTATGTAAAGTAGGTAAACAGGGGTGCCCTGGCTGCACACTTGTTCACAGATGCACCAGCTTTGTGAAAACACCAAGACTGATCCAGACACAACAAGGTCAGACATGCAAAAAGGATTCCTGTTTGCAAAATTTGGAAATATACCTCTCCTCAGCTCAATTCTGAATACCATCATGCAGAATGGAGGGAGGCATCTGAAATCAAAATTGGAAGTGTGCTATCCTAGATGATTATTTATTCAAAGGCCCAAACAATAAGACACTCACAGTCTATGTCTGCCTGAAATAAATGGGGCTTTATCCTGGTGGGGCTGCTCCTCAGCAGAGCTCAGGGTAAGGCTGGGCAATTCCATCTGGTTGAGTTATCATGTCTAATAAGTTAATTCAGCCATGTGAAAGGCTGAAAGACTTAAAATACATGTGAGTGGATTTTTTTTAATGTTTGCTATAGGCTAAGGGCCTGTTTGTACCTGGGGAATATGATACAGTGAATGAGAAGTGGCATATTAAGCTCAGCTGTTTCAACAAATGCATGTGTAAATAACAGTGGTGGATTAAGGACTTAAAGAGTATAAATGTAGAGTTCTAAGGGAGTTAAAGAGTTGAACAAAGAGTACGGAATGAAAACGGTAAAATAAGAGAGAAAAGGAGGAGAAAGGAGAAGTAAAAACAACCAAAAAAGAAAGGAAATTATGGAATAGACATAAAAACAGAGAAGATCGTCAGAAAGAAAACAAAAATGGAGACTGGGTAGTCCCCTTACAGATGGTGATTGTGAAATGAAAAAACTCCACTGGAACCTAAAGTGGTCACTTCAGTTCATCTCCCCTGGAGCAGCCCATAAAGCCAGCATGGCGTACCCAGAGATACGGAAAACAGTGAGTGCTGCTGCTGCTGCTGCTGTGTAATCTGTTTTCTTTCATTTGATGAAGGTCATGACTTTGACTTTTTCCACCAGACTGGCCCGATTTGGGTGTCGGGCTGTTTGTTTGTTTACAGATGGAGAAATGTTTCCGACATCTGTCTGCATTCTCCCAGCAGCTACCTCATGTTTCTTGCAGCTTCCCAGCCTTGGTTCTTGGAAGGTTAGTTTAGTTTGTGTTGGTTAAAACACCCTTTAGCTGAACTCACTTAACACAACACCACACTGAAGACTGTCTTAGCCCTTATGTAATGTTTTGCTAATTTTAACAAACAGGCTGAGTGGTAGAAGCCACTGGGGTTGCTGAAGAACCATAAAGAGATTACTTAGTCAGATATTTCTGGAAATGTCTAGATTTCTAGAAATACAGATGAAATCATACCGAGATCAGAGCGCAGCTGTGCAGAGAAGAGGCAACTTATTTTTCACCTCCATTGTCAAGACGAAATTAGTCCAGCACTGGTTGGAGAAGTGGTGTGGTCGCTTGGTTTTACTGCAGCTTGAACTGTGAAATGGGCACAAGCTGGTCCTGGAGCTGGGGGTTAATGAGTCCCCCGAGCCCTTGGAGCAGCTCCTGTCTCATCCCTGTGCACATCCCACAGCAGGGTCAACCTGCCTCTCACCTCCTGGGACATCCCTTGGGGTTACCTGGTGCAGGAAACCAAATTAGTTTGGGAAATACACAGAAACCACAAAGTCAATGCCTCAAGTGGAAATCTTGTGAAAAACCAAGCTGTTCTCTGAGCAGCCAAGTAATCAGGCTTACAGAGTTGTGTCTGACCCTTATTCCCACCCCCTGTGGGGCTCCCAGCTCCTTCCCACGTCCTCCTGGCCGTCCCCTGGGGCGAGCCAGGGCTGGGGGTCAGCTGCCCAGTGGGCAGGACGGCAGCCAAGGACCACGTGTCCTGTCCGGCAGTGTCCTGACACACGTCTCTCCTCCCTGCCCCCGCTGGTTTTTATCGTGTGGGCAGGCATGTCATCGAGTTTCTTAGGCTCTTTCAGACTTGATTTTAATTAGCCAGCAGGCTCTGAATTCTGACAAAATGTACTTTAGCCTTAACTCCACTTTAAAACTGACTTCTGTGTAAGAAGGCATGAAAATCGATGTGTGTGAACTTGGGAGCTTATTACCTGAGCAGTTTATCTACTAATGGCTATACCTAAATGTTTTACACTTCCTACAGTATATCAGTGCTATAATTGTGCAATTAATTGAACAGGGCTTTCATTGAACTATCCCTAGGAACAGTTTACATTTAAACACTCAATCAGCAATTACCTAAAGCTTTTACAGAAATGATTACCATAAAATTCCTTTCAAAATTGTGATTTAGTGCAAGCACACCACCATTTTTTTTAGCAAAAGAAATACAAACTTTATGCTGTAGAAATGTGCACATGGTCTTTGGCAGACTGGCTCCTGACGTCAGAATTACTATGAAATCTGTATTTGAAATACTGAGAAACTAGAGGGTAAATGTATTTACAGGAATGAAAGGCTGACCAGAATGATAAATGAATCAGGCTTAATCAGAAACAAACAGTGACCTATTCATAGCTGTTTCAAAAAGGCAAGAATTTTGCAGATGTTGTTGGGTCAAGTTATATAAAAAGACAGTTTATAAGGAGCAGAATGTGTATTCTGAAGTCGAGGGAAGTCTTCACAGACACATGTTTTTCCCATAGCTACGTGACTTTATTCCCCAGCGGCGCGGTTTCATTTTGATACATGCTCCTTTTCATCTCTGACCAGGGCACCATCCTCGTGGTGGAGGGATTGCTGGAGAGCGCAGTGAGAACTTGGAGACACATGAGAAGCTGAAGTTTTAGGCTTAATTCCCTTAAGACATCCCAATCCATGTCAGTGGGAGCGATGCCCAGCGCTGAGCAAAACCTGTGCCGGGAACCTGCACCGTGGGCAGCACAGGGGTGGTGCTGCACTGCCCAGATTTTGGGCAAGGTCAAACATTACTCTGACCTATCCATCAGTGCCTCTGGGGTGCTCACAAGTGTGTGGGAAACACTTTCTTGGACGGCAGCTCAAGCTCCCATGGGCAAGGCTCCTCCTGGCTGCGAGCGAGGTTTTGAGAGCCTTGTGTTTAGAGTCCAGCAGGACTAAGGAGCTCATCAAGAGCTGGAGCCTATTTTTCTCCCATCTCAAGTGGTGGGAGAGTCAGGCAAAGGGCTGCAATTCAGCCAGCAGAGGAGCTGGGGAAGAGCCAAGATGAGCTTTTAAAGGGCTCATGAGTTGACCCTGATTTGCCTTTGAAAACCCTGAGCATCTGCACTGAAGCCCAGAGGACCAGAACCCGTTCACTGGCCTGGAGCCCAACACATGCTCCGTGAAACCACATTTCATTTCTTCTAAATAAATAATCAGCCTCCTTTATGGCACCATAATATATCTGAGGTAGTGTCTCTGCTGCTATTAAAGTAGAAGAAGAGGTGAAGGAGATTGATAGCCAACATTTCATGTGATGAAAGGCAGAATTAATCATAGTTCAAGTACAGGATGCATCAGTTCTGGCCTGAGCCTACTGCTCTGTGTATCACCTTGTTGCACAATATTTCATAAAACACAGAAATTTTGAAATAGAGTAGGCCTGGAAAGAACTGTTTATACCCAAATTGTGGATCTGGTGGCATTAAAAAAATCCCTTGCTTTGAATCAGACCATCTTTTGTCCCCTCTGGGGTTGCATGGGTGGCTGCAGAAGTCAGACCTGCAGGGTCCGGAGGCTGCCAAGAGCTGTGCACTGAAATTTGAAATGCACAAGTGGGGTAGGACAAAGGAACATAGGCTGGAGAGTCAGAAAGAGCTCAGAGTAATGTGTAAACTCAGAGGGTTGTACAAAAACATTTGCACAACTGCTCTGGAATAAGCTCATTTGTAGTTTATGTAAAATTAGAGCCCACTTGGAAAATATTTTTCAATCAAACAGAAATTAGAAAACATGTGTGGATCTACTGGAAAGCTGGGAGGTCAACACCCCCAAACTTTCTCTTCCTGTAATCTAGAGCCAGGTTTTGCCATCTAAGCCTATGCCTTAATACAGGGGAAATTGCCAGTTTTTAACAAGAACCTGTGGGTAATGGAACAAGCTGCTGACTGAATTTACCCTTCCAATGAGCATGGCAGGAGGAGAGGCTGAAGTTGCTTATTTTCACCCTGTGACAAACATGATCAATGGGCTAAACTGATCGGTTCTGGTCCCACTTCACCACCTCCACCAGGTGCTAAAATCACTTTATCAAGGGAGGAAACACCAGCACCGGCTCAAGGAAGAAGAGCATGTGTGGCATGGCTTGGAAGGTGTGGTAGCCATGTTTAACCACCTGCACCCAGACTTTGATTGGAGGAATCAATCTGACTTTTAGTAATTTAAGATTCTCAGATGACTTCTGGCTAAGCATTTGGTTTGGAGAAACATCTGCAATTTCATGGCTGTGAACTTTTTGCAAAAAGACAGTTTCTTTTTAAATGAGGAAGGGGTAGTTCTAAGCACTTTGTTTTCCTGCTGTGGAGCAGACAGCTTTTATCTCTACCTGAAATCTAAGCTTTGCAGACAAGGTGAAAAGAGACGTGTTTGATTCCTGTGTAACAATTCAAAAGTCCCGACACAGACGCACAGAAACGAACCACAGACATCATCTCTCAAATAACCTTTTGCAAAAGCCGTGCAGGCGATTCGCAGGTCTTCACAGGAACTTGGTATTTTGCTGGGGAGCATAATCTTTTCTAATACTGTTAATTTTAATGAGCCCTTTCTTGTCTGGTGGTTAAACCACAGGTCTACAAGTCACAACACAGGCGTGTCGTTCCTGCTCTTCCTTGGCCTCGTGTCTCACCTCCAGCGAGACACAATTGCATTGTTACGTTTTTCTGAACCTTGAGCCCTAAAACAGCAAGATATTGGCCCATCCTTATTGCTTCACTGAAATAACATTTGCAGAGCACTTTGGGTTGTCAAAGGAGAGACATTATTTATTAGTGTAATTTCTGATTTCGGCTACGCCCACGCAACCTGCTTGTTCATGTGGAACGGCGTCATTTCTCTGACTTCCTTTCTGTGCAAAGGCTTGGTGTTATCTGCGTTAGGAAGTGTGATTAAGGAAAGAACTATGCTTCTTTTTAAAGGGTTTTTTTTTAGATAGATCAACTTAACATGTGCTTTTCCCTTAGCAGAAGTAATTTTACTTTTTTCCTAAGATGAAAACCCTGCAGCAGTGAGTTGTGATCCTGAGATGACAATGAGCATTTTCTATGATGACTTGAGTCCACGTGCCATCAGCACTTTCTTTGAGGTGCTAAGCCTCTCCTTTCAACACCAACGTCAGTAAAATTCAAGGGAACTCAAACAGTTCAGAACATAACCTTTGCTGGAACAATTCTTGTGGAGGCTGTACATGCTCGGGCATCACTTATAGGAAGGACTGGCATTGATGTACAAATATTTTATTTACAGAATCTGTGCTGATGAACTCTCTAGCTAACTGTGACCCTTGAAACTCCCTGCAGCTTCCAGAAAGTGCAAAGCGAGTTAGTGATCATGTGTGGAGGTGAAGATCAATGGGTAAAGGCTGAAGAAATCTAGTAAAACCCCATGTCAGCAGCCTGTTGAATCAGCTCTTTGCACAAGCTGCTGGATGTTGATGTAGGGTTTTGAAGTCTTATGTGCTGACAGGCCCTTGTATTTGCCTTCTGATGGCAAAGGCATTATATTTGTCATCAACTGCACAGCAATAATTGGAGACAGCATTTTTGTCACAGACTCAATAGGTGTTGCAATAAGCCTGGTGTGTTCCCTCTGTGTCTGTCGCCACATTTTAAAATTGTTGGAGTGTGCCTATTTTTTTTGTTTTTTTCTAATACGTCATATCAGAGTCCAAGCTGTTTTATGAGAAGTAAGCATTTATTTACCACAAATACCACACCAGCATCCAGACATAGCAGAAATAACTGCGGTAGAGTTCATCCTTTCCCAAAGGCCTGTTGCAGGAAGACTGTGTCACTCCGGATTTTGGGTGAGCTGCTCAGCACCCATCTGTCTGTCTGATTCTCTGAAGAGATAACTAATAAAATTTGGGCAAAGACCTGTAATGTGTGTGGGAAAACCAATGGCCAAATATTGCTTGTGTCAACCGGTAATTGCAATTCAGGTGGGGAGACTGTAGCCCCTGGTTATGTGCAGCCTTTTCCAGGTATGAACAGAGGTAAAGTTCTCTGAGATTTTCAGGAGGAGTGAAAATACTGAGTCTCATGTCAAGGCTTGCAGAATGCATTTGATTTCCCTCACATTTTTTTTGCTGTAAGTTCAAATCAATGGGATGCTCTAGAGTTTTGACCCTGCACCATGGAGTTCTGTGTAAGTGCTTGGTACAGGTTAAAGTAGGACGTGTTTCTGTGAAAGGTAAAGAGGTTCCGTGGTAGGGAACCATCCCTACAGCAACAGTGGAAAACAAGCTGGGGAGGACCAGGCAAACACTTTCTGTGCTGCCCCAAATGAGAGATGCCCACTCCAAAGTTGGACATCTTACCAGTGGCTCCAGTGCTCACACCCCACCCTGGCTTGGCCTTGAAAATGCAAGTTTTAAAATGTTTGGGTGAGAAGAAAGACCAATTTTTCTTCAAAATCTATTCCATGCTGCCTTGGTTTTCAGATCTGAGGGCACCTTCCCAGCTGCTTCTGGGCCAGCCCAATGCTGGAAGCACAACTTTTGTCTGGGTGAGAGCTGAGGCTGAGCCTGGTGAAGCATCAGCAGTTCTGGAAACCCCCAAGCAGCAGCAGCCAAGCAGCACAACCTGTGTGCTGCAAAAAAAACCCCTATTCACCACCATCCCCAATATTATTAATCAGCCCACGGTTTGCTCAGACAGGAAATTGTTACTGACCACTTTAATTTTACTAAACAAATGAAACCACCCCATTAGTCATTCAAATCTAATAAACCACAGCACACAGAGGAGGAAGTGAGCACTTCAAAATGGCTTGGAGAAAAGTTCTCACTTTGTTTTGCCATTTAATTAAAGCCAGACTCTTTACAGGAAAGGGCATAATTAAATGGCAGCATGTGTACTATGATAATCTTCTCCCTTGGCATCTCAAGATGTAACTTGCTACTGAAGGCTGACAGAGTCTTTGTGCTGCTTTTTGCACTCCAAGAGCTTCACCTGCTCCTCAGGAAGAAGATACATTGGGTACCAGCAGAGCTCTCCTCTTTATACTGTGTTAGATGATACAGAGCTTCACTAGGAAGGTGCCAATGAAATAAATTTCCTTATTGACTAATGTCTGCAGATGTTCAGAAATCAACTTCCTGAAGATGGGCCTGGCAAATCACCTGACAGCCGTCGATTTTATCAATGCCTTGGCATTTCCAAATCATCAGGTCTTTAAAATATAAATAAAATAGTCCAGCTTTAATATTTGCAGTCCTAGCACTAGTTCAATATGTGATGTGATTTGTGTGCATATGTAAATATTGTCTTTGCAGTCAGAAGGCAGACAGAGCATGAATGTACTTGTACCACAGAGAGAGATTGCTGTAATTGTTTGCCTTTCTTCTCAACATCAAATTGCTGCTTTAAATGAAGGGAATTTCACAAACAGGCAGAAATGCCATTTTTGCTATGGGAATTCTCCTTACTCCAGCTGCATGATGAAGCTTCACCTGAAAGAAGAGTTCATAAATGGGAATTATTCCTTTGTGGTGTTTTGGCTCCTAAAAGATGATTAAAGAAGAAAAACACAGATAATCTCAATAAAGGGAAAATATCACAAAGAAACTTAACACCCAACGTGTTTTTGTAGCACTGCAAAGGCCATGGAGGCGTTTTCAACTACACACGAGTTTGCTCCTGTACAACACCCACTCTTTGGGATTGCTGGCCTTTGGCACCTTCACACTCAGGGGATGGACAGAGTTTGCTGGAAGGCCCTTGACAATTTGTTTGGTGTCTCACCTGGTTTGCCCTAGACAATCCCTAATCCAATGCAAACAGGAGTAAAGTCAACAGGAAGAAGTATTAAAGAAGCCTGCATACTTAATAAATCCCCTATTAGTCACCATCAGAACGAACTGGTGTGTGATAAATCCTTTTTGTTGCCGTGCACCAGTCCCGTGCATGGGCCGTGTTATCCACATGAAATCAGCCCCTTTTCCCTTCCCCATCAGGGACAGGATTCCCCACAGCAGATGTGCTACAAAATGGGATTCAGTCTGCTCTCCTCCCCATTCTTCAAAATGTTCTCCCTACCACTCTCATTAGTCTTACTTAATTTGTTTTGCTCTATGGAAGGAATTACAGATTTGCCATCCTAGAGAACAGCTGACATTTTTACCGGAAAAGAAGTACGTGATTCATAATTTTCCAGAAATCTGCACATTACATATGAAGCACATTAGCACCTTCTGAGAAACAGGATGAATCTTGAAACTTGTACTGTATTGTTCCTGTTTGTCTGCTTTATTTACCTGTTCAAACATCACACCAAATCTCACAGCCAGCAAGGAAAAATATCTGGGGCCCCTCGTGCCACCATCATTCAGCTGAGAGGAAAGTGGTTGCACTTTGTGAAGAAAATGATTTTAAACAGTGCCATTTTGTAATGGCATTTTCCAGTGCTGCAGAGGACTGTGGAAGATCCAGGGAATGTTGGGAGCTGTAGGACAGATGTTTTTTTAAAGTCAGAACACGCAAAAGAAATTCATAATGTGATTCTGATTCAGTGTTCAATTTCAGTCATCACTTTCTGCTTGTCTTGTTGGTTTGGTTTTTTTGTTCCTTTCCTTTTTAAAAGCTGCATCCTCGGCTTATGTTATCAGGAACCATGGGGGGAAATGCTGTGATGGAACCAGACTGTCACAACAAGAGTCCTGAGGAAAGCTGGCAAGAAATGCTGTGGAAAGCTGCCATGGTCAAGGGGACATTCAGCTCCATCTTTCTCCTTGTCATTTTGAGAGGCGAACTTGCACATGTTGTACAGAGCAGAAAAAACTCCAAGATACTGGAAAAAATATAAATAATTAAATTCAGGGAGCGTTTTATGTCAGTGAACATAGTCTCAGGAGGAATAGCTGGATGTTTTGAATAATGTACTCCTCAGAAATCTTCAGAAAGTCAAAAAATTATTTATGAAGTGCATGTGAGGACAGCAGTGGTCTATCCACTAAGCTAAATTTGTCTTTCTTTCTGTCCTCTACATTTTAGCACCACTCACAGATACTTTATACCCCAAATGGTGTACATACCACAAAAATTACTTTATATGTGCAATGGGGAAGCAAAGCTTTCCAGTGCAGAGGTTGTTTCTCACACTCTTCTGCCCTTTATCAGGGCAGGACTTCAAGGCACTTTTTAAGAATGCAATACCCCACCTGGAGTGCTGCATCCAGCTCTGGGTCCTCACCACAGGAAGGTCACGGACCTGTTGGAGCATGTCCAGAGGTGAAGAGAGGGATGGAGCAGCTCTGCTGTGAGGAAAGGGTGAGAGAATTGGGATTGTTCAGCCTGCAGAAGAGAAAACTTCAGGGAGACCTTAGAGACCAAAGTGCCTAAAGGGGCTCCAAGAGAGCTGGAGAGGGACATTGGACAAGGGCCTGGAGGGACAGGAGAAGGCAGAATGGCTTCCCACTGCCAGAGGGCAGGGATGGATGGGATATGGAGAAGGAATTGTTCCATGTGAGGGTGGAGAGGCCCTGGCACAGGGTGCCCAGAGCAGCTGTGTCTGCCCCTGGATCCCTGGAAGTGTCTGAGACCGGGTGGGATGGGGCTTGGAAAAACCTGAGACACTGGAAGGTGTCCCTGCCCACGGCAAGGGATGGACCTTAGGAAGGTCCCTTCCAAAACAAACCATTCTGCGATTCTATGATTACAAAAAGCAGCAATCTGAGATTCAAGGAATAGCCTCCCACATTTTCTACTCCTGCTCTGGAAGTGATCCCTCCAGCTCCCTGCAGGCCGAGGCACTGGAGGAATCCATTCTCCCAGCCCCTCCAGCTGCAGGAGCCCTTTGAGAGCTGCCTGTCCAGCCTGATGCCACCCTCAGCCCTGTGCTCCTACCCGCAGCACTGTTAGGACAGTGGCATTTCCTGCTCTGGAACTGCACATTCCTATTGCTTCCTCTGCAAGAATAACCCTGGGGAGAGTAAATAGCAGCCTCCAAAGGGAGATTCCTCTGCAGGGCCGTTTGCCTTGGCTCGCCACAGCTCTGGAAGTCCCCGGCACTCGGTGCCACCGAGGCGTTTCCTCGCCTGATTTTCCCTGCAGATCCCACCCAGCCGTGCTCCCAGTGAAGTGGGACAGGACCAGCTCCCCTCTCCAGGGCTGGTTTCCACTCATGCAGGCTTTTGTGACATTCCTGGGCTGCAGGGCTGGACGGCAGGAGGCTTTAGAATTACAAATTAATTCCCTGCCAGAGCTCCCCAGCAGCACAGGCAGCCACTTCCCAGAGAAAACCCCTCATTATACAGGTGCTCAGGTTCCTCTTTCTCCCCCAGCACCTTCCCAAAAGTTATAAGAAGTGATGGTATAGCTTTGTTAAACAAAAAACCCCACCCCAAACCACCAAGCCCCAACTTTCAGAGCATTTTTAGAATCCTTTGCAGTGTACCTCATCCTTCGTGTTTGCTCCAACAACTGTTTAAACAGTTTGTGTTTGCTTAGGCAACCAGATTTATATCCTGGGTCAGTAAATAAACCTGTAACTGTGTGCTTTCCTACAGATACTTCTGCCTGATTATTGCAAAACATGGCAAGCAGGAGAAAATTACATGTGCACAAAGAAAACTGGTGTCTTTAAGGAAAAAGATCAGGAATTAGAGCTCTGGTTTGGTGGATGGAAGCAGACACACAGCCAGTCGTGGCTGCTTAGCTCCAGGATTTAGGTTTAGAAGTGTCTCTCTAAGCAAAATGATATCCAAGCAAAAATGTTAGGGTGGATGATAAAATATGAATCCAGAAAGTCTGTGGGTTAGATTTCACTGAGCTTTGGCCGGAGTTGCTGGATTGAGGAGCTCTGTCTCCTCTGGCTTAGACATTACATAGCAAAGCTTGTAATTTTTCATCTCCTCTGGAATGCAATTTTGCAACAAATACCAATTCTAACTACTAGGTGCAAAAGAATCTTTTTAAAATAAATTTTTACCTTGTCCACCTGCATTCAGGGCAGGTCAGAGTGTGGAAGGAAGGTGCTCCCCAACCCAGGAGAGAGGTACTGAGGGGAGCTGGGCTGCACACAGACCTGGCACTGGCACTTCAAATCCTTCCATCCGAAAACAGGGGCTGGTAAGGTTTAAATCACAAACACACAATAAAACCTACTTGAAATGAGTCCATGTAAACGAAGGGATTGAAAAACAGCTATGTATCTCTGTCCTATTTCCCTTTCCAGGAAGGAACATCTCTTGGGTAATCTAAAAACAAAACAAAGTAGCAGAAAACTTTACTTAACCTCCAGCTAATTTCCTATCCGGACTAAATTTAGCTGGTTGGATTTTGTCTGGTGGATGTGCCTCCCAACACAGTGAATTCAGAGGGATGTTGCCCTTCGCCCAGAGCAGCTGCTGTGGAGCTCTGGTCGAAGCTGGCTGATTTAATTCCACGTCGCAGCATTAATTTTTAACATGAAATGTCACTCTCTGTTTGGGCATGGCAGAGCAGGAGTCTGGTGAAGCCGATGGGTGAATTTTGCTCCCTGGAAAAGCCCAGCCACCCACGGAGCAAACAGCTGCTGGGAACTGGCTCCCAGCGACTTCTGCCTCGCAGAGAGCAGGCCAGGGGGAGCACAGGAGGATAAAAATATTATCATGAAAGCTTCTCCACGCGTATTTTGAAACAGACAGTCCTTAATTGAAGGAAGATCAAGTCAGGGACCAGCCCAAAACACTTGGATTATTTTTCCGTGAGTCAAGAGTTATACTCAAAACAAAAATTAGCCTACAAATACCAAGGCCAGGCTGGTGCACTGAGAGTTTCCCAGCACAGGTTGCTGCTGCCAGCCTCCTGCTACAGAGAAAAAACCCTCTGACAAACTGCTTGGAGAGTTTTTAAAACTTTATTCACTCTGTCTGTCTTTACCTTTCTAAAACTATTAATTTTAGGGCCCACAATTATTTGCTCTGCCATCAGCTCGAGGGGTAGAAATTGGGTGAGGAGCATAAAAGGATAACAAGTACATTTAGAAACTCTCTAAAACTGACAGCAAGTGTTTCTGCTGTGTGCAAGGGTTTGGGGAAGCTGGAGACCAGAACAAGGTGCTTCTCTTACCTAACTGAGAATTGCACCGTCTTTGTGGTGAGAATTTTCCAGGGTAAGGAGATACCAGGTCACCAAACTATCACAGAAACTATGACTAAGAAGTGTCTGCTACTCACCTCAATCCAGAGATACTGGAGGGAAAAGAGGAAGGGAAGAAATAATTTTTAAGCAAGTGAATTTAAAAAAAAAAAAATCACACGAACTTGTACAAGTAAAAAGCAACACATTTATTAAAGTACTGCTTGAAGTTAATGTTTGAGCAAACACTGTCTTTGATCCCATCAAAGTGAAATGATTGAAAGGGAATGACAAATGCACCAACAGACTGGCTAGAAAAGGTGATTTCAGGATACTTTCCTGCATCACATCCCCTCAAGACCCACCAGAGTCCCTGGCCCAGCCCCTGCCCAGCCTCAGCCCTGTGCATGCAAAGCTTCTGTGGCTGATTGGTTTTCCAGCCTGGCATCCAAGGTCCCTAATTTTGCTGCAAGCCAGAATCTGAATGCTTGAAATGACACAAAAAAGGTTGTGTGCTCATAAAAGCAGTGGCAGAGGCTGCAGCTGTGTGCTCCTGTTGTGCTGGGAGGAGCAGCACCTGGCACAGCACTTGGGATGGGGCAGCTTGCTCTTGACAGGTCTGTCTTTTCTCTTTTTCCTTTTTTTTCTTGTTTGTGGGCAGAAAATAAAATCAAATTGCATAAACCACCCTTGTTAAATTGGACCCTTATTTCCTTCACAAATTAAAAGGTACATTTGAGATTTTACTATCCACAGTAATAAACTGGATGTAAATGAAGAGAAAGCTGTCTCACATGCAATTCAGCCTTGTGCAATCATTAACACTCTTTCCTAAGTCCAGAGTTGATTCACTTTGACATTTTTTGTGGGATTTACAAACCCATTTAGCCTCTGTTGGACAACTGAGGCTGTGCCAGATGCAAGCCAGGACTGAAGATGATTTAAGATTGTTTCCACTCTTACAGCAGCAGCTTCTCCTCCTATCCCTAGCATTAACAAATAAACACAATTACAGGCAGGGCAAGAACAAAAAGTTGCTTACTAGTATGAAACAAAGCAGCAAATTTTAGGAAGAAACAGGAAAAATCCTTTTGCAGTAGTAGCTGTATTTTTTATCTGGTGACACAGCTCTGGCAGAGACCTGTGAAAGCTGATTCAGGGCTGGTTTGTAGAGTTCAGTGCAGGTGGTGTCAACGACTTTAAAAAAAAAAAAGAGGCTATGAATAATGAATAATACACAACCAAGCTTTTGTTGAGTAATTATTAATAGGAAACACACCGTTTAAGATAAAGTGGACTCTCAGCTGGCAGAATGGGGTAGGGATCACCATAACACTGAAGTTGGCCATCTGTGGGGTTTAGTTGGCACTCAGCAGAAAAGGAAATGTATTTTCCCTGCTATTTCCCCGAATAGTTGAGAGTGGAGCAAAGCACCATCCGCAGAAGGCAGGAGAAAAAAAAAATCTCTTTCTGATGCAACTTCCCATGTTTTCAATCAGCATTTTCCATAAGCTGCCTCTTGGTGATGCATTTGAAAGAGATGTAAATGCTCTAACTGCAAAGAGGATACATAGATATATATATATAAATGCACAAGCAATTAAATATAAAAATATATACTAAAATGCATTTTGTATATATGTATTTATGGGTTGGCTGAACAGAGCCACTGCCACAACTTCTGGATGAAATGAAAGATTAATTATTTGCTTCTTCAAGTAGCTGTGTATTTGTGGGCCCTGGAAATGCAGATACTATTTTGCAAAGGGCTCATTGCAAATGAGAAATGAGCTCCAACTCCATCACATCTCCTCCCCCACGTCGTGAAAGGTCACAGTTGGCTGAGCTCCATTGTAGCTCCCCTCAGAAAGTGGTAAAGGAATTCAGAAGTTGTTTTTCCCACCAAAAATCAAAAAGAAAAAGAAAGAAAAAAGAACAATTGTACACCATTTCCATTTTCTCAAGAGGAAATGGTGATTTTTCTCGGCCAGGCTATTGCCTGGGAATTCAGCAGCCTTTGGTATTAAAGGAGTTAAACAGCAGGTTTGCCTTAAAACTTAGGGAAAACATGTTGTTTGAATTGCTTTTTTCCATGGTAAATAAACATGAATTCTTCCTAGCACCTTCTCTGTTTGAGGTGCACCCTGCCTCTGGCTTGGCTGGCTTTTATTGAATCCCACCTCAGGTCTCACACAAATAATGTGCCACACCTGAAAGATGCACCCACGCTGGAAAAATCTCAGCTCAAGGAAAACAAGTAAGAAATGCACTGAAATGCTCTGAAATTCCTTCTCCTGAGCAGGCATGAATTCCAAGGCACAAATTAATTATGTTCCCTGGACTCCATCATCCAGTGGGTCATGGTGGAAAGCCAGATGAGAATCCAGCAAATGGATTTTTCACTGTGACCTGTCAAACCATCACAGCAGCAGTAGTGTCACTGGAAAAGCCTCTTTTGTTGTGAACCAGCCCCTCCAAACCACACTGCAAAATTTCCCCCTGGGTCTCACGTCCAAATACAAATCCCTTCTGTCTCCTCAGCCTGAAATTCTGTATCACAGCTGTGCTTTGGGTGAATCTGTCCCATATTTTTCTTTTTTTCCTCTGTGACACCTGCCTGTTTCCCTCCCTGCAGATGATGGATCTTGTCTGGACATGAATCAGGCTGATTAGGGAAAGAGGCTGGGTTTACTGTGACACTTGGATTGAGCTGATCAATTCCTCACACAGGAACCACTTATTAATGGGCTGCTTTCTGGAAACCTCTGATTCAGAGGTCCAGAGCTGTCAATAACTCATTCTAATCAGATCAGCTAAGGTTGCATGTCAAATAAACAAAAGGCTGCTTGCCTCTAAATCCTCTGAAAGAACCCCAGGTCAAGGCAGCATTTGATCAGGAGAGGGGGGAACTTCTGATGTTCATTTCCCTCTGTCCTTCCCCAAGGGGGTAGTTCAGAGGAGCTGAATCTTCACACCTCGAATTCATATAAAAGTACATTATTAATAATCATGTTTGCTGGGCACGAGTGCGATGAGAACCATCACAAACGTGATGGTGACAGTATCACAATTTCAAAAATCTGTTTTCAACAGCTCATTGCAAGATGCAGTCGCCAACAAGAAGACAGAACGTGCAGACACCTCATTTGTGAGTGCTTTTCCACTCTGCATTAGGGATGTGATGACAGAAATGGTTCTTATAACTATTTATTTAAGGCTTTATTATAATGCTCATGCCAGAGGGCCCTGGATTAAGATGAATTGGAAGTTTTAATCATGTCATTTCATTGTTTTTGTGGACCTGGCCTGGCATTTGCTCGTGGGCAATTGCTGGCTTTACAAAGGAAACTGTGTGAAAAGTCTGTATTTTTCACTGCATTAACAATGGACAAAACCCCAGCTCACAAGAGCAAACTATATCTACTGTTCTACACATTGTTCATGTCCTGAAAAGGAAGAGGAACGGGGCTGGGCTCCTCCAGAAATGAGACAGAAATGCCATTGAGGTCTCATTTCCTGCGCAGGGGCTTGCGAGAGCTCCAGTGGCTGCAGCCAGCGGTGGGGCAGAGTTGTGTCATGGCTTGTGAGAGCTGCTGCATCCTCCTGAAATCACTCATCCAAGATGAAAAAGACTCAGAGTGGGTCTGCTTTTAATCAGTGTAAGAGCCCTAAGAGCTCCAGCAGGCTGAGCTGGGGACAATCCCATCGAGTGGGGAGCAGAGGTCTCCTCATCCCCACCGGGTGAGGAGTGGGAGAGAAGCCTCAGGACATCTGCAGAACCCTCTCAAAATGTCTGGACATTAAGGGACCACCCCTGACATGTCCAGTGATGGACAACGGGCCCCTGGCCACCAGCAGCACAGCATATGCCCACCTGGACATCAAACACTCCTGAAGTAATTGTTTAAAGCAGCCTCAGCCAAGCAGAAATTGGAAAATGTCAGAGTAGTTTTAGGTGCTGGTTGCACACACTGCCACTCACACTCCTTCATCAGACTCCAGAAGTAGAGGGGTGGCTTCAAATGTCGTAGCTGGTAAATGAAATTTTAGGGGATCTGGTTGTTGAACACTAGCTTGTGCCATCCGAGGTGTTTTAGGGTGGTACACCCCAATCTCGCTGCTTCCAGGGTGTGGGGTTTTCAAACCCATTTTCCTCTCAGTTAAAAATCATGGATTTGTGGAAAAAATTGCAGTTTGGCGACACTGTGCATGTATTGAGTGGCTTCTGTGGGACAAGGGGTCATTGGTAGCTTCTCCTTTCCCCTGTGTGCCTGCATGGAGCATGGAGAGGCAGCTTCATCACTTCGTGGTTGCAAGAATATCAGTGAAATAGGAAACACCAGCTGCACTGGAAAAATCCTCTTCATTTCCAGAAGCTGTCCAGGGAGAACAACATGGATAATGTTCATTTCAACCAAAAGAAAACATTCTGAACTGTATTTTAGTTTATATCTATTTTTTAAATATACTGTGGCCTTTTCTGGGAAATTAATTTCCTCATCTCATCTTCCTCCTCCTTCCTTTTCACCTGAAGTGATGGACACCATAAAAGACATTTTTTGATCCCAGATGTGTTCCATTTCCTGCAGTTGAAATTGAAATCGTTGCCTTCTTCATAAATATCTGCCAGAGATGGAGATGCACTTAAGAACTTTCTGCAACTGCTTTGGTTTGAAACAAATAAATCAGAAGGGTTTGAGGAGGTAGCCAATATTTTCTAATTTGTTTCTACTGGCAAAAGTGCTGCCGTGAGGTTACATCCAAACAAATTTGGTGGCAGCATCTGCCCCATAATGATCTAAATGTCTACATCTAACTTTAGAAAGTGACTTGCAGCAGGTTCAAGCAAGGCTTTCAGAGCTTTATTTTCACCCTGTTAAGTGAAGAGCTGATCCATGGGGTTTGTGTAGCTGATTTTGGGATCCATGGGGGGATCCTAAGCCCAGCAGAGCTGCTGTGAGTGGACCAAGACCCCCAGAAGTTCAGAGGAGCACATCAGTGCTGTTTGGGGTGGACCACAAAGGGTTTGACACACAGAGAGTGTCCTGGATGGAGAGAGGGTCTGTTTTTGCTATTATTATTATTATTATTATTATACCCCACCTGACAGCACTGGACTAAAGAGGGCAAACATGGGTGTTCTGCAAACCTTCAGCTCTTGTATGGTCCAGACCCTGTCTCTGGGCAGTCCATGGTTGGGTTTTAGTGCACAGGACTGCTCTGTTTTTATATATATATGAGTTTTACATCCAGGCTGTATAGATGTTGAATAAAATGCTGTATTATGTGGTATCATGCACACATAAAAAAATATAAATGCATAAGCAATACCACATTTCTGAGCTGTAGGAGAAAATACACTCTTTAGGGGTGCTTTAAATATTTAAGATGCCATTCTGGAATAAAATTAGTCACATTAATAATCCTAATAAAATGCAAAATCCATGTCAAAAAGTATAAGGGATTATTACTGTGTATGATGTAAAGAAACAATTAAAGACCATGTTAGTGCCTTCTGTACCATGTAGCTTTGGCCTTTTAGGTGTTTTATTGTATGATTTTCTTTTCTCTTAAACTTAGTGGTAAAAACACATCTCAGGTCAAAATAGTAAATAGTGAATCACCCACAAATTCAGCTCATTTCCTATCTCTCACTGAAAAAATGTTGATTCCAGGCATGGGAGCAGAACTTTGAGCCAAACAGTAATTTCTTTATGGTGTGGATGACTCATAGGAAAGAATGCCTCATGGGGATAGCAGGAGAAAAAACTAAAGAAGGAAAAAAAAAGTAAACTTTCTTTAAAGAAACAGGCAATCAAGTAAAGGGCAAAAGGTCACAAAAAGCCCTCAGCTGTTTTTGTGATGCTCCTGCGATCCTCTCAGGGCCCTCCAGCTCCTCTGCCCTGAAATGCCATCGCTTTTCCCCAGGAGCTCCAGGGCAGGGGGCAGCTCTGGAGAGGAAAGGTGTGAGACCCATGGAGCAGCACAGGGCCAGACTGAGCCCATCCCCTGCTGGAAGAGACCCAAATCAGGATTAGGAACTCATTCCACACCATCTTTACACACTGGGAATAGGTGACTGATCCTGGTGTGAAGCCCTGGGAGCTGACCCTGCTCGCTTGGTGGCAGGGATCCCTGGTGGGAGAATGCTGCAGAGCCAGCAGGTACCTCTGTTTTGTGGAGCTTTTCATGCTTTTAATGTCCAATCCCTCTTGAGTAACTCTACTTAAGAGCCTCTTTTGCATCACTCTTTCTTTATTCACAAATGTGAATAAAATCAGTTTAGCCTCCTCCATAAGTTGCTTTGTGATCTCTCGATGGGCCTTTAATTATCACAAACATTCCTTGCCCTCCCTGGGAAGTGTCTCCTCCCTCAGGCAGATTTATACAGTGGGGGGAATCGATATTCATCAAGCACATTTCATGAAGGCTGATTGAGAAATGAAACAAAATTTCAGCTCAGTTTTCAGCAGCAATATCTCGTCTGATTTCCATTTCTTTTTTTTTTCCCCCCACGGTGCTAATGAATGATTAATTTCAACAAGCATTGCTATCTACATTTACATAATTATTTATGTGCAATTAAAACATCTTGCCTCCTGTTCCAGAGCCAATATCACGTGGCCAGGAATACAAAACAAGATAATGATGCAACATTAAAATGTAGGGTAGCTCGTTCCTGTGGGGGAACCATGTGCTTCTTTAATGTCAAGTATTTAAAGCCATGCTCAGGAACAATTAATTTCAGTCTGTGAAGACTAAGAAAATTATTTGTGTTATCTCAGTACAGGTCATTACCCTCTCCCACGCATTTTAAGAGCTTTCAAAAAAAATGTGATTCAGGTTCCAGCAAGATATAATTTGAGGCCTGAGGCAAATTTCCTCTTCAGCACCTTTCCTTCATAGGGATGCTATGGCAAATGGACTGACATTTATGTACTGTGATTGCTGTAAGAAATAAACCAGATTTCTCTGATTTTCCGTGAACACTTAAAATATGAAATAGAAATGTGCCCTTTGGAAGAATTATTTAAGAGTTAATTCTTGGCAGTGTAGGAAAATGCATTACAAAATTAAAGTTTATATTAAAAAAAGCTTGAATTGGAATCGAATTAACTTTATTCCACTCCAATTCACTTCCTCACCTGCTAAAATATAGTAGAACTGTTTCATGACTTGGATTTATCCCTAGGACTTGTTTCCAGAAGGTGAAATTCACGGAGTGTAAATAATCTGCAGGAAGAAAAGAGTTGTTAACAACAGATTGGCATAAATTATTTATTCCGTATTCCCAGGCCAGGGAGAGCTGGGCCCTGTGACACTGTTTCCAACCACAGCACATCGGGAAGCTCTAGGTGGAGAGTCAGAGCTTCCACAAACATTTGGGAAATAATAAGACTGTATATCCGGAGTGACCTTTGCTGTCCAGGAGATCAAAGGGCTGATTTCTCCCGGCCTGGCCCCAGGGTCAGGGCTGAGCCCTCTGAACCACACTTGGTGTTGGACACGGAGCTCTCCAGCCCTGAGCAGCCTCTCACACACCACGGGTGAGAGCCAAGTGCTTTCCCTGGCCTTGGGTTGTGCTGTTTTCACTCGGCTTTGGGGTGGTGATGCCTGCTGGAAGGCACAGAAGGAGCAGGGTGACAAACATTGCATTTCAGAAAGCCCTGCAGCCCTGTCACTTGCACCACCCCTGGGTGCCCATGGCAGCTGTGGCAACTCACTGCCCCCTCTCTTGCATTAGAGCTTGCAGAGGGATAAAATACTTGAGTCGAGTCCAGAAGCCTGTTTATCAAATGTCCTTAACAAAATGATAAATGAAATAGATCCGTGCTGGGCCTTCCTAACTAGAAACGTATCGGCCTTCCTCCCTTATTGTGGTTTTTTTTTCGATGTAAATAACAATTGTAAGAACAATTTGTATAGATCTGCCTGATTAACAAGGAGGAGAGTTATGCCTTAAATAGCTACCTAGAAAAAGAGACTAGACAGGAATAAAGGAATAAAGGAGGGATTGATTGGAAAGGCCTTCAGAGGTCACACTCTGGGCTCCAGAGGCTCCTGCCTCAGTGCATCCCCAAATGGACAATGACAGCTCCCGAGTTCTTCCCACTTTGATCTCAGCATCAATTGCCCAAGCAGAAGCCAGGCAAGGATGGAATTTGCCCAAGCTTGCCCCCCTCTCCCCAAGATGAAGGTTTGCAGTTGTTGGGCCCAGGAGGGGCTGGGTGTCCTTGGAGAGGGAGCTGGAGAGGCTTTGTTATGTCAGTGTGAGCATGAGAGAACAGCACTGAACGAGCTCCAGGGAACTGCAGAGTCACACTGGGCATTGTAGGGTTGGAAAAATATAAAAAGTTAAAACCTAAGGCACCAAGAGAAGTGGCAGACTTTTAGACTCAAGAGAAGGCAAACAGCTGGACCAGGGAGACCTAAACCATGACTTCCCACAGGGTGTGAGGATTTGTGCAGGCCACAGGTGACCCACCCTGGCATGGGAGGGATGCAGGGATTTGCAGGGCAGAGGTTCTGAAAGAAGCTCAGGCTGCAGGAGATGGAACATCAGGAGCTCTGTGCTCCATACCCAGCACCCACGGGAGAGGCAGAGCCTGGGATCCCACCTGGGTCTGGACAGGTTTTCCCAGCGAGCAGCTCCGAGCCGGAGGTTGGGAAGTGTCCCTGGCTGTCCATAGGGAACCAAACCCTGCCAGGGACAGCGTACGTGTTGAGGAGGCTGCTCTGAAGGTGAGCACATGTGGAGGGACCTGCTGCCACGGGGGTTTGTGATGACAGCTGCTGTGAAGGAAAGCGTCCTGGTTTTCCAGTGGAAAAGGCGACGTCAGGCCTTTCCCTGCTGTGCCAGAAGTGGGGGAAACACACTCTGTAGTGCAGGAGCCCAACAGGAACAGCTGTGATTTTCTGGTTTAGCTCAACACTTGACATGGAAATTGGAAAACTTGGTTTGGGAAGGACAAGACAATCAGTGTAAGTGGTAATTAACGCCTCCAGGGGCTGAAAGGAATGGCAACCCCTGCAAAGGGAGGGTCGGGAGGCTGTGGGTGATGGTCCTGATGGGTCCTGCTGAATTAAACATCTGTGCTGGGTTTGCCTGTGATTACAGCTACCCACACTCAGTGCCTCGGGAGGGTGGGACACCCACACCCCTGAACACAGCAAAAAACACAGCAATGAGGGATGGGATGAGTGGAGGAACCAACTCTGCCTCAGCATCAGCCCTCACCGAGGCACCACCGAGAGATCAATGAGCATCTCATTACAGTTCTGTTAAAGTTTTGCAGCCTACTCTTTCATTTCAAGTTAATTAACAGTAATGAGCATATTGCATGGATTAGGGGGTGGCTCTTGTTTAGCAGAGCATCAACTTCGTTTGTCTGTCAGGACTATTCTCATTTTACTGACTTTCAGATCCTCATTAGATATTAAAACCAGGAACCTGCAGGGGAAAAGCCCTTCATCACATTTCTACTAAGTCAGTCTTTGCGCTGAGTAGGTTTTGGCACTCTAATTATTGCTAACTTTCATTAAATTTGAGGTTTCTTTCTTATTAAAACATAATTAACTGGATGGGGTTGGAGAGAAATGACGCTTAACACCAAAAAATTGCTGTGCAGCTGAAGGTGGAAGAGCTTAGAAACAAAAGCGGGGAGGCGAGACTGTCAATATTTTGAACCTTCTGAAAAATCCCCAGACTGTTTCATTTTAAAAGGGCAGCAACAACAAACCTTCCAGAAAATTTGCTTTCATGTTTTCGTGCCCATCGTCATTTCTTTGCTGTTTGTTTGTTTTAAAATGCTCTGCTCCACTGGTGGCCGTGGTATGCTGGGTTACAACACAGTGTTTCCAGACACGGAAGAATGTTTATATATTTGTGGGGAAACATTTAGCTATCTTTTAAAAATAAGCTATTTATGTATCTGGGTGTAAAAGACTGATGTTCAGTTCAGAGCCTCATCCCATCAGCCTTCCCTCCACTCTGGGTCACTGTGGTCATAGTCACAGGGTAGATCTGGAATTATTTTTTTATGGTTGTCCCTGTAGCTGGAAGACACGATCATGAACTTCAGAGCCTTCATAACAAGTAAACTCTTAACGATGCCAGTGTCACATAGAATATTTGCAGGAGTTTGAAACAGATCTGGATAAAACAGCTAAACAAAAAGAGGGTTTAATAGTATTTTTTCTTTTAGGTGGTTTCATTACAATCTGTATTCGGATTGTTGGAGCTCTTACTTGGAGCATAATGCATTACACTGGTCTTACATATTGATTTTTTTGGACATTCAGCAGTGTGTTTGCCTGATTCTGCCTCATTGCACTGGCATAAACATGAAGTCATTCTGCGGAAGTGAAAAACTAGAGCATAACTAGTCCAGACACCAGCCCGGTGTCTCTGCAGAAAGCAAAAATTCCAGGAAGGAGCAGGACAAAGCTCACAAGTCTGTACTCATCCCACGGGAAAGGCTGGTGTGTGCTCACAGCGCTGCTGCTGAGCTTCCCGAGTGCATCCCCAGAGAAATGCTGTCCTGTGTGTCCTGGGGCAGGGAGCTGCCCTGGGAATGGTGTCCAGCAGATCCAGGGTTTGTACACAGGGAGATCTGGCAAGGGAGCAGCTTTTTACCTGTGCAGAGAGTGACAGGACAAGGGGGAATAGTTTTAAACTAAAAGAGAAGAGGTTTTGATGTGATATTGGGAAGAAATTCCTCCCTCTGAGGGTGGGCAGGCCTTGGCACAGGTTGCCCAGAGAAGCTGTGGCTGCCCCTGGATCCCTGGCAGTGCCCAAGGCCAGGCTGGACATTGGGGCTGGGAGCAGCCTGGGATAGTGGGAGGTGTCCCTGCCCATGGCAGGGGGTGGAACAGGATGATCTTTAAGGTGTCTTCCAAACCAAACCATTGTGTGATTCTGTGAACAAAAACAAACCTGCAGGCACTTGGTTTGGGAAATAGATCTTTTGATTTAACTTTTATGAGAGTGCTTGGTGACCCAAGGACACAAAATCAGTTGATTTGTGAAGTTATTATCATTGATAATGTTATGACCATCCTCCTAAAAAGCATGAACCCCTACAAGCGTATTTTAGGATTTACTTTTATTTTGTGTAGAAATGCAGCGTACACGGGGAGCGATCTCCCGAATTCAGCCCAGGTTTGAACTGGAGACTTCTCCGTGTGCCCGGCTTCCCTGGGGCTGGCGATGGCTGCGGGGATTCCTCAGCCCAAGCTGGCTTTTGCAGGACGCCCCGGAACGGCTGGTGCTGATGGATGCAGCAGGGAGCACTTTTGGGGGGACGGTAAAATAATGCCACATCTAAAGAAGGAGGAGCTGCCATCCGATCCCATCTGGGCATGGAGTTGGCAGGGCTCTGAGGATCGGGGGAGCTGAGGAGCACGGGTGGGATGGAGCCGCTTTTGAAATGGGCTCTGTTTGCTGGTTAAACACAGAGCAGAGCTGTTCGTAAACGCCGGGTACCATCTGCTGGCGGGAGGGAGCAGTGCGGGACGGGGACGGAGCAGGGACGGGGATGGAGCAGAGATAGGGATGGAGCAGGGACAGGGATGGAGCAGGGACGGGGATGGAGCAAGGACGGGGATGGAGCAGGGACAGGGAAGGAGCAGGGGCAGGGATAGAGCAGGGACAGGGAAGGAGTAGGGACAGGGAAGGAGTAGGGACAGGGGCTGGGAGCATCACCCAGGGCTGGGAAAATGGACAGGGCTGGGAGCATGGACAGGGACTCTGGGGATGGAGCAGGGCTGGGAGCATCACCTGGGTCTCAGAGCCTTGCACAGGGACAGTGGGAGCTTAACAAACAGAATTCTGGTGTCAGGCTGAGCTCATCACATCATTCATGCCCGTAAAATTCAAATGCCACAGAGAGTAAATAGATTTTGTCTGAAAAATTCTACAGCAGAGCTGGAGGACTTTTTGCAAGGGCATGGAATGACAGGACAAGGGCAAATGGCTTTAAATTGACAAAGGGCAGGGCTAGATGGGATTTTGGGGAGGAATTGTTTCCTGTGAGGGCGGGCAGGCCCTGGCACAGGGTGCCCAGAGCAGCTGTGGCTGCCCCTGGATCCCTGGCAGTGTCCAAGGTCAGGCTGGACAGGGCTTAGAGCAGCCTGGGACAGTGGGAGGTGTCCCTGGGGTTGGAACAAAATGAGTCTTAGGTCCCCTCCAACCCAAACCATTCTATGATTCTATGATCTCATAAATTGACCTAAATCGATGGACAAATTAATCAGCATCTCAAATTTGTGTAGGTGCCAGAGTTCACTGATTTCAAGCCCAGTTTTCATCAACCAACACAACACAAAGCCACATGCAGAGATGCTTTATCCAAGTCAATGGCTGCAGATGTTTTTCCCAAGAGTTCTGAGGTGTCCATCAGCAGTTTGGAAGTTCCTCAACTTCAGCCACTTTGAGACCTCCTAGCCCAGGGAATGTCCTCAGGCCTCAGAGCTCTCTCTGCCTCTGGCCAGCAGCTCCAGATGCAGTGTGGCAAACTCCAGGTTTTGTGATGCTTGAGATAAAAAAAGAAAATAATATTTTTAAAGCATATGGGAAGAAATATCTCAATTTTGTAATCAAAAGTCAAAAGAAGTGAGTCAAAAAGGCTGTTTTAACAGTTAAACGGGAGTGGGGTGAGGACTCTGCCTGCTAACAGCTGTTTGCCAACAGAACATTCTCTGGCATTTTCTTTGAGGAAAGCTCAAAAGGTCTTTTCACATTAACAGTCCCCAGAATGGGTGTTAAGTTTCCTATTATTGTAAGAACAGCCTGGGAATCTCGGTGCCCTGCGTGGGAGCAAGATGCCCGGCCAAGCACAGCAGCTGGGGAACAGTCGAGAAGTGCCCAAGAACTGCTGCCAATTGGAAGAAAGAAAAAATTCCCAAGGAAAAAGGAGTTTTCAGAAGGAATTTGAAGTTGACTTGGGGTGACAGGAACATGAATAAGTGATTATTTTAGTATTTGGAGGGGTGAAAAATGTGTTTTAGTGATTCTGAAGAGACCAGAATGACCAGGGATAGCAAGAGAAGAGCTGGCAGAGGGGAGAGCTGCAGTGCTCCAGAGCAGGACAGCTGTTAATGCCCTCCATAATCCCTGGGAAAACAGGAGGTCTGAGCTGGGAGTGAGGTCTGAACAGATTCCAAATCCTCAGAGGAAAAAGTCTTTAGTTTTTGTATCGCCATTTGGTTTTGATATCATCAGTACTTATTTCCTCAATCTCGTTTTCATCAGTAAGGAAAGGTAGCACACTGCAGGTCTGCAGCCTGTGGGGTGGAATCTGTTTGGGGAACATCAGGCAGCTGAGAAGTAACTTAATGAGCCAAAAAGAAGTGACTCTGATCATCCTAATCAGTCAGGTCTCTATTGCTGTTTGGTATCCTGCTCCATCAAAGCAACAAATCACGAATTGCACAAGTTAAATGCAATTTAAGGACACTTAAATATCAGCAGAAGGGGGCTGCGGATGAAACTGTAGTGGCTTTGAATCTTAATTTTCAACACTACTGTCAATCACTGTCATTGCTGTCATTACTTTGGGTGTGCAAAACCGAAATTTTCAAACAAGAAAGAAGAATAAATTGCATAAAAATACAGGTGTATATTCCTGCATGCAAGAGCTTATCTGGTTGCTGCTTGCCAGCAGGTTTTTGTATTCTGGTAATTCAAAAAAAGCTAGAATTTTAACTATTTCTGCATTGCTTCTAGTTTAAAAAGCCAACCAAGAGGGCTTTTTTTCATGCCTGCGGCCAGTATTTGTTTTCATGTGCTGCAGAAAGAGAATAGAAACAATAATTTTTTGCAGTTCTCTCACTCTGTGAGATGCTGTGAGTGAGGCTGTACGGCTTAGAGGGAAGGGAAGGTGCGGGAAGGGAAGGGAAGGGAAGGGAAGGTGCGGGAAGGTGCGGGAAGGTGCGGGAAGGGAAGGTGCGGGAAGGGAAGGTGCGGGAAGGTGCGGGAAGGTGCGGGAAGGGAAGGTGCGGGAAGGGAAGGTGCGGGAAGGGAAGGGAAGGGAAGGTGCGGGAAGG